>CM076575.1:1238182599-1238639648 GCA_034641835.2 Pinus albicaulis
TGGACACCAGGAACGCCTCCAAAAGCCTCCTGCAAAATGCACTATGTAGCGCGCTACGCATATAGGAGGCGCACTACGCACAAGAGGCGCGCTACGCATTGGGCTTCACCAGCCTGTGTAAATTTGCAAGTGCGCTACACACATGCAGCGCGCTATGCACTAGGTAAGCGCTCTACGCATATAATCTCAGAGCCAAAAATTTTTGCTTTTGCGTCCGGTTTCATGCCAAATCGCCTCAATCGGCTTGCAAGTAGGTTCTTCACGATTGCTAAGTGATTTTTGGAACATGATTATGGTGTTTTCAAAGTGGAGAAACAAGTATTTGATGAGGATAAATGTGTAAAACCTATGTCTATTTCCAAATTCATTTCTTAAGGGTTTTGAAGCAAATGATAATGATTGCGTGGGGGTTTTCAAACTTGTGTGGTTGATATATATGCTCATGCCTATATTGTCTGTGGTGTCCCTGCTCATTATTTACATCATCCTCACGCCCTTTCCTTGCCATTACATCACTGCTGTCACTATGATTTCCATCATCATTTTAGCACTGCTCATTATTCATGTTTTCACATAGTCTCATTTTCACTTGTCCATATCCTCCATTGACATTGTCGAAACACTCTTGTCATTGCTATTATATCACTATGGTTATTGTCACACTATTTCTCATTATCCATTGACGAACAGAGTCCTGTATCCACTTCTCCCTTGACAAATATTAACTAGAATTGCAAAAGGTTGTACCCTACACTACAATCTTTTCTTCTCATTTGTCAAATCCTCTTAAAATCAAAGCAGTGACTGTTTTTTCATGCAAACCCATTTGGCAGAGCCATTACCACTGTGATTTTCCTATGATACTTTCATACATATGTGACATATTTGGGTTTTGAGCATACACTGAACTTTTGTCTTCACTACACCTATATCAGCATATATATTGCAGACATCTTTTTTTCAAAGCCATGTCAGAGACAGACTCAGATTATGAGCAGGAGTATGACAGTGATTCCACAGTAGGGCATTACTTGGGAGGATTTCATCTCCCGTGACTTCTTCACAGCGCCACAGCCGCCTCCCGAGGTAGTTTATGATGAGGGAGAGCCTTCACATCAGCCGGACATCCCTGAGGTCGAGCATATCAGTGCTCCATTGTATGTGACATACCAGCGAGGCCACAAGACCTTATTTGCAGCTACATGACGAGTACTATCTCCACCCGGGGTGGAAAGGGTCTCGTTGACTTCATCAGCAGCGCAAGTATTATCTCCACCAAGGGTGGAAGGGGTCTCGCCTTCTACATCAGCGCAGGTAAATTCACAGGATCAGGATAAAAACAAAGACATGTTCCGTCATATGAAAAATCATTATTGGGCTCGCATGCATGTCTGCAAAGCAAAAATGAAGATTCTGAAAAGGAGGTTGAGCAGAGCACTAAAACGGCGAAAGAGGCCTGATCCACTCTGGATTTTGGCCGAGGTCTCATTGGCTAGGCATGATACATGATGGAGGGTCTTCGCTCCGAATTTGAGCAAATTCGGAGAAATTTTTGTCATTTTGAAATATTTTGGTCTCAAAACATATTTTTTAGCTATATGAGTAGCGCTTTGACGTGCTCGCTTATGATTGGGACACTTTCTGGAGGAAAACTTTATATTTTTGGGTTTTTCATGGTAAGTTATGCATGCTCCAGTATGGCCAAATCATTTCACTAAGTTCTGGATGATCAAAAGGGCCAAAAACACCATGAAAACCACCTTTCTGCCACCTTTTGCACCAGCAGGAAGTACTTCTAGAAGAATGAATTTTTGGAGGGGCAAATGAGCTCAAAATTGGGAAATTCCACTTAGGTTAGATAGCCAACATCGAGGGATTTACAACAAACTATCATGAGCTCAATTTTGATGTCAGGAAGTGCCCCAAAAGCAGGCTGAAAGGCGCGCTACGCATCTGGCTCAAGCGCGCTACGCATATAGATTTTTGGTCAATTTTTCACCTTCCAGCTCAGAATTTCGGCCAGTTGGACCAGTTTTGCTTGTGGATGTAATTTTTGAGTTATATTAATGTAATTTTATGGTTGGCATGTAACTTGGACTCATTTTTACCTATTCTAGATGATTCACTTCTAAAAAAGTAAAAATCAAGTGAAAAAATCAGTTTCCTTCCTTTTAGAGGCAAGTTGTTTGGTTGCCTATATTCTAGCTCCTTGTTTAGAATTAGTTGGAACTACTCCTAGAAGGAGGAATTCGACCCCTAGAGGTGTGGGAAGGGGTTAGGATAGTCTATATGATGTAATTTCTCAATCATTTTCAGAGGTTGGAGAGGTTGGACTATTGGGAAGATTTTGGCACACTATTGTACATATTTTTCATATTTTGGCTAAGGAACGATCAGAGGTTTTGCAGCACCTGTTGGGATTCTTGTGGCTTTTAGTTCTTGATGGTGTTTTCTCTCAGTTTATTGTAATTTCTTTCATGTTTAATGTATGCCATTCCCTTCTTATGCTTCTGAAACTAAATGAATGAGTAAATGAGGTTGAATCCATTGTTTCAGTGCTCTGCCTTTAAATTTGTTTAGTTTTACATGTTTTTGCCTGTTTGGAGAGGATCCATGTTCTCCCTTGCCCTCTTCAGCTCCTTTTCATTCTGATCCATCCATACACCTGATCAAAAGCATCAAGACTACTGCCTACCTCGCCCCAACTCGAAATCTGCAAAAATCTGGCCTTATCCCCGAACCCAAAATTGTTTTTTCCCATTTCTCCAACAAAAACCCAAAAATCAAAATCAAACTTTCCTATCTCTTTACTAGCCTAAAATCAGTATTCGTTATAAGTCATCTCAACCACTTTGAAGACCTTTTTCCGAGATAGACCCGAAGAGAGCCCTCTCATGTCCTCGTAGGGCTAGCTACGAGGCTGAGCGTGGTTTGATGTAGCCTTGAGTTTTACCTTATTTCAGCCTAAGGTAGATTTGAGCGCTAACAACACTGTCATACAAAAATTGCTTCACACATGCACCAATTTATTGCCTCCTAACACCCTACCTCCATGACGCAATCCATGATGAAGAAGATCCCTGAATGAATTCGATATTGCCTTGCTTTGACTGTGCAATCCTCATTGGAAACTCCAATGTGTGTGTAGATGCATTGAATGCATCACTATAGTCACAACTGATATTCAAACACACCCTTTCACCTATCTCTCCACTGGGTCTCCACTGGATCTGACATGCAAGTATTTAACTATTGTATTTCTTCAGTTGCAAGTAACACACTACTTGTGAATTAATTAAATAATTAATTCACTCATCTTTAACTAGTGTATCTTTAGCTACAACTAGCATAACTGAGTTTAACTCACTTAACTAAGTTAAAATAAATAACAAATCACATAACTACTCTTCCAACTTTGTTACAACTCTACCACAATCAGTTACAACAAAGTCCATTGTGCATGTCCCATCAACCAACCTTGGAATGCGTAATTCCTTCAGCTAACTGGTTTTCCACATCAGTTAACTGAAATCAAGTGCTTCAAGAGAATAAGTTATTATTTATTGTATAATTATCATTAAGGGCTAATAATAATCGAGATGCATTCTATTTTTAGATATGCGATCTATAAATAGACTTCGCCCATGATCTAAAAATAGAAGCTCATATAAAGATAGAATTTTCTCAACCATCTAGAATTAGTCTTTTGCTAATTTTAGAATATGCTTGCCATTCTAAAAATAGATATAAACCTAAAAATATACTGGGGGCCCCACCTTGATCCGGATTTATGCAAGAACACAATAGAATATAGAAATAACCATAAACATAGAAATACAACAGAAATAAGGCTTCATTTCATTAATACCAAATCACAAGAATATTCTTACAAACATGATGGAAATAAAATATCTAGGGTGCTGGTAGCGAATCTCTGAGAAGAGATGTGACGTCTACAAACCTTTGAACTATGTTACAATGAGGTTCAAGGGCCTATTTATTATGGAGAAACAATGGAGAACTCTAAACATCTAAAAACCTAACCCTAGGATATGAAGCAGCAAAACTATGGGCCCCGTTTGGGTAAATTTGTGTTTCAACTTCCCAGGGACATAACTTCGGCATACTATCTCTGTTTGGGGCTTCAAAATGGATTCAGAAGTTGAGGACCTGAAAAAATGATAAAAATAGTAAGTTGTGAAAAAAACTGAAAGAGACAATCGTGGGGCCCCAAGTGGAATAGGTGGGTGGCCACCAATATCCACCTGGATCATTCCTCCCCCCTTAGGAAGAAATGGTCCCCATTGCATTGAGTTTCTCCATGAGATGAGGAAACTTCTGTTGAACTTGGCCCCTGGTGAACCACTTGCCTTGGTGCAGGAGTTGGCCAACTTTGACAACCCGATACAGTTGGATCTTCTGTCGGCGAGTGTTCTTGATTTGCATGTCCATGATATAGTCTATGGTGGCCTGTTCCATGCAGTTTGGGTTTAACTGTTTTGGCATGAGTTATTCTGCAATGTCAAAGGTGTCCAATAGAGGTGGGAAGTAGGGACGAAGGCAGTCTACATTGAATACTGGGTGCAAATCAAGGAATGGTGGAATACTGAGCTCGAAGGAAAGCTCAGTAAAACCTCTTTCTGGCCATCAGTTTGGGGATGGAAAGCTGTGGACTTGGTGAGCTTGGTGCCCAAAATTGATGAGAGGCTAGACAAAAATGTGTTGAGGAACCTGTTGTCATGATATGATATGATAGACTATGGGATCCCAAAGTTCACCCACACTCATTCAAAGAATATTTTAGCAGTGGCTTCTGCTGTGATATTCTTCTTGCAGGCTGCATAATGGCCATTTTTGAGAATATTTCGATGACCACGAAAACACAGTCATTTCCATGCTTAGTAGAAGGAAGCCTTGACACGTAATCCATGGATATGGATTCCCAAGGTCGACTAGGGGTAGGTAGCGGAGTATAGAACTTCTTGATGGTCAGTTTGGCAATGGCGCAAGCAGTGCAGGATTTGATGTACTTCCCGACATCCTGTCGAAGGTTCGGCCAATAGAAATACTTCTGTAGTACTGCCACTATTTTCTCAACCCCAAAATGCCCAGCGACTCGACTATAGTGTGCTTCCCATATCATCTTGGCACGCTCGCTCGAAGGAAGACAAAGGTGTCCCAAGTGACATAATAGTGCATCTTGGAGGTGAAAATTTGGAACTTTCATACCCTCCAAGAGTGCCTTGTATGTGTAGCTGAATTATTGATCACTATTGTAGAGAAGTGGCCAATCAGAAGTCTCATGCCCACAAGAGTTGAGAACTGTGGTTATGGCCACGATCGGTGGTCGGTTGAGGCATTCTGCAACATTATTGGTGCTACCCTTCTTGTACTTGATGTTCAAATGAAATTGTTGCAGATATGTGGACCACTTTTGATGGAAATCATTCTGTAACCTCCATTATGTTTGTATGAACTGTAGGGGTCAGTGGTTTTTGTGGATGATTGTCTCCTTCCCCAAAATGTATTGCTTCCATTGTCGACAAGCCTGCACAATGGAATACATTTCTTTGTCATAAGTGGGATACTTTCGAACTGTGTTTGACAATGTCTCACTATGATATGCCACTGGATGCCCCTCTTGAGTAAGAACTACCCACTAGCATAGTTAGAGGCACCTATCTCGATCTCAAATGGTTATTTCAAGTCTGGTAATGTGAGCACTGGGACAGAACAAAGGCAATGTTTCAATTCTACAAACGCCTTCTGTTGAGATTCCGACCAACATAATTTTTCTTTCGCTCCTCCCTTGGTGACTTGACTCAAGGGCCAAGTGATATGAGAGAATCCCAACACAAACCTGCGGTAGAAATTAGCAAGACCCAGAAAGTTGCGAAGCGCTGTTAGGGTGGTTGGGGCTAGCCAATCCCGAATGAATTGGATCTTGGCTGGATCCACCTGCACCCCTCTTTCATCAATAATGTATCTCAGATATTGAACCTAGGTCATGCCAAAAGTGCACTTCTCCAAATTGGAAAATGTGTTGCTACAGTGTTTGGAGAACTTCTTGGATGTGGTGGAGGTGCTATTCCCAAGTCTGGCTGAAGATCACAATGCCATCCAAGTATACCACTAAAAATGAGTTGGTGAATGGACACAAGATTTCATCCATCAACCTCATGAAGGTTGCAGGAGCATTTTTCAATCTGAAAGGCATGACGAGCCATTTGAAAAGGCCCTCCTTGGCTTTGAAGGCAGACTTCCACACATCAGAGGGTTCGATTGGTACCTGGTGATACCCAAACTTCAAGTTGATCTTGTTGAAATATATTTCCCCTTTTAGCTGGTCTAGAAGGTCATCAATCCATGGTATCAGGTACCTGTTACAGACAGTGATATTTTTCAATGCTCGATAATCAATATAGTGTCTCCATGTCCCATCCTTCTTCTATACCAACATGACCGGGCTCCCACAGGGTGATGAGCTTGGCCAGATGTGACCTTTCTGCAGCAGCTCCTGAATCTGCCTCTTGATTTCATCATTCTCCAGAAAAAAGTGCCTATAGATCGGTCCATTGGGTAGCGGCACACCTAGGGTTAGGTCAATGGGGTGCTTGACCTGATAGTGTAGAGGCACCCCTGTGGGTGAGGTGAAGATTTCTCCGTACTCCTCCACAACCTTGCCCATTTGTTTTTGTCATGCAGAGGATCCATGTTTGGAGGTTGTGGCCACAATATTCTTCTTGCCCTGGGGGCAGATCATCGGGAAAACAAATTTCCTAATTTGGGAAATGAGCTTACTACATTGTTTTGCAGTAACCAAAGAGATAGTGGGAGGCGGTGGTACCTCTGGTATCCTGTACAATTTATTTCCCAAAGTATGTTAGGTCCCTATATTACTAGTATATTCCCTTATTATTGTTAGTGTAACCCCCTTATTGTTATTATTGTACCCTTGTAACCCCCATTTTGTTATTATTGTGCCCTTAAATTATTATTGTTAGGTCAGCGAGGATTACATTGTGGCCCACTAGGATTACATTATGGCCCCATGGACTCCTATATATAGAAAGGAGGTTTTGTAAATTGTATCATCCAAGAATTGTTCATTTATTTAATGTATTGGAGGTTTCCCCCTCTAAGTGGCTTATTTCTAAGGCATTGATATCTTTTTTCTTCTAGTTTTGGAGTTGTTTACACAACATTTGGTATCAGAGCTTTGGATTCTAGGGTTTCGCTGCTCCAAACAGGTCGTCGTGGAATTTTCGCTATAAATTTTTTTTCTATGAAGTTTCAGAAGCTGAAATTTTTAGGGTGCGAAGCTGAAATCCTAAGGAAGATTGTCTAAAAATTTCAGAGCTTGGTTCGCAATATTTTCAGAGATATCATCTGTGGAAGTTAGGTCTTTTTTCAAGCTCCTAAACAGGTCATCGTGGAATTTTTGCTATAAATTTTTTCTACGAAGCTTCAGAATCTGAAATTTGTATGGTGCGAAGCTGAAATCCTGAGGAAACTCATCAAAAAATTTCAGAGCTTGGTTCGTAATATTTTTGGAGATATCATATTTGGAAGGCAGTGCTTTTTCAGGCTCCTGAATTTCATCTCAAAGAGGTGATCGTGGGAAAAGTTCAATAACTCTCTCTCTGGGCAGTGGATTTGAGTGCCGTAAACATTGGTCGCAATTAAACGGACTGTAGTTTCTTGGCTATCAATTTCAGAGACAAAGGACGAAACAGTGACACGTGGCAAGTCCTAGAAGTTTGCTCTACTGAACTAGTCCAGAATTAGGTCATTGTGGGAGATTAGACACAACTTTGTCTTGGGGAATCCAAATTAGATCAGACCTATGGAATTTGAAAGATGCTTCATAGGGCTACTACAGGGCTGAATTTTAGATATTGAAGATTTTCAATTACATAGATAATTCAATTTCAATATCGAGCTCCTCAAAGCAAGTAAAAGGTGTGTATTTTTTTTCCGAATTGCATAAGTCTTGTTTAAATAATGAAGTTGAATTGATTCCAAGGGAATATTGTAGAATAGGTATCAATATTG
Source organism: Pinus albicaulis (assembly GCA_034641835.2). Taxonomy (NCBI): domain Eukaryota; kingdom Viridiplantae; phylum Streptophyta; class Pinopsida; order Pinales; family Pinaceae; genus Pinus; species Pinus albicaulis. The sequence continues at coordinate 1,238,190,655 of CM076575.1, forward strand.
GATTCTAAAATGGCGCCTAAAAAGAATTCAACACCCATTAAGCCTTCAGAAGGCTCTACCGTGACTCATGAAGATGAAGAATTGCAACATGATCTATCAAAATTACAGGAGCAAGTGCAACAAATTTCACTCTCACAAAGAGCAAAAAAAATGAAATGGAAGTTTTGAAGAAAGGCGTGGAAGTGAAGATGGACGGTTTGAAGAAAGGCATGGAAGCTAATATGGATGGCGTGGAAGTGAATATGGACGGTTTGAAGAAAGGCGTGGAAGCTAAGATGGATGACGTGGAAGCTAAGATGGATAGCATGGAAGCTGGCATGGAAGCTAAGATGGATGATCTAAAATAAAACATCGAAGATTTGACAAAGTTGATACAAGAAATATTTCCTAATGGTGAAAATACAGTAGAAGAACCTCATGATGAGAACAAAATAAATGTTAATCGTGATTTCATAAACTCTAATGTTGGCGGGAAGAACCACCATATTCCAAAAATGGATATGTGGAAGTTTGATGGAAAGGATCCTGTAACATGGATACTACAGATGGAGCAATATTTTGATCTCCATAACGTGCAAAACACACAAAAGGTACGCATTGCAACTTTACATTTAGAACAAAATACATTTGCATGGTATCGATGGCTTTGCTCCCGTAAAAAAATTGTCACTTGGTCAATTTTTACGGAGGAAATGATAGCACATTATGAGGATACAAAGAGCAACACCTTCTTTAGCCAATTGATAAATCTCAAACAAAAGGGTTTAGTGGGGGAGCACATTGAGGACTTCAAAAATTGAATATAAGGGTAACTGATATTCCAGAGGAACACAGGATTGATCTCTTCATAGGCACTTTAAAGGATAACATCCAACATGAAGTTCGCGTTTTGGAACCTGATTCATTGGAGAAGGCATTCGGGTTGGCAAGAAAAATTGAATGTAAAATTATGGCGACAAGGAAGCCTACCACTCACTTCTATAAAGAGGGAAGTGTTGCTACTCCTAGATTTCAACAACCTACAAGGTTGACACCACAACAATTGGAAGAAAAAAAAGAAAAAGGGCTTTGCTACAGTTGTGATAGAAAATACACTAAAGGTCATAAGTGTGCTGAGAAGAAATTATTTTACATAGATTGTGAAGAGGAAGAAGAAAATTAACAAGAAGAGGATATACACCAGGAACCAGCCCTAGAAGAGGAAGAAATGAATCTGACCATATCGTGTAATGCACTGGCAGGAATTACCACTCCTCAAACTCTCAAGATAGAAGGACATATCAATAAGAAAAGGGTAATAGTGTTGATTGATTCGGGTAGCACCCATAATTTTATTCATTGTAAGGTAGCCAAGGAATTAAATTGTTTCCTATACCCAGCACCAGAATGTCAAGTGATGGTTGCAAATGGAGGAACTATAAATTTCTCTGGAAAATGCTATAATATCAAGCTAACCATGGGGGAATATGTATTGACTAGTCCAATGCTTTCCATTCCTATGGGAGGTGCTGATGTTGTACTAGGATTACAATGGTTACAATCTTTGGGGACGGTAGCTTTTAATTTTCAAGAACTTTTCTTGAATTTTTTTTCAGAAGGAAAGGAAGTCGAATTACGGGGTATTGAAGGGAAGTCGGGAAGGATAATAAGCTCTAATGTAATGACAAAGCTTCTAAAGAAAGAACAACGAGGCGTAATTGCACAATTATGCTCACTAGAAGTTTCGACATCAAAATCATCTATTTTTGCAGATCTCCAACAAGTCTTGGACAATCATTCCAAGGTGTTTGAAACTCCCAAAGGACTCCCACCTATTCGTGATCATGATCATGCTATTCATTTGATTCCGGGAAGTGTTCCTCCAAACATCCGGCCTTATAGATATCCTTACTTCCAAAAGAGCGAAATTGAACGCATGATTGCAGAAATGTTAGAGGCAGGTATAATTCAACATAGTCAAAGTTCTTTCTCTGCTCCTGTAGTATTGGTACACAAGAAGGATGGATCATGGCGAATGTGTCCGGATTATAGGGAGCTTAATAAGATCACCATTAAAGATAAATTTCCCATTCCTGTGATTGATGAATTATTGGATGAATTACATGGAGCAATTTATTTTACCAAGTTGGATCTTCGTTCAGGATATCATCAAATTAGAATGAAGACTGAAGATATTCCAAAAACAACATTTCGAACTCATGAGGGTCATTATGAATTTTTGGTCATGCCTTTTGGCCTTACCAATGCACCTTCTACATTTCAAGGGTTGATGAATTCCATTTTCAAACCCTTCCTTAAAAAAAATTTGCTAGTATTTTTTGATGATATACTAATCTACAGCAAGTCTTGGAAGGATCATGTTGAACATGTTGACAGGGTGCTCAAACTATTGCAGGAGAAAAATTATATGCAAAAACATCCAAATGTTTCTTTGGAGTACAAGAGGTGGAATATCTGGGTCATATTATATCTCACGAGGGTTTTAAAGTAGACCCTAACAAAATTAAAGCCATTAAGGAATGGAAAGTCCCCAAGACAATAAAATAGTTGCGAGGATTTCTCGGGTTAACAGGCTATTATCGCAAGTTTGTTAAGAATTATGGGAGAATAGTAGCACCTCCAACAACATTATTGAAGAAAGATGCGTTTTCATGGACTCCTGAAGCAACTAAGGCCTTTGAACATCTTAAAGAGGCAATGTGCCTAGCACCGATCTTAACTACGCTAGACTTCACAAAAAACTTTATTGTGGAATGTGATGCCTCAGGAAATGGAATTGGTGTAGTTTTAATGCAGGAAGGAAGACCCATTGCTTTTTAAAGTCGTCCAATCAAAGGAAATTATTTACATAAACCTATTTATGAGAAGGAAATGTTAGAAATACTGCATGCACTAAAGAAATGGCGAACTTACCTAATGGGAAGACACTTCAAGGTAAAAAATGATCATGATAGTCTTAAACGCTTTTTGGAATAAAGACTATCTTCAAAAGAGCAGCAAAAATGGGTCATAAAGATGTTGGGTTATGACTTTGAAATAATCTACAAAAAATTAAAGCTTAATGTTGTTGCAGATGCACTCTCAAGAAAGAATGAAGAGGTGGAAGCATTGCTTTGTGCCATTTATATTATCCAACCAGATTGGATAACTTAAGCAAGAGATGAATGGAAGAAGGACAAAGATGTATGGACACTCATTCAAAAGTTGCAGCAAGATCCTAGTACATCTGATACATTTAGTTGGAAAAATGATTCCTTATGGTACAAAGATCGCTTATATCTTTGTAAGAATTCCCAACTAAAACAAAAGATTCTTCTGGAATTGCACACTTCTCCTTTAAGAGGACACTCGGGATTTTTAAAAACTTACCACAGGGTGAAGAAAGAATTTTTTTGGGATGGCCTTAAATCTGATATTCAAAAGTTTGTGGCGGAATGTTTGGTTTGCCAGCAGAATAAAGTGGAGACAATTAAGACCCGGGACTTCTACAACCTTTATCCATTCCAAGTCAGCGTTGGGAGGAGATTTCAATGGATTTTATCACAGGTTTACCTAAGTCTGAAGGAAAGAATGTCATTATGGTGGTAGTTGATAGACTTACCAAGTATGCACACTTTTGTGCATTATCTCATCCATTTAAAGCAAGTACAGTTGCTACTACATTTGTGGATAGAATTCAAAAGCTACATGGAAGCCCAAGGGTTATTGTGAGTGACAGAGATCCCATTTTTACGGGAAATTTTTGGATGGAGTTATTTTCTTGTTTGGGTACTCAATTAGCTCATAGCTCATCTTATCATCCTCAATCTGATGGTCAAACATAGATAGTAAATAAATGTTTGGAAGATATCTTCGTTTTTTTGTATCTGATAAACAAACACAATGGGTCAAGTGGTTACCTCTCGCTGAATGGTGGTATAACACTTCCTTCCATACTGCAGCAAAAATGACCCCATTTATGGCACTTTATGGATATCATCCACCATCGATCACATCATCTTTAAAGGAAAATTCGAAGGTTCAAGTAGTGGAATATCACATCGAGCATCAGCAAGAAGTTATCCAACTCTTAAAGGATAACCTGAATTTGGCACAAAATCGAATGAAACAACAGGTAGATCAACATCGCAATGAGAGAAGTTTTGATGTAGGAGATTGGGTAATTTTACGGCTACAACCATATAAACAAATGTCCCTCAAGCAAGCTAAGAAGGATAATAAATTATCGCCAAAGTACTATGGTCCTTACAAGGTGTTGCCAAATATTGGTACTATGGCATACAAATTGGAGCTTCCTGCTTCTTCACGAGTACATCCAGTTTTCCATTTTTCGTGCTTAAAGAATGTTATAGGTGAAAATATTCCAGTTCAAACAATATTGCCAGAACTTGATGAGGAAGGAAAAATCATATTGGAACCGAAAGCGGTCACGGAAACAAGAACTCGACAACTATGGAATCGATCAATTTCAGAATATCTCATCAAGTGGAAGAACTTACCCACTAAAGATTCTACATGGGAGGATGAGAATTTTATACAAAAGCACCCAGAGCTAATAAAGTGTTGAGGACAACACTTTTTTTGAAGGAGAGGGGCATGTTAGGTCCCTATATTACTAGTATAGTCCCTTATTATTGTTAGTGTAACCCCCTTATTGTTATTATTGTACCCTTGTAACCCCCATTTTGTTATTATTGTGCCCTTAAATTATTATCGTTAGGTAGGCTAGGATTACATTATGGCCCCATGGACTCCTATATATAGAAAGGAGGTTTTGTAAATTGTATCATCCAAGAATTTTTCATTTATGTAATGTATTGGAGGTTGCCCCCTCGAAGTGGCTTATTTCTAAGGCATTGATATCTTTTTTCTTCTAGTTTTGGAGCTGGTTACACAACAAAGTAACAATAACAGCGTGAGATAGGGACTCATACACAGCATGTCGCTTCCACAAGTATGGTTGGCCTAATAATACATCATAAACATAAATAGGATCAATGTCACACAATACCTCATCCGTGAAGGGCTTGATGCTATAGGGAAGGCGGCACTACTGGCTGACGTAGAGATCTCGTCCTTGGTGAAGCCACCCGATGGTGTATGGTTGTGGGTGCATTGTGGTTGGCAAGCCCAAATACTTCATGACATCTACTAAAATGAGGTTATTTTGTCTCCCATTATCGACAATGAACCGTAGCGGGGAACCCTTTACCCACAATTAGGAGTGGAAGAGACGCTCTGCCTCCTCTGCATCTTTTGGTTCCTCCTGGATCTTCGTAGTGGTCACAGTGGCATTGGGCTCCGCATTAATAATCTGCTTCCCTTTTTCATTCACCTTGTCAGGTTTTGATTCAGAGTTGGAGCTTGCATCTGATTCAGAAGCCCTCATCTCAGCCACTAGAGACTGCTTGGCCCGACACTCACTTGTGTTGTGAGTGGAGCTCTTATGGAACTCACACCACTTTCCCATGTCCTTATTTGGCTTTGCGGAATTGTTATTTGCTTATGTCTTTGGCAAGTTGTCTTGGGCCGCCATGCCTTGGCTTTGTCCTTTTTTCTGCAGTTTGGGGGCACCTTTCCCTTGCTTTTGATTCGCAGATCCAAAGTCTCAATTCTTCTATTTGAATTTCTGCTCAATCTTGGCAGCATAATGGTATGTCGTACCAAGCGAGGAGATGTCGAGGAACTCCATTTCCTTCTGAATGTATCTGTGAAGACAACCATGATAATTTAGCACCAAATGTTTCTCTGAATATTTGATACCCAACTTTGTGTGTAGGGTATGGAACAAATTCGTTAGCTCATGCACATCTTGATCCCTTTGTTGCCACAGCGTGGTCCATTGTATGTACTTCTCCTCATAGCTCCCCATGGGATAGTATTGTTCCTTGATGGAATCTTGGAAATAATTCTAAGTGGGTACAGCTGAGAATAGAGAGGGTTCTGTCTCATCCATTTTCTCACAGTAGGTTTCCCACCAATCCTTGACATGGGGGGTAGCTTTTAGGAGTGCAAAAATAATCTTCTCTTGGTCAGAAAAGTAATGAACCAAGAAATATCCTTCTAATAGATTCAGCTAGCTATCTACGACATCTACATCTATTTGACCCTCAAATATGGGAATGTCAAAGTTTACTTGTATCTTAAAGGGATTCGCACCTCCAGAGTGGCTGCTGGATGCAGATGCGCCACTAGTGGGTATTCGTTGAAGGATATGGGAAAATTTATCCATCATCGCATTCCTTTGCTTTTCGAGGGCCTCCTCGAGCAATATTTTGATAGGGTCTCCTACTCCCTCATCTTTCTTTTCATCCCCCATGGGCGTTCGTCGGGGTTTACGAGGTTGATCTTGCAAATTATCCACCAGATCGAGCCCTAACTCCTTATACCCCGACCTCGTTGGGGACATGCAAAGAAGGATCGGGAAAAAAGCATATCGCTCTGATACCACTGATCCAGATTTATGCAGGAACACAACAAAATATAGAAATAACCATAAACATAGAAAATACAACGGAAATAAAGCTTCATTTCATTAATATCAAATCACACAAATATGCCTACAAACATGATGGCAATAAAATATCTAGGGTGCTGGTAGAGAATCTCTGAGAAGAGATGTGACGGCTACAGACCTCTAAACTGTGTTACAATGAGGCTCGAGGGCCTATTTATTATGGAGAAACAATGGAGAACTCTAAACGTCCAAAAACCTAACCCGCGGAGATGAAGCACCAAAACTATGGGCCCTGTTTGGATAAATTGGTGTTTCAACTTCCCGGGGACATAACTTCGGCATATTATCTCCTTTTGGGGCTTCAAAATGGCTCCAGAAGTTTAGGACCCAAAAAACTACTAAAAATAGTAAGTTGTGAAAAAAACTGAAAGAGACAATGGTGGGGCCCCAAGTGGAATAGGCAGGTGGCCACTAATATCCACCTAGATCACACCTAGTGAAGGTGCTTAATTTTCACTAGGATCATCATCTTGTTGAATCTCAACACTCCCTCTCAACACTAAAGGGATTATCCTTCACCCCAATCCTATCTCTATGGTATTCAAATTTTCTTCTTGTGAGCACCTTCATTAGAATATCTGCATCCTAATCTTCTGTAGGAATGTACTGAAGCAACATGATCTTCCGCTGCACACAATCTGTGATATGATGATACCAGTTATCTATATCCTTAGATCTATCATGAAACACAAGATTAATCGAGAGTTTAATGCAACTCTGATTATCACAATGAATCACTGTAGGATCTAAATGAGAACTGAACAAATCGAACAGGATCTTCCTCATCCAGATAGCCTCACATGCATCTTGACTTGCTGCCATGTATTCTAATTCCGCTAAACTGAGTTCCACAGATATCTATTTCCTTACGTATCAAGAAACAACTGTAGATCCGATACTGAAAATCACTCCTAATGTTCTCTTTCTATCCGTTGGGCCGCCTGCCAAATCTGCATCTGTGAAGCCATGTAGCTTCACCTCATCTATTTGTCTGTACCATAAGCCATACTCAAATGTGCCCCTAAGATATCTCAAGACATGCTTTTCTACCTTCCAAAAGAGCTTGGTAGGCTTAACCATCGCTTGACTAAGCCGGTTCACTGCATAGCATATGTCTAGTCTTGTATTAACTAAATACATGAGTGAACCCACCAAATGTCGATAGAAAGTAGCATCCACTACCTCTGTCGATGTAAAAACCTCTTTCCTCCAGTTTCCTGGAAGAGGCGTATCCATGGGTTTGCAGCCCTCCATGTGAAACTTACCTAGTATTTCCCTTGCATACTTGCCTTGAGACACAAAAAATTCACCTTCTCATTTCCATATTTCCAATCCAATGAAATAATGAAGGAGGCCCATATCCTTCATCTCAAACCCCTTTGCAAGGTCCTCCTTTCATGAGTGTATCAGCAACTCATCACCAGTCAATATTAAATCATCAACATAAAGAACAATGATTAAAATCTTACCATCCACCACAATTTTGTATAGGTTTGCATCCACCTTACTCTTGGTGAAGCCAAGTCTAGTGAAATATTTTTCAATCCAAGTGTACCAAGCACGGAGTGCTTGCTTCAACCCATACATCGCTCTTTTGAGTCGGCACACATGCGACTCGTTGCCGAAGATCTCAAATCCTTCAAGTTGCTAAATGTACACTTCTTCCTCAATGATCCCATTAATGAACACAATATTCACATCCATCTGATGAATGTGCCAACCCATCTGTGCTGAGAGAGCAAGGATGGTCCTTATGGAAGAATATCGTGCGACAGGTGCCAAGGTTTCTTCATAATCAATCCCCTCGATATGTGATAAGCCCTGAGCAACAAATATTTCCTTGTACTTCTCAACACTCCCATCAATAGCTTGCTTTACCTTGTAGATCCATCTTGAACCTACCACTGATTTATCAACCAGCCTTACAACAATTTCCCAAGCATTGTTTATGAAAATGGAGTCATACTCCTCCACCATTGCATCTACCCATGTGGGCTCCTGCACTACTTCCTGATAAGAAGACAGCTCTTTCACAATACATTTTCTCAAGAGATCCATGTATCCAATGAATCGGTAAAAAGACTATCTTTGTCTGCACTGTGAAGTAGGGGCTCCTACATTTTGTGCCACATCAAGCTTAAACCTCTCAACTTCTATGGTATGCCTTCTGCTAGTTTTGATGTTTGGCTCTGCATGAGTGGACTCCTCCACTCCATGATCCTCCTCCTATGGTTGATCCACATCTAGAGGCTCATCTTTGGGAAAGAGAAGTTCCTTCTTTGCATGCAAGTGTAGCTCCCTCTCAAGCAACAACTTCATGGCTTTCCCCTCATTGAATTTTATATCCCGTCACACCACAGTCATTCGACTATTTGGTGAATACACATGATAATTATGGGGTGTTTTTTTGTACCCCAAAAATATCCCAATTTCAACAGTCAACCCCAGCTTCTTCCTGGTGCTCTTGGTCACATGAACATAAATAGATGAGCCAAAAATATTAAAGTGAGAAACATCCGATTTCTTACTTGTAAAAGCTTCTTCAGGTGTACTCATGCCAAGTACTCTATGAGGACAAAATTTTTTCACGTAAACTGTGTTGTTGCATGCTTCCACCCACATGTTCATTGGTAGGCCCTAATCATGCAGCATAGCTCGTGCAACACCCACGATCATTTTTTTCTTCCTCTCCATGACCCCATTCTGCTATGGGTTATGAGGCGCTATGACTTATTTTCAAATTCCTTCTTTTCTACAGAATTCTTTTAATTCATTCGAGATATATTCACCACCATTATCACTCTGCAGAGCCTTCACTTGCTTCCCTGACTCTTTCTCTGCCAATGCTTTAAACTCACAGAACTTTGAGAATGTTTGATATTTCTTCTGTATGAATAAGATCTAACATCTACGAGAATATTCATAAAAAAAAATAACATAATGCATGTGTTTTTCTATTGAAGCAATTGAGAATCGCCCACACATGTCTGTGTGAAATCTCTTCAGGATCACCAAAGCACAGTTCTCCTTTTCATGAAAGGTGGTCTTCACAAACATACCCATAGTACATCCCTTGCACTGACCTATCTAAGCAAGTGTACCCTTGGGAATTCTAGTAGAAATCTGCTACAAAATCTTCAAGTCGCCATGGTGAAGATGGCCCAATCACCTGTGCCATAATTCATCCTCATCCTGGCTCACCACTTCTTCTTTGCTGTTGGAGAGGTAAATCCCCTCTATGGACAGAGGTGATCCCTACTAGCCCAAATCGGATCTAGCAACAATCAATCACGCAATGACGCAGGTCTCTAGTTACAAAATGACAAAAACATAACAAATTTCCTACCTCAGGTCCTACGCAATGGTCGTTGAAGAAAGGATGACGCTTCCCATCCTTCGCTTTGGTAGATCATGATCCTTCCACTTAACACTTCCGAACACCTGTACACATGTGAAGAAATAAAATGATACACAACATAAAATCTAAATCTTGTAACCATACATCAGTCAAAGAGGATGTAATTCATTGCACCAAAGAAAAAGGCACATGAATGAAACCATAATCAAAGTCGCTTATCATTAAAATAACAAAGGAAAGATACAACCCAAATCTCTGATGCTGGATCTTCCTTCGGCGGGGCTGACAGCGGAGCATGTCTCAACGAAGCTTTTTAGAAACGGGACAAAGCTCTCTCTCTTCGGCTTGGCTCTCAAAGGTTTTCTAGAGATAGTCTCCTTGCTACAAGTTCAGCTCTTGCTTCTAGCTTGCTAAGGGAAAAAGGAAAGCTTATATAGCTGGTGGAAGGGGATTTGGGATCCCTACAATTATGGGATTGGCCCTATCTCTAAGGAAGCTTCCATGATAGGTGGAAAACCACCTCCCATACATGGAGATTCGGAGCCAAACCTCCCAACTCATTTTAGAGACTCGTTCACGAGTTTTTTGGAATCAAACTTCACCATTTATTTTTAAAAAACACTCCTTATTAAGCTTGGCATGAGTGGGACACTGGGAAAGAGCACCAGTTGGTGTTCCCTCTATGGTGGATTTTCCCCATTGGTGCGGGGGCTAAACTGGCTATTCGCGCCAAGGCCAAAAGATCAGTTTTTAGGGTTTTTCAAGGGAAACTTTCTTCAGAAGAATGATTTTCCTTGTCAAGAGGGATGCCATGAAAGTGGTTTCAGGTTATTTCACTTCTCACAAGTCACAGGAAAGGCCCTCTAATGCACGGGATGGGGGATTGCAGGGACGGTGAAAATTTTTTGTGTAACAGATGCCCCTAAAGCATGAGGCCCGAGAGAGAGAGGGGTGAAATGCTTTATGAGAATGTGCCCAACTAAAAACACTGCCGTCAGAAAACCTGTGTAGACAAATACAACTGATATCTCAAATACATGATATGTGGTATGGGCGCTCCATCCATAATAAAGTATACAATAATCAGGATCCAAGGGATGGACGCAGCCATCTAGTAAGGATCAACAGGCAGACTCAGGTATGGTCGCAGCCATCCAATCAACGAGTCATGTAACTAATCATGATAATCCACAAAAATCTACAGCCTAGATTCCATCGAAAAAAATCCAGGGTCTTGAGCTCCATCTTGACCTGAACAGAGTACAAGTCCCAGCTTGTGAATAAGTGAGATGAAGTAGAACATGCAAGAACATCATTTGATTACCAGCCAATGATGAAAGTCGTTAATAGACGCGAGAGGAACCACCAATAATGACGATGGCCCTCAAGGTACTAAAGGTACACTCCACGGAATGTGAACAGTGAGCTTGCGTTGAACACCCACAGAATCATTTGATCGAAGGCCAATGATGAAAACATTGTGTTGAATGCAAAGAACCTGCCATTGAGGCATGCAGGCTCCAAGGTACCAGAAGGGAGTCTCTAGATCAGCTTCCTAGATAATGAGCTGAAGTCAACAAGAAGTGACCTTGATGGAAGGTGGGCCATAGTGTTTCCCACATCATCGACGCGAGACAAAGGAACATGATGTTTTTGAATCAAGATTAGATGAGAATCAGAGGGAGGTTGAGTACTGCAGAGGCCAACTTCTCTTGAACATATTGGTGGCACGACACTAGATTTGGTAGTATTTGACATCAAAAGATCTGAGGTCATGATGATGAGGCAAAGAGAATATGAGTGGTCAAAAATGATTACCCAAACCGATGGAGGCAAGCAAGAAACGAGATGATATTTCCCCAACCCAACACAAATGCAGACAAGTGCCATGTTCAAGAGCGACATACTGCCGACACGACGATGATACTGGCTCCATTTTTCCCCACCATTTCTGGAGAGTACCCCAATTATTTTTGAAAACAAGCTTGAAGGGGATAGCATATGCTTGTGATATAATTTTGTCCTTCAGAAAAATCCAACCTAGTACATTTAACGAGCCCTAGGAAGGAGGAACTCGAGTATCATCATTATGACAAAATACGATGTCATCAAGTTTTAATGTGTCTGACAAAGGAAGAACTCGGCATTTTTCATGTTTAGAGAGTTTGAAAAGATAATGGAAAAGTAAAATCCAACAATCCCTTTTCGTAAATAGTTCCTTAGATCCGAAAAGGTCGAAAACTATGTCTGATAAAACCTCCTAGTCGCAATAGGCTAGGGTATTCCTTTTTTGTAAATAATCTATCCCAACCCAAAAAGGGGTAAACGTATACTGGGTAGATGTCGTTTCATAGCCAATTTAACGAGATCAAAACAATGAGCAACTCGTCAATCTTTTCATGTTTAGAGAGTCAGAAAAGAGCTGAAAGATGACTCCAGTAGTGAATTTTTCGTGTTTTTACCGAGTCCGAAAAATTATAAAATACAACTCGTATCGTCGTCCTAGTCACATGAAAACCTGTTGCTGCACAAGAAAGAAAGTGTAAAACCCATTTTTCAACAAAATATAATAAAATATTGGAAAAATAAGCTTCAAAACCTAATCTGATTTTGAAAAGTTATAAATATGGCAAAAATAGTAAAAACGTATTTACTTTTACTTTTTACCTCTTGCGGAGAGCAAAAGTGAGTTTTTTCTTTGCGAACTTGTGGTGACGATTGTGGATGATCCAGTGCATCATTTGAGATCCCATATTTTCCAGGTAAGAGGTGCTTCCCTTAGCTATGTTTTAATCCATTTTTTATAGCATTCCATTGTGATTTAGGATCCCATAGGGGATATTTGAAAATTTAGGGCTCGCTCAATTAGCGCGAGTATGGGGCACAAACCCATGCCAATTGGATTCTTTTTTCAAAGGGGTCGCACCAGTTGGCGTGACTATCAGCAAAACAGTCGCGCCAACCGCGCAACCTAAATTTTCACTCAATTTTTACAAAAAATGAACCAATCAACTGGATTTTTGAATGCTCACAGGATCTAATAAAGTGTTTGTGACCATTTTGGTGCAGGTACAAATCCACAATGGTGATCGAATGGAAAGAAAGGGAGCATAGTGAAGAAGATGAAATGGCAATGGGGAACGAGCAATGCATGAATTCTCTCCAGGATTGCGGCTTAAAAAAGTTCTTCTTGACACCATGTCTCAGGGCACAACCTAAACTGCTGCAATACTTAAACAATATCTAGGATGAGAATGAAGATAAGTTTAGGCTTCAAGACCAAGTGTTGGAGCTCAAAGTATCCGATGTTTACTTCATAACTGAATTGTCTCATAGAGGTCCAGTCCTGATCTTGACAGGTACTAGGCCATCTGGTGAAAATATGTCAATGGTAATGGAAAGATTGTGCCCAGGGGCACAAATAGGATCAGGTAACGGGAAGGTTGACATCCACACTGTTCCCTATCTAGCACTCAGAGTGGTGCTCCATACAATTACGCGGGCTGCAGGGTCACAGGCGCCGCATGAGGCTACTAAAACACAACTCCTCTTAGCATCAGAATGCATGAACCTGACACTATTTGATTGGGCTACTGCCGTAACCATGAATATCAAACAACAACTGAAAAAATGTAAGAAGACAAAACTAAAGTAATTTTGGTATGGATCTATCTTGGTATCGTTCATCCTTGAATGATTACCAATCTTCCAGGACCAAGGAGTGATAGTCGCAAATCCACCGTTGAGAAAGCCACAGATGGCTCGATGGGTAGCACTGATGCCCAGAGTAGGAGGGGGCCAACAGATGTCATGGAGGCATGAGTTCTTCATATGGCTTCAGAAACAGTTGATCGTCGTAGAGGAATAGCCCTATGTCGGTACCGACTTCATAGGAGACCTAGATCTTCCACTCCCAGAAGGAGAGGACTGGGATGAGGAGCTGGGTAAAAATCTTTTGATTTTGTGTATTTTATGATTTTTTTTTGGTATACATGCATGTCCTAACAAACAATCCTATATGTATACCGGGATGTCGCCAATCGTACGGAGGAACCCTCTCGCTTATGACCCTGAAGGGGAGGGTGGCGAGGGGAGTGAGCTAATTCAGAACTTGAAGGGAATCTCCCATTGGATCCCAGATTACGCTCGCCTAGTAGATGTCCCTTTGGCTTATCAGAGGCACACTGTGGGGGTGCCTAGTCACCTTCATTTTTTACTGAGGCGATTGGTGCAGGCAGTGACATGCTATCATGATCACCATGCTGATTAGTCATCTAGGCTTTTCATTTGCACATTTTTGAGAGACATGTTGTCTCCGAATATTATTAAAACGGGCATGTATATTTTTTTGGATTTTATGTGATGCACACAAACTGAAAACATTTTGACATATATATATATTTCTGGATGGATATTTTTCACATATGATGATTTTTTTTACAAATTGCATAAATGTCTATCTAAAACCATGTTAGCTACTGCATCTGTTAATGCATTCATGTGTCTGGATATATACTGATATGTAATGTAATCAAAATTTATTTCCAGTAAATGAATACGTAGATACAATGGTAAAATAGATGGGTTCCTAATTGAATAATGACCATTGAGTTGTAACACTACAAGCTGTGAGTCTCGATATACAAGTAATGCACGAATACCGAGGTTAACAACCTCGTTCAACAATTCCAAAACAACACTATATTCCACGACATTATTTGTAGCAAGCCCTAGACAAACACCTTGCAAATTGACTAACTCACCAGCAAGATTGTATGTCGAGGATAGATTCATGGTACTGCGGGAGGCACCATCCACAAAACCAACAAAAGGAGTAATAGACATCTGCACAATCAGGAAGACCCAATCAACAGAAAGATGCCTACAAAGCGCACCACACCACACATGCACAAAGATGAAATCACTCACTTATGTACACACACCACACAAGAATAATTCAAGCATAGTACTTCTTCAGGTACAACCCATTTCTAGGCTGCGCCAAAGGAATACCTTCATAGTCAATTAGCTCATAGGCCCCATTTTTTAATACTCGTTTGACGATATAGGGCCCATGCCACATGGGCTAGAATTTTCCCACTCCAATTTTATCATGTGCTTGATCATATATGAGGACGAGGTCCCCTTTGATGAAAGAATGTGGAGAAACCATTTGATCAAAATGAGCTTTAACCCTCTTTTTTGTGCCTCGATAACCAAAGCAGCGAAGCGGCGGGTTTCGTCCAGTCATTTTAGATACAGGAGACGTTCTTCCTCCGAGGAAGTTTCAGGCAGTAATTCCACAGCCAACTTCAGCGAAGGGATCTCACATTCAACCAGAAGAGTCGCTTCCAGACCATACACCAACTAAAAAGGTGTGAATCTGGTTGCACTCTTTACTGACGTTTGGTAGGCCTAGAGAGCTAAGAACAATTGGAGATTCCAATAGGATTTTTGAATACCAATTGTTCGTTGAAGCATCATGACAAGTACTTTGTTCACGGCCTCAACCTGGCCATTCGCCTGAGGGTAATATGGTGTTGAGCTATCATGATGCAAACCCAACTTCGATGTCAGCTCTGCCATCATGTAATTTTGAAAATGAGTGCCATGATCGATGACAATGGCTTGAGGACTCTGAAACGCGTAATTACATTGTTGAAAATGAATTGAGCAGCTGTCTTACCATCGACAGCTAATGTAGGCATCGCCTCGGCCCACTTGGTGAAGTAGTCCACGATAACGATTATATAGCCATGCCCCCTAGCCGAGTGAGGATTACATGTCATAAAATCAATGCCCCATTTGGAAAAATAGCCTACAGTAATGACAGGATGTAAAGGTAGGGGTGGCACATGTATCTTGTAGTGAAATATCTGGCACGCATGACATTTTCGAACTGCAACAATACAGTCTTCGAATATAGATGGCCAGAAGTAACCCGCACGCAGAATCTTCTGGGCGGTAGAATAACCGGACATATGACCACCAAAGTCACCATTGTGACAGTCATTTAGGACTTTCTCAGCTTCTTCCAAGGTCAAACATCGGCGGAGCACAGAATCAACTCCGACACGATATAAGGTATCTCTAATAATGCGATATGGTTGAGATTTATTTCGAACGCGACGCTAAGCATCCTTCGTCAACTTAGACCAGAAAGTGGATGTTTGAAGGTACATGATGATGTCACCATACCATGGATCATGAGTGCTGATTAGAAAGAGTGTTTCATTTGGGATATTATCCTCGGATTGTGATGGAACAGAGTCTGTAGGGAGAGAGAATATAAGATCAACCAAAACTAGTGACTTCGTCGATTTAGCAATGGTGAAATCCAAATCGAACTCCTGAAGGATGAAAATCCATTTGGAGTACTTTCCCCCCAGCAATTTTCGAGACAGGATGTAACTCATGGGTTTGCAGTCGGAAATCACGATTAAAGTACACAACAGGATGTAATGGCGAAACCGCTAAACTTCCTGGACCATGGAAAGTGCCAACTTCTCGACATGGGCATAGCGCATTTCAGTTTCGAGAAGATTTCGAGACAGATAGTAAACCACATGTTCATTTCCGTCATCGTCATCCTATACTAGAACCATGGCAATTGTGCTAAACGCAATGGCAAAAGAAAGGGTAAATTCATGATGATAGCTGGGAGGACGTATTAACGGAGCGTTGATGAGCAACGTTTTAAGTTTATCGAAGGATTTCTGGGCAATCTCATCCCAATGGAAGGGAACATTCTATTTCAGAAGTCACGTAAACTTGTTGGCCACTTCTGCATAGTTCGGGATAAAGCGACGTAAGAAGTTAGCTTTCCCCTGAAGACTCTGAAGTTGATGCAATGAGGATGGGGATGGGATATTAATGATAGCCTCGACCTTGAGAGGGTCAAGGCGAATTCCATCTTTAAATACAATGAATCCCAAAAGATGACCAGAATCCACATAGAAGATGCACTTGTGAGGATTAAGCCTGATATTGTAACGTCTCTAACAGAGGAAAATCTAGCGGAGGTGTTCAGGATGGTCTTCATGCCAAGCTGAGTGAGCTGGAAAATTGTCCAGATATGGCTGGACAATGTGACATATGTCATGAAAATCATATGACATAGCATGCTGGAAGGTAGCCCCAACATTTTTCAAGCCGAACGGGAGCTTCTTGTAAGCGAACGTGCCCCACGGACAGATAAAGGTGGTCTTATGTTGATCAGCGGGTAAAATATTAATTTGATTGTAACCCGAGAAGCTGTCCATGGGGGAATAGATCTCACTCCCCGCGCAGTCATCGATGATTTGATATATAAAGGGAGTGGGATAGTTGTCCTTAGTACAAGCCCGATTGATGTCTCGGTAGTCAACACAGACCCGTATAGTGCCCTGCTTCTTATCTACATGGACAATATTAGAAACCCATTATGTGAGGGGAATTGGATATATGAAGCTCGCGTTAAGAAGTTTCTCAAATTATGCCTTTATAGCTACGAATTTTCGAGGATGCACTGGGCGTAGACACTGACGCATGGGTTTTTCACCTAGATAGGTGGGAATTTCATGCACGACTATACTGGGACCGATCCTAGGCATCTCTTCATAGGACCATGCAAAAACATCTCGAATTTCACAAAAAAGGCTCGTGTATACTTGAATCTCTTCGGGAGAACAAGTAACTCCCACATGAATGTTCTCAACGACCCCCAGTTTAATGGAGATGCCAATAGGCATTGTTTGTGTGATGTTACTCGGATTTCCTTCAGAAAGAACCTCGTGAGTCAATATTGGCGTTTGGAGAGGTGGAGAGGGAACCTGAGATGAAAGTGCTCTAGAAAATTAGACATTGCCCCCAGGCCGAGCATGAATGAGGAACGATGATGTCCATTGCTCCATGGTAGATCTTCAAGAGAAATCGTTTCAACAATATCTTTGTTAGATGGGAAGACTTCTCTTAAAGGATCGGGCAAATATGCATCGTCGAGCCAAGGGGATTGAGAATAAACATCTAGAGCCATGCTCAAAGGAGCATGTTTACGAGGAGGAGGATCTGATGTAGCAACTATCTCGAAATAATTGATTTCAACTGGAGTTAAAGGCATCGATTCTCCAAAAGTGGTCACCTGTTTAGGAGAAGGGATGATCCACGGGTCATTTGACCTGGAGATCATGTTGACTTGAATGGTGTTCAGTGGTGGCGCAGGAAAAATACCCATGAGAACGAGGTCCTTGAAAAGACCAGGAACTACACTGTCAGGGGGATTGGAAATTTGATCCACGTATGGCACATTTTCCTCGAAGGATGATGTAAATAAAGACAACTGATCGACAGTGATAATCTTGCCCTCATGAGGAAACTTCAGAAGCCGAAAGAGGGTGGACGGAACACATAGTATGGCATGGGTCCAACTACGACCAAGAAGAAGATTGTAGTTGAGTTTATCATCAACCACTTCTACTTCCATGTTGACTGTCTTACCTTGTAATGTAATCGGTAAACTATCGAGAACACCCAAGGGTTTTGATTCCCTACCATCAAATGCCTCTAGGGAATTGGGAGATGAAGCAAGAGCTGGAGAGCTAATGGCCTTCCAGCAGGCAGATGAAATAACATAGGTGGAGGCACCTTCGTCCACAATGGCTCTGTCGATGTTGAGGCCATTGATACCGACTTGTATAACAAAGGCGATTTGATGTGGAAGTTGGGAAACAAAATTTTCCAGATCGAAGGTGAGAAGAATAGAATTGGCAGGATCAATTCCACCGATTGCGGATGACAGAGCTTTCCGTTGCGATGGGAAACTTTGAAACACTTCCAACACAGACATTGTGAAAGGCACCTATGCTAAATCCTCAAAAATTCTGTAATGCTGAGCAACATGGGCATTTGGATTATAGGAATATTTTCGAAGAACACCTTTGGAAGGTGGCCTTACAACGGGTTCAGCATTGGGCTTCTCAATTTCTAAAGGACCAGAGACAGGTGGGGGAGGTGGGCCATCAACAACTTCCTTCCCAGCTGCTTGACGTGATCCAGCATAATCCTTCGAATGAGTAGCAATTGAAACAGGTGTAGCACCATTCATCATAAAAACTTGGGACCCAAATGGTGCAAATGGTGAAGGCTGCTCGACCATCTGGGTCTGCTGAGATGAGAAAGGTTCTTTAAGAACTGTCGGAGTCCTCTTAGAGCCTTTAAGCAGTTGACTAACCTCAGATTATCGGGGACAAGCTTTGGTGTAGTGGTCTCCATCACATATCAGGCAAGGGTACTTCGGTTTCCGTTGGGAATCATCATCAGCATGAGGTTTATAGGACTCTGGTTTTGGGGCATTGGATTTGGATTTGCCTTTGCCCTTCTTCTTCCCTTTGGAGGTCTTTTCTGTAGGATTGGCCTGAACAGTGTTGACCTCCGCGGTCTTACCAGAATCTGATGTTGCGAGAAGAGTAGAATTATTGGAAGAATTTGACTTCTGCTTCCCATTAGAGGACTTCCGGGAAGTCTGAGAAACGAAACCAATAACAGCGTCCACCGATGGGCTATTTGGTGCTTTAGAGGTCCCTGGCCGTGAGGCATTAGTCAAGATATCATATAACGTGCCAGACTGAGAGTACACCAAATTGAGGTATTGGGCACGAACGATGGCTTGTTCCTCGGTTACACATGCCCCCATAGCAATATCCTGAGCGATTTTGTTAACAAATGAGGTAGTGAACTAGTGAGTTAGAAGTTGATCAGGAATATCAAACTTGATCAGTCGATGACGACGTCGCCACTCATGAATATGATATGATATATGAGTGGCTTTATCCTTCTTTAGAGTTTTTAGGAGATGTGTCCTGGCTTCGTAATGAATCGATAATTGGAAATGTGTCAAAAAATCCATAGCTAGAGTATTAAAGTCTTGAAAAATACAGCGAGGTAGTTCTATATACGACTTAGCAGTAGCACCGGTAAGAGTGTGTTGGAAAAGATGTAGACGAATCAAGTCATAAACCCAAGAGTTTTAGGAACACCACAGATGGTAGGTCATGACATGTGCTTGGGGGTCTTCCCCAGCTTTACCCTCAAATTTAGGATAGTCACCAGGCACCTTAGTCAGAACTAGAGGCCAATACGGATTATGGAGAATCAGATCATTGGTCAATTTAGATACATCTGGCAATTCCAATGTGGCAAGGAAAGGAAACTAAGGATTGAAAGGCATGCCAGGCCCCCAATAAGGACTTGTACCTATAATCCACCCTGGTTGAGCATAAATTTGCCCCCGTTGGTTCTATCCTAGAGGATTCTGACCATAGGGGCTATAAGCCGTATAATTGGGTTGATACGGTTGCTAATAAATAGTGTAATGGGGTTGATAACTAGGGTACTAAGACTGATTATATGTAGGCCTTGTTTGAGCAGTGTATGGATTTGACTGCTGAGTATAGGTATAGCCTGGTTGTTGAAGGTAATAACTAGACCTTGAGGCAGGTTGTAAACCAGCGAGACTGACCTTGAAGGTAATAGCCACCTTGGGGTCAAGCAGGCTGCTGGTAAGTGGGGCCCTGCTGAGCCTGATGAGTTGGGCATTCAAGCGGATTCGGCTACAGCATAAAATAAATCTATTGTTGAGTAGGGTTAACTGGATGTGTAGGTTGTCCTAGTTAAACAGGTTGACCTCGCTAGGCAGGCTGCCCTGGTTGAATAGGTTGGCCTGGCTGAATAGGTTGTCTTAGTTGAATAGGTTGACCTGGCTGGTGAAGGACACCAGTTTTCCCTGGTTGAGCCAGTTGACCTAATGGAGGGAGAGGGCTAGGTTGTGCCTGATAACCAGGTTGACCTGTAACAGGACCATAAGATGGCCCTGGATGTGAAACATTCGGACTAATGGGAAACTGAGGTTGCTAAGGTTGCACCAAAGGTTGAAAAGGATGGATTTTCCCCCAGGACCGTACAAAGGTCCAGGTTGATACCCGAGTTGGCCTATGGGTCCTTGGGGTTGCCCTGGTTGGACCACAGGGTGAGGTTGCATAGGTTGACCTTGAGGGTTGTAGGACTGCCCTTGCGGACCATACAACAACCCCTGCTGGCCTGAAGTTTGGTCCTGTAAGGGTTGTCCTTGCGGGTCATATAGATAACCAGGCTGGCCTAAAGGTTGACCCTGGAAGGGTTGTCCTTGCGGGTTGGAAGGGTGCCCAGCCTAGGTAGATAGAAAACCATGAACATACTAATAAGCCTCTAGAGTAGGAAAACAAAGAGGGTTACCCTGCTCATCGTACTAATATGGAAATACATAGATCGGGGTACCATCCGGTCTATAATGGGAAAAATAAGGACGGTTAGGATCTTGAGAGGATTGACCAACCTCGGAGTTCGACGACTGTAAAGACAATCGATACTCCTCAGGAGAGATATTCTCCGGGATAGCAGACGCCATATAAATGTCTTCAGGAAGTGACGAGGTCCTGGTGGACTGAGTAGTGACAGTAGACGTAGACACAGTTACGCAGACAGTAGGCCTAACATGTACTGATGTGACATGAGGAGATGCCATGAGAGGTGTCGATGGCGACATCCCTAACAAAGGAATAACTGGCCTCATGGATGGATTCGATATTCCCATAGAGGCTACAATAGCCATGACCTAACTTAAGGACCTATATCCCGCTAGAAGCGAAGGACCAAGTGAAGACATAACAGAAGAATCGGGGTTGTTTTTTGGAAAAAGCTGGTAATCCTCACTAGATGTAGGAATTTCCTCACTAGGAGAAGGACTGGGTGAGTCCATATCTGAACCTGCCACTAGATCTTCTAAGAAACGGCGAGTACTAGGAGGTATAATGGCAGCCTAAAAATGTGATCTTGATGTAAGAGGAGGGAAATATTCCCCTACTCCAAATCCAAACCAAGCATTGGATAAGGGCCAATTGAATTCCACTGGTACACCAAAGGGAAGCTCAGATAAGACCGGTCCCCCATCGGGAAACTCGGATACAATAGGCTATTGAGGTTCAGCAGAGGACTGAGAGACCTTTGATGAATCATTTGTGTAAGGACTACTAGTAGACAAAACTAAGGGTTCCGCCACTGTGACAGTAACGAAAAGAGGAAGAGATCAAAACAAAGACACATGGGAAAAAACCAAGGCAAACAATCAAATAGCCGAAAAACAATCTCTAAAAGGACGTGTGATCATAGGTGATTAATTTTACCACATTGAAACTAGAAAATTTCACCATTTCATGTTTTAAGAGTCTAGAAATGAGTAAAAGATGACTCTATCTCTTTCAATTTGGAAACAAGCATGAAAGGAAAAACACTTGATGATCTTTTCAAATTTAATGAGTCAGAAAAGATCAAAATGACTACTCTGCTAATCTAGGCAGATGGGTGTACCAGATATCTGTGAACTGCCATATACACCTTGGTTAAAAAATGAAAGAGAAATCAACCAAGGACTTGACGTACGTGCAGGTAATCTCGTCGAATGTTGTGTCCAGTGTATCACGGGTATAAGGCGGAAAACTCGGCTACCTACAGATAAAGGATAGCAACCTAGTGGGGTCTCCCTTTATATATGTGATGGTACGGGGAGCACAAGTCCATGATAGCACTGTCTAAAGCCAAAATGTGAGCAAAAACTACTAGGTTTAACGACACCGGAACACATCACTAGCCTAGACCTCTAGATATTTCGTTAATGTTTCAATGTTGCCTTAAGGTAAATTGAGTAAATTTTAGAGTTGATCTTCAATTATGTTTCAATTTCAGGCCCTACCGAATGTTATGTATCAGAAATCCTCTAAATTCACACTACATTCCACAATATATCACTTTGTTCGATGAAGAACTAACTACGGGAGGGTTGAGAGCCTTTTCAAACAATAATAAAATGATTAGAAAACATCCATTACTGTCTCTAATGCATGCTAAAGAAACTAAAAACTTTTCCCTTAGAGTTATATAACATTAATAATGCAGAAAAGCTTTCAATTTTCACTAAATAATCAAGAAGAAAAGAGATTTGTTTTTGCATTTTTCAATGTTTTAGAGAAAAATGCACCAAACGAAATGAAAAACTAATAAAGAGACCAATTTGAGAAACGATAGCGAAAGATTAGAAACAAGCAAGTTCACTCAATGCAAAACACACAATCAGAACTCAAACTAATGGAGAAATCCCTCAAATCAAAGAAGAATCTCAAAGAGACTCATATAAACCATGTAATCTAGGCTCGAAATGAGACAAAGTGAAACTTGAATGAAAGAGAGAGAAATCACTCAATTAATGCAATGATGCAATGGAATCCAACGAAACGAATGCAAGGAGGAAAAAACAAATTTGACTGGAAAAACGAAAACCAAAAACTCCCACGAGAGGCTCAACGCATTATAGCATCTAGAAGCCCTAGGGCTAGAATGAAAAACTGATGGTAGAGGGCAAACAACTAGAGGATAGAGGTCAAACACAGTCAAAAAGGACTTCAAGGCACTCAGACAGTCAGAAAAATAAAACCAAAACCAAAAATCAGACTTAGAGGGCTCAAAAAAAAGTAAACCCTAACACCAAACAGGATTGGCGCGAATGTTTGGCTGTATCTTGCGCCAAAAACAGGGTTAGCGCAGGGGTCTAACTAGCAACAAGCGCCAGTTGACACGACAATCAGGCTATAAACTGTGCCAATCGAGTTTACTAAGGAAAGGAATGAAAAAGAGAAAACAAAGAGTAGATCAGGTATGGTGGGGGCTGAACAGAGGTTTTACACCAGAAGGAGACAAACCAGAAGAGAAAATCAATCAAACACAAGCCAATAACAACCAAAAGAGACAAAACTAACTCCAATTAACTCCCTAGTGGAGTCTCTAGTTTTTTGGAGAGGTAAATCTCCTATGCGGACAGAGGAGACCCATACTAGCCCAAATCGGGTCTAGCAACAATCAATCACGCAGTGATGCAGGTCTCTAGTTACAAAACGACAAAAACATAAAAAATTGCCTACCTCAGGTCCTACGCAATGGTCGTTGAAGAAAGGATGATTCTTCCTGTCCTTCTCTTTGGTAGATCACGATCCTTCCGCTTAACACGTCCAAACACCTGCACACATGCGAAGAAATACAACGATACATAGCATAAAATCTAAATCTTGTAACCATACATCAGTCAGAGAGGATGTAATTCATTGCATCAAAGAAAAAGACACATGAATGAAACCATAATCAAAGTCGCTTATCATTAAAATAACAAAGGAAAGATACAACCTAAAGCTCTAATGCTGGATCTTCCTTCGGCGAGGCTGATAGCAGAGCACGTCTCAATGAAGCTTGTCAGAAACGGGACAAAGCTCTCTCTTCGGCTTGGCTCTCAAAGGCTGTTTGGCAATAGTCTCCTTGCTACAAGTTTAGCTCTTGCTTCTAGATTTCTAAGGGAAAAAGGAAAGCTTTTATAGATGGTGGAAGGGGAGTTGGGATCCCTACAATTATGGGATTGGCCCTATCTCTAAGGAAGCTTCCATGATAGGTGGAAAACCACCTCCCATACATGGAGATCCGAAGCCAAACCTCCCAACTCATTTTAGAGACTCATTCAGGAGTTTGTTGGAATCAAAATTCCGCCATTTATTTAAAAAAAAAACTCCCTATTAAGCTTGCCGCGAGTGGGACACTGGGACAAAGCGCCAGTTGGTGTGCCCTCTATGGTGGATTTTCCCCATTGGCGCGAGGGCTGAATTGGCTAGTCGCACCAAGGCCAAAAGTTCAGTTTTTAGGGTTTTTCAAGGGAAACTTTCTTTAGAGGAATGATTTTCCTTATCAAGGGGGATGACATGAAAGTGGTTTTAGGTTATGTCACTACTCACAAGTCACAAGAAAGGCCCTCCAATGCGCGAGATGGGGGGTTGCAGGGATGGTGACAAATTGTTGTGTAACATTTTCCCACCATTGCAGCACAACCATCTACCTCCAGCTTGTGGATATCTTGACTCAAATCCCGATCCTCTTGGTTTGAACTATTGTTTTATGTTGCAAGATAGCTTTTCCATTGCTGAAAACAACGTCATAACCTTTTTCCTCCAACATCGCGACTGAGACCAAGTTATTCTTTAGACCTGGAACATGCATAACATATTTCAACAAAAATGGTTTTCTTGAATCCCTCTCAAAGATAATGGTACCAATGTCGGTCGCATGGTATCATCCATAGTCACCCATATCTATATGAATTTGGAGATCTTTCTCCTCAAATTCGTTGAACAACTCCTTATCTCCCGTCATGTGGAAGGAACCACCACTATCAAGATACCACACCGATCCCATTGCGCTTGAAATCAAGGATAAATCAAGTTCAAATTGTGAGGCAAGAACTTCACCAGCTACAAATCCAACAACCTTCTTGTTCTTATTTTTCCATGGGCACTTAGTGGCAGGATGCCCATGTTTGTGACAGTGAAAACACTTCACCCTAGACAAATACAGCTGCTAGCCTTTAGCCTCAGATTTTGAATGGGATTTATTTCCCTTCCCTTTCTTTTCTTTATCAGCCAAGCACAATCCTCTTCATCGTCATGCTTTGATGAAGATCCATCCCTGGTATTTCGCCTTATCTCCTCCTGCACTAGATCCGACCAAAGTCACTCCCAATCCAGCAATTTTTCTCATTCATTGTGTTATCACTCTAGTAATTCCAAAGTTGTGATATTTTGGTTTAAAGTCTAAGAACACTAGAAGTAACCACATACCTACTTTTAAACTCTAATATCTAGCCTTCTTAGGGTTCATAGAGGGCTCTCTCTATACGATTTAACTTTGTTTGTTTTATAAAATATTAGGCTAGTTATGATTGCGCAATTTGGTTTTGGTTTGATTGATTTGGTGGGAAAAATTGCCTAATGAGATGGATAGTGGGAAATCTGTTTGTCCATTGGGCTGAGGAGTCAAAAATCAAGCAGACAGAGCTGGGATCAAAGTCAATAAGTCAATTTTTTTAGGGAAAGATAGATAACCCATGAAGATCTTGGAAGGTTGTTTGGTGAGGTGATATGATCGGGATAAAGAGCAATGAAGGGTTCTTTGATCCAGAAAAGAGAAGTAGCAGGAAGACGTCAAACAAAAGAGGGAGAAATTAAGGGTTCCCTACTCTAGAAATCTGTAGAAAACATGGAAATGATAAACAATAAAGACAAGGTGCTTTTAACAAATCCTGAAGTAATACTCCTATTTATTCATTCAAATTTGGAAAACATTTATGGATGCATGTAACAAAGAAAGATAAAAATGACAAGAAGGAAATACTTCACTTCAATAGCTCATCACATGAATCCTAAAATATGATGCTACTTGATCCAATGCAGTCTGCTACTCGAAATTTGAAACACAAAAGCCTTCAAGTCCAATAAAAAATGACTATAGAAATCTTCAGCAATTTATTCCACAATAATAATTCCAAAGATGAAGTATTTATACACATTTGTTTACAAAATATCATAGAATGCTTCTAGGAATTATCTAACGAAAATAAAAATATCTTTACAAAAAAATAGAGACAACTGCTTAACAAATCAGCAAGTTGTCCTATCTATCCAAAAGAAATAGTAACTGATTATGGATGAGTTGCAGCTGGTTGCTTTGGTGTCCTTCTTGCTGGCTTTAGATATTTCAAATTGATTTTGAAATCTTATCTTCTTATCTTATACTCTTTCACTGATTCTCTTTAATCTCTAATGCGCTTTTAAACTCGGATACTCTTGAACCTCTTTAAAATATGTTTATTGCTGTGAAAAATCTGTTTTGACTACATTTCAAAAAAATATTTTATTTTTTATCTCTCTACCTTTCATATTTCATAGTAAATTTGTTAATGACTCCCAAAATTCTTCACTTGGAATTTGTGTTTTCTTCAGCTTTATGAAGTTTTCATCTGCTTTTGTATACCAGGAAAAATTTGTCTTAGTGATAATCAAGTCTCTTATCTCATGCTGCAAATAAAATAAGTCCTCAAAACTCCTGAGTAAAACTTTTCCTGTTGGAGTGCCTTGGCCACCTAATTTTTCAACTTTCTCCTTTGCATAACCTCTAATATTTTTATTTTAATCCTCCTGAGTCATTAGTTTGTCATTTATGACCAAAATATTAGGCAAACTTCTTTGCCTCAAATTCTCAAATTTGACCATAAAACTGGTTATGGAGATGTTCATATTCTCACACTTCTCCTCAAGTTGCTTCATCAAGTTATTTTTGGTGATGACTTTCCTTATCTCAAGGATGGTTTCAGTCATGTCAATAATTTCAATCTCTTCTAACTCTTGCATGTTCTTGCTGTTGAGAAACTTTATCAGTTCTAAAGCTTGTTCTGGTTTGCTATCAAGTTCCTCCTTAGTCTTTGGAATGTCTTCTAATCCTGCTTTGAGAAAATCTCTCTATTCAAAAATCACTTGAATAGAAGGACATACATCATTGATGGCTTCAATGATCTTATTCCATAAATTATTTTTCACATATGAAATTTGTTCCTTTAAGGTTAATTCCTTCTGTAATTTCTTCAATTTTTCATTTAGTCTAATGGCCTTTTGCCCATGTGTTTTAGCATTTATTTGAGCCAACTTGTTTGAATTTTCTAGATTGTCAACCATCTTTTTCAATCTGTTGATTTCACTTGTCTGAAGTGACATTTCTTCCATAGCTTTCACTAATTTTTTGGCCTCATATGTAGGGTGAACTACTGTAGTGGATGACTTTGTAGCTAATGTTGTGGATGATGTCACTAGAACTGCAGTAGCCAGTGGAACTTTTGGTGCCATCTCTTCTGCTAGAGTTGATGGCATAGCTATAGTGATTACAGGAATAACTGTAGGAATTTCTGGTACTTTTGGTGTTTCTTTCTCCTGAACAAGTTTATCCATTTGAGTCTCAATTTCTTTGATATGGGCTATCAACTAAAACATTAAGTTCATCATGTCATCCTTCTCATTCTATCCTTCTATTATTTCCTTGGTTTTAGTATGTTCACTTGATGGAAATTTAAGTTGTTTCCTTAATGCTGCAATGTCCTCATTTTTATTCTTCATTAACTGCTCAGCTGCTTTGACATTTGCAGGGTCATATCCAACCTGCAAGACCAATTATTCCAAGGATTTAATTCTGATATATTTAGTATATAAGGATGCTTTTTCCAATTTAATTTGATCTTTCATGTTTTTAATAGTGTTCTAAAGTTTCTGAACACTCATGGCTTTGGTTGTAACAGTAGAGTACAACATCTATGAACTCTGTCTATTAAATTCTATTTGATCAAGAGCATGATTTTTTTTTGTTTGAACTTCTAAATCAATCTTCTTATAATCTGCCACTGTCTTTGGAGTTTTTACTGTTGGCTGCAATACTGAAATGATTATCTTTTTGTTTGAATAATCAAAGGCAGACAAAAGCCTATTTTGAACAGTTGGTGTTTGTTTCAGATATTGAGAGTAGATATCATTTTTATTTCTTCATTCTTTAACTTGATCTATTTGTACTTCTCCATGATATCTAAATCTTTCTCCTCAACTGTTTATGAGGATGAACCTTCCATGTTCTTTTTCTTCTCCATCAACTATGTATTTCCATTATTAACCTATTCTTCATTTATGTTCTCTATATTCTGCTCATTTCTGATAATAGTGGCAGCATCTGTTTTGGTGTTTGGGAGATCTGTTTCTTCAACATCAATGGTTACCTTCTCTAAACCTTCTCTGTATTCTTCTCATTGTCTACAACATGGGGTTGTCGAGGATTTATAACTATGGTAGTCTTAGAAGATGCAGCTGGAGTAGGTTTAGGCATTTTTTAAGCTTTTTGGACTAAAAATTCTATTTTTTTTACTTTTTTGGCCACTTCTGCAAGATTAAATAGTTTGCAGAAGTATTTTCCACTCTGACAGGGATTTATTGGATAAAATAGGGAAAATATAGTCTTTCTTTGGGCTTTTCCTTTCAATTTTAGGCTCTTCAACTTGATTCATAGATTTTTACTGGTTTAGAAACATAAATTAGGGGTTTTCTGAGTTTTTTCAATGAGTAATTAGTGTAAAAGTTGTTTAAGATTTAGGCCAAGAGGCTTAGGATACCTTCAAACGATTTCTAGGCTCAATTTGGGTTTAAAACAAAGTGCAACATATACAAGGTTTTCTTAGAAATTTTGACAAGGTTTGGCCTGTTTTTTGGATGTTTTTAACAGGTTTCTTTGGATATATTTGAGCTCGGAATGAAAATTTTCTTTTAAAATGTCCTTTCAAATCGAAATAGGTTCAATTTCTAGAAGAATACCCGTTATACGCAGGTACATGGTTTTTGAAGAAGTCTCTGAAGGTTTTGAACAATTTTTGTGGTGTCTTTTCACTCTCTGGGGTAATGCAAGGCTCCTCAGCAATCTTCAAGGCGTACAAGCTAAAAATTGCAATATTTTGGCATATAAATGGCGGAAATTGCTTGTTTTACATTCGGAATAGCTTATGCAGGGGTTACGCACAGAAAGAATGGAAATCGGTGCATTTCCAATGTTTACTTAAGAAAATTAGGTTTAGAGGCGCCTGCAATAAATGGTGGTCATATCAACAAATGGTGGTTTTCAGGCTCAAAGGATCTAAAACCATGAAGGGTTATCACGTGCCATTTCGATGGTAAGATTTTTTGGAGGAAATGAACGTGATCCAGTGAGAATGGACCACATGGAGGAGGGAGAAAATCACAATACCACCCATTTCGCGTAGAAATGAAATGGTGGTGATTGCGCAAGTTTATTTGCAATTTTTATTGTTAGCCGCCGGATCGTGGGGTTCGATTGCAAACGACCCAGATCTCTTGTGGAAGTTGCATCGGGATGGAGTGGGGGCCGGGGTGTATTAACACGATGGCGATAAGTTTTAAAACTTAATGAATGAGTGTTTAATAAATTTTAAAACCTTAGGTTTATACTATGTGGTGGGTATAATATTTATATGTTTTAATTAAAACATTACAAAATGTTTCAACTAATACATATGCAAGTGCGGGTTTAATATATAGTTTTTCAAACATTTTATATTTGTTTAAAACTATAGGGCGTCGGGTATTTGTTTTATTGACAGGTTTTAAACCAATGGGATAAGGGCGGGATTTAATTTAATCACATGGGGTATTAAAACATTGTTTTAAATGTAAAATAGAGGGTTTGTGGGTTTTTATATATAAAAGGGTTTAATACTATACGGGATGGAATAGCTTAGGGAGTTAATAAATAAATTAGAAATTAGTAAGAAATAAATGGATAAAATATATAATGAATAAAAATACATGTTTAAATCTAAGTAAAGTGAAAATAAGCATAGCTTGTCTTTGTTGTATTTTTTCACACTTTAATTTAGGATAAATGCATTTTATGGGTTTTTTGAATGATTTTTTGCAAGGGAATGAAATTAGTTATTTAAGGTTTCACTTTTACTAAGTAAAATGAGCTTTTACTTAGGGAAAATGGATTATGATTATCAATAAAGGGTAAATGCTGATGAATATGGGTTTTGTGTAGGAATTCAATATTTTTAACTAATCAGTCATCGAGCCTTGGGTCCAGTCCCAACAAAAGTTAGAGAAATGCTCTAAGCCTCTTTTAACTGATAGTTTAGAATACTGAATATTTGTAGGGGAGGGGAAATTAGTGATTTTTTCCCAGTGATTCTTTATTACATGCTTGCACAACTGCTTTCTACCTACCCATCTTTATTTATAACATTTTTTACTTCATTTTCATGGGTGCATTTAGGCTTGCAACCCTAAATCAAGTTTCTTTCAAAACGAAAATATCGAAGTCTAACATTATTTCATCCAAGGGATCAGATTAAACTGTTGAGCTCTTCATCTATTTTCTAACTATCTACTGATTTGACAAGTTTATACAGTTTGGCATATCTTTATTCTCTATCTAAAATATGAAATTCAAAGTATGAAAAGTTAAAATTAAGTTGTTTAATTGATCATGGTTTATGGCATTTATTAACAATCTGAACATAATCATTATTCTTGCAGTAAAGTAAATAGTAGTGGCATTTTGACTTGCTCACTTTCAGGTCTTATTTTTATCTCTTTTTTCTTTTGGGGTCTATTTTTTCTAAGTCCTTTTATCATTTTTTTAGGACTTTTACCCTCCTTTCATTTTTATTTATTTTTCATTTTTCAAAATATGGGAAAAAAACTTGCAAAAAGAAAGGTATGTACATATTTACAAGATTATCAAAATCAATTAAAAAATTATGAATCCTATTATTATAGGACCCTAACAATGGCTCCACATGGGTATGGCATTTCCCGGTGAAATATCAAGAACTTTTAGACTAGTATCCTTTGAAATTTGACTATGGTGACCCTATAAGTATCTTTCTGATTTCTGCATTTATTCATACTTATGATATTTTACCTCTCAAAGCTTAGGGCCTTCTCTCTGGGCTTCAACTTTGCTAGGAAAACATCCAATCCACTCTAAAACTCTTCAATGTATATGTACAATGCTCAAAGTAAATGAAGCTAACTATTTGTTAACTCAAGAGAGTAGTAGTGCTTCAACATTCTGCCATTTAATGGTCCATCTAGCATAGTTTATCCATCCATTTCTTTCAAGTAGAAAGAATTATTACCTCTATATCCATAAATCACAAAAGTTCCTCTCCATAGAAAATCAAATTTTCCATGTTTACCTTTGTCTTATTTTTTTGAATCCCATTTTAACACTTTATCTCCAATGTAAAAATCATATTCTTTAGTCTTTTTATCAAAAAATTTCTTTATCTTGTCCTGGATAATTTGAGACTTGATATAAACTTCTTCCCTTGTTTGTTGCAAGTGAATAGTTTGATTGATCCTTCTTTGAATGTCATTTGTTTCAACTTGTAACTATTAGATAATATTCATCACTAGTACTCCTAGGGAGGATGGAAAAACAACATCCATTCCATAGATAAGTTGGTAAGGAGAAGTACAAATAGATTTTTTAGTTTTAAGTCTATCTTCCCATAAGGCATTGACTAACTTATTATTCCAAGTCTTTTTGTTATCTTCTAGTAAATTTTTGATGATGTTTACAAGGCTCTTATTTACAGATTTAGCTAGGCCATTACCTTGAGGGTAATATACAGTAGAATGACCTAGGGTAATATGGTATTTATGGAAAAATCCAACCATTTTCTTATATTTGAATGTTTCTGCATTATCAATAATTATCTTTTGGGGACATCCAAATCTTGAAAGAATGTTACTTTCTAGGAAGGAGATTATGACAGTATCTGTGGCTTGCTTAGAGGGTATGGCTTCAATCCACTTGGTAAAATAGTCAGTAGCTATCAGAATCCACTTGTGTTGGGCTGATGATGGGGGGTGAATTTCTCCAATGAAGTCAAGACCCCATTGTTGAAATGGAATTTCTGTAGAGATGGGCTTCAAAGGCAGGGTTAACATATTTTTCTTACCCTCAAAGATTTGGCACTTATGGCAGGAGGTCACATATTTTTTAACATCTGCAAATAATGTAGGCCAGTAAAAACCAACTCTCAGAATCTTGTCTACAATAGTTTTCCAGTATAGATGTCCTCCAAAATCACCTGTATGAAATTATTGTAGTACTTTGTCATCTTCTTCTTTTAACAAACAATTTAATAAAATCCCTCTTTGATCTTTCCAAAAAAGTACCTTGTCTAAAATACAAAATCTTACTACCTTAAGCTTTAGGAATCTAAATTTTGTTCTTGATAAACCATGAGGAGATTGTAAGTTTAGTAATACAAATATAATATCTGCATACCATGGTGAATATGAAAAGGCTTCACTGATCTCTGGAGTCACCAGCTCTTCATGATCATCTATTTGGGCAATAAAATTTATGTTTAGGGCGTGAAAATTTGATTCAGCCATAACTCTGGCTAAACCTTGACCTTTTATCAAGTTTGTGGGTTTAATCTCTATGTCATATTCTAATATAGTGGCAATCCACTTACCTCTTCTTCCATCAGGACCATCCTGAGTAAGAATGTCTTTTACAATAGCATTTGGGACATAGGCAATGATGTGAGAATAAAGAATGTAAACTCTGAAGTCTTTAATGGCCTTTACCAAAGCTAAGGCTTGTTTTTCCATAATATTTTACTTCAAAGATGCATCTCTAAGTGTTCTGCTAAAGAAAGCTATGGGTTTTTCATAACCCTGGTCATTTTTCTACAGTAAAACTGCAGCAATGGTGTGTTCTGAAGAAAATGAAAAAATGATGAAATCCTTTTTGAAATCAAGAATTATAAGTACTGGGGTTTTGGTTAAGGCCTATTTGATGGATTCAAAGGATTGTTTGGCCTCAATAGTCCATTTAAGAACTGAATCCTTTTTAAGAATGTTATTTAGTTCTCTAATTATCTCAGCTAAATTGGATTTGAATCTTCTTAAAAAATTAATCTTACCTAGAAAGGCTTGTAACTCTTTTATGTTTCTTGGTGGATTGATGTTAAGAATTGCTTCTACTCTTGCAGGATCAATTCTAATTCCTTCTTTAGAAATTATGTTTCCTAGTAACTTGCGTTCTTCTAGTCCAAATAAGGTTTTCTTAGGATTTAATGAGATGCCAAACTTTTTGCATTTTATAAAGATTTGTCTAAGATGATGTAAGTGTTCATAATTAATCTTATAAAATACATTTATGTCATCTAAGAAAATTACCAAGAATTCATGAATTTCCTTTGCAAATTCTATTTCCATAGCCCTTTGAAAGGTTGCCCCTGCATTCATTAAACCAAAGAGCATTTTTACATACATAAAAGTTCCCCAAGGAGTAGTAAAAGTTGTTTTGGTTTGATCCGCTGGTTGGACTAAAATCTGGTTGTATCCTGAAAATCCATCTAAAAGAGAAATCATAGAAGATCCAACAACCCTTTGCAAAATATGTTCCATTTTTGGTAAAGGATAATTATCTTTTAAGGATACTTTATTTAGATTCCTAAAGTCAACACATAATCTAATATCTCATGTTTTCTTTCTGGTTGGAACTAGGTTATAAACCCAATTAGAATATCTAATTGGTGCAATTATCTGTGCATCATACATTCTTTTCACTTCTTTTTCTATTAATGGCATCAAAACATGATTTATTCTCCTTAACTTTTGCCTAAAGGGCTTTTGATATTCTTTTACTGGAATTTTATGTTGACTTATGTTGGTGTCATAGGATTTAAGGTCCTCATAACTCCAAGAAAAAACATCTTGAAATTCCTTAAAAAGAGTAATATATTTTTCATTTTCCTGTTAAGGTAAGGATTTGGAAAGTTTTATCATTTTGGGTTTCAGTTCTGTGTGTTGCATTCCTCAATTTTAGATCTAAGTGGCTCCATTTTGGGTTTTCTAGAAACATCATTTGAGTCAAATAAATATTCTAATGGAGTTAAACCTTTTGACAAGAAATTTTCTTTGAGATTTAATATGTCAGATTCATCATCAATTATCTCATTAATTTCTACTCTCTCTAATTTATCTATATCCGATTGATTGAACTTAGTTGGTCTAGAAAACTTTAATTTATTTATATCTAAATTATTAAAATCTATTTCACTATCTAGATCTTGATCTATGGTACAATAAGTGTCTATCTTACAGTTCTTAAATTCACCTTCAGTATTCATAAAATTATAAATTTTTTGATCTTATGAAAAAAATCTGCCAATATTTGAGGTTGTCTGGGATTATTGGTCTGTGTTTTACTTCTGCAGTATACAAATGATTAGGCTGAAAAGGTAAATTACAAGTGCTAGAAAATGTTTCTAAAGGATGTGCTTGTAAATTTTTCCTTCTTGGTATTGCAGAGAAATTACATTCCAATAAATCATCAATCAAATCTAATACAGTCTCTCTATATCGGCCTAATCTAGGATTGTAAACTGAATATTCACCTTTATTTTTTTTTACAATCAACTCTGAGTCTCCCATTATTGATATTCTTTTACCTCCTAAATTTCTGATTATTTGGAGTCCTAAAATGAGGGCTTCATACTCAGCCATATTGTTTGTGCATTTGAAATTCAGTCTAAAAGCATGGCCTTCTACATGACTTTTCTCTATATTGGTTATCCATACTCCTGCTCCTGCTCCTAACTTTTTTACTAAGCCATTAAAATCTAAATTCCATAAAGATTCATGAAAGATGTTATCATTGTTTCGTGTTTTCTTTTCTTCCTTTAGTTCAGTCTTGATTTCATTATATGTTTTAGCATTACATAGGATGAATAAATCTAGGTCAATAAGTGTAGCATAAATTGGGTAATTTATTGATCTTGCTGCATTACTTACCATGTATTTCATTAATGTTTCCATATATAACTTTTTAGGTTGACCAAAAACTGATATAGTAGCATAAGACATGTCCAATTGTAGAGATCCCTGTAACTTTGCTCCCCATGAGCGAGATAATAACATTCCATATTTGGGTGGGATATCAGCTACTACAATGTCCATAAGTATACTCTTACCAGGATATTGAACTAGTGTTACACATAAATCTTTTATTAATCCTAGGCATTTTACTTTACTTGAGTCAAATGAAAATAAATCCTTGTAAGGCCTTGTAATGTCTAAGTTCAGGGTTTCCATTATAGCTTTGGGCATTAATTTATGTGAAGCTCCTGAATCTAACATTTTGTTGTGTAAAATTTGATCATGAATGGTTAAACTGATGTGAAATGGAGGAACTGATCCATCTTGATGTTTTCCATTTACATCTGGGCCAAATATCAACTCTGGTTGATCATCATTCAAGTTTATGGAGTCTTATCCATCATTTATATTCAATTTTTCAGTGATGGTTGATTTATATAAATCATGTTTTAGCAATTCTATTAAAGGAATTGGTATTTTTAACTTTGAAATCTCAGTTTGCATGTTGAATGAAGTTTGAGATTTACTTATTTGAATTAACTCTTCTTTGGTAACTGTAGTTTGTGTTGGTTTATCTTGTTTTTCTACAGTTATGTTTTCACTTTCAGTTTGATTTTCTTGTGTATTACTACTTTTGTTTTCTTTTCAGGAATGGTTTGTGAAGCAGTAAATGTTTTTTCAGATTTAGAATTGTCAGAAGTTGTTTTTGCAGTAGCAGCTTTTGGATTTGTTGATTTTGGACCATGAGTGTTTCTTTTAGGATCTAAGTTTGTTGTTTTAGCAGAATCAGATGCTTTTGCAGCAGCAGATTTTTGTGAATCTTTTGTAGCTTGAGAAACTTCATCTGTTATGTCAACAATATTAGGGCTTCGTGAAATTTTAGGATCAGAAACATTTTGGGAAGAACTAGAGTTTTGCCTATTTTCCCTGGGGAGAATTTGCAAAACTTTTGTTGTTGCGGCTTTTATTTTTTTCTTATTTTCAATTTGTGTTGTTTTCTTAGTAGAAGTTTTAATATTTTTCTTACTCCTAAGGTTATATTTCTTGTGAAATTCATTTATGGAAAAATCATAGCCTTGTTTATAATCAAAGGATTCCCCTAAATCTAATTGGAGTTGTTGGAGTTCAAATAACTCTTGATCTTCCTGTGTGAGAAAATTAGTGTTATTATCATCTATTCAGATTAAATTTATGGTATCCTCATCCTCAACATTGTTTTGAGAAATCTCAACATAGTTCTCTTGAAATTGAGGTCTTATTGTTTGGTTTGGGACTGATTCTTTTGATTTTCCTGAATTTATGTTCTTTCTAAAATTGGGATTTTTGATTTGTTGTTGATTATCCCACTGAGGTCTTATTTCTAGGTTATCTAATCTATCTGTCATTCTCTCTAAATTCTTAGCTAACATATCTATTTTTGTGTCTGAACTAGAGGCTTCTTCTTTTATGGTTACCCTCCTTTCATTTCTCAATATATTTTTTTTAGCTAAAATGTTTACTTCTACACCTACAACATCTGTTTGCATTCTTTCCAAGGTTTCTGCATTTCTTTCTCTTAACTGATATGCCATGTCAGTGTCAAATCCATTTGGGAATTTGAGCAATATGGAGTCAATAGTGGATTTTATATTTGCAGGAATTGAATTGTAAACACCGTTATATCTAGTGCAGTGGTCTTGTACTGATTCATTAGGAGCTCTCTTCATTGCATCAAATTCAGACAATATTTGTAAGGGGTTTTTCTTCTTTTCCCATTTATTTAAAAATAATCTATGGAAAATAGCTAAATCAGCTATACTATCTGCAGTAATACCTTTAAACCATTTCTTTACTTCTCCTGTTAATGTTTGTGCAAACAACCTCAATTGTACATCTGATTCATCTATCTCACGGAGTTCAAAGTAATCTGTCATTTTTCTTATGTGTTGTTGTGCAGTATAATGTGTAGTAGCATTAAATTGTGGTATTTTACTTTGGTAATCTTGGGGCATGTCATGAAGTTGTCCTGGAAGAACTAGGGGTGCATATCTGGTAGCCATAGCTTGAATGATAGCTTGGCTAGGAGGTAAAGTGGAAGTACTTGAGGCTGTACTGGAAGAGGTAGCTGATGAAATTGGATTATATAATGCTGAAATATAAATATTAGTAGAAGAACTAAAAGCTGAAGTGGAGGTACTAGGAAGTGAAACTGAACTATAGGAACTAGTATGAAATGAGAATGATGTGTTTGAAAAAGTAGAAGGTAAACTAGTGGATATAATGGATGTAGGGGATAAAGGAAATAATATTCTAGGTTGTAGAGGTATTCTAGAGATAAATGGATTTGTAGACTGTATGGTAGTAGAAATTATAGATGATTTAGTGGCATAAAAAGATGAACCTACGGATTCTAGAAGGTTGGTATCTAACTGAGAAGTAGAAGGCTTAGGTGTATATGCTGATAAGGCAGCTAGTTCAACTAAATGTTGAAAGAGAGCTTCATATATTTCTTTACATACAGTAGCATTCAATTCATCAAGTTTATCATAAATTTCAAAACTTTTAGATTCATAATCTACTGAAACATTTTCCTTTTTAATTTCAAGATATGAAATAAAATCAGGATCTATAACAATGTTGTTTAAATCACTTTTTGATTTGTTTCTGAATAGAATTTCAAAATTTAAATCAAAATCTATGCCTTATATGCTTGTCAAATGTTTTGGAAGAGAATTTGATCTAAAAGGAAACTTTATTACCTAAATCTTCTATCTGTTTTTTCTTTTTTCCAATTCTGTCTGGGTTGTCCACTATAACAGCGGGTTTAGGATCCGGGTTAGACCTAGTATAATAAACTTTCCTAGAAGCCAGAATTTAAAATTTTTGGTAAAAATGATACTCGAAACTTATAAAACAATCTTAAAGGCAAAAATATGATGAAAAAGATTTCTTTAAGACTTATTTCATGACTGAGGATTGGTTAGTTCCCTAGTGTGGTCGCTAGTATGTTATCACTCTAGTAGTTCCAAAGTTGTGAGATTTTGGTTTAAAGTCTAAGAACACTAGAGGTAACCACCTACCAACTTTTAAACTCTAAGATCTAGCCTTCTTAGGGTTGAAATAGGGATCTCTCTATAAGATTTAACTTTGTTTGTTTTATAAAATATTCGACTAGTTATGATTGTGCAATTTGGTTTTGGTTTGATTGATTTGGTGGGAAAAATTACCTAATGAAACGAATAGTGGGAAATCTATTTGTCCATTGGGCTGAAGAGTCAAAAATCAAGTACACAGAGTTGGGATCAAAATCAAGAAGTCAAATTTTTTCAGGGCAAGATATATAACCCAGGAAGATCTTGGAAGGTTGTTTGGTGAGGTGATATGATTGGGATAAAGAGAAATGAATGGTTATTTGATCCGAAAAAGAGAAGTAGCAGGAAGAGGTCAAACAAAAGAGGGTTAGATTAAGGGTTCCCTACTCTGGAAATCAACAGAAAACATGGAAATGATAAACAGTAAAGATAGGGTGCTTTTAACAAATCCTGAAGTAATACTCTTGTTTATTCATTCAAATTTGGAAAACATTTATGGATGCATGTAACAAAGAAATATAACAATGAAAAGAAGGAAATACTTCACTTAAATAGCTCATCACATGAATCCTAAAATATGATGCTACTTGATCCAATCCAGTCTGCTGCTCAAAATTTGAAACACAAAAGATTTCAAGTCCAATAAAAAATGACTATAGAAATCTTTAGGTATTTATTCCATAGTAATACTTCTAAAGATGAAGTATTTATACATAATTGTTTACAAAATATCCTAGAATGCTTCTAGGAATTATCTAAGGAAAATAAAAATATCTTTACAACAAAATATAGATATTTGCTTAGAAAATCAACAAGCTGTCCTATCTATCCAAAAGAAATAGTAATTGATTATGGATGAGGTGCAGTTGGCTGCCTTGGTGTCCTTCTTGTTGGCTTTAGATATTTCAAATTGATTTCGAAATTTGATATATTTATATTATACTCTTTCACTGATTCTCTTTAATCTGTGATACACTTTTAAACTCGGATACCCTTGAACCTCTGTAAAATATGTTTACTGCTGTGAAAAAATTGTTTTGACTGCATTTCAGCAAAATGTTTTCTTTTATATCTCTCTGCCTTTCATCTTTCATAGTAAATCTATCAATGACTCCCAATATTCTTCACTTGGAATTTGTATTTTCTTCAGCTTTCTAAAGTTTTCATTTGCTTTTGTATACCTGGAAAAATTTGTCTTAATGACAAACAGGTATCTTATCTCATGCAACAAATAAAATAAATCCGCAAAACTCCTGAGTAAGACTTTTCTTGTTGGAGTGCCTTGGCCACCTGATTTTTCAACTTGTTGATTTGCATATTCTCTAATATTTTTATTGTAATCCTCCTGAGGCATTAGTTTTTAATTGATGACCAAAATATTAGAAAAATTTCTTTGCCTCAAATTCTCAAATTTGACCATAAACCTAGTTATGGAGACGTTCATATTCTCACACTTCTCCTCAAGCTGCTTCATTAGGTTCATTTTTGTGATGACTTTCCTTATCTCAAAGATAGTTTCAGTCCTATCAGTAATTTCAATCTCTTCTAACTCTTGCATGTACTTGCTGTTGAGAAACTTTATCAGTTCTAAAGCTTGTTTTGGTTTGCTATCAAGTTCCTCCTTAGTCTTTTGAATCTCTTCTAATGCTGCTTTGAGAAAATATCTCTATTCAAAAATCACTTGAATAGAAGGCCATACATCATTGATGGCTTCAATGATCTTATTCCATAAATGATTTTTCACATATGAAATGTGTTCCTTTAAGGATAAATCCTTTTGTAATTTATTCAATTCTTCATTTAGTCTAATGGCATTTTGCTCATGTCTTTTGGCATTTATTTGAGCCAACTTGTTGGAATTTTCTAGATTGCCAACCATATTTTTCAATCTATTGATTTAACTTATCTGAAGTGACATTTATTCCATAGCTTTCAATAGTTTGATGGCCTCATCTGTAGGGTGAAATTTTGTAGTGGATGACTCTGTAACTAATGTTGTGGATGATGTCACTGGCACTACAGTAGCCAGTGGCACTTTGGGTGCCAACTCTTCTACTACAGTTGATGGCACAGTTGTAGTGATTACATGAATAACTATAGGAATTTCTGGTACTTTTGGTGTTTCTTTTTCCTGAACAAGTTTATCCATTTGAGTCTCCATTTCTTTGATCTGGGCTATCAACAAAAAGATAAAGTTCATCATGTCATCCTTCTCATTATGTCCTTCTATTATTTCCTTGGCTTGAGTATGTTCACTTGATGGAAATTTAAGTTGTTTCCTCAATGTTGCAATGTCCTCATTTTTCTTCTTCACTAACTGCTCAGCTGCTTTGACATTTGCAGTGTCATATCCAACCTGCAAGACCAATTCTTCCAAGGATTTAACTCTGATATCTTTAGCATATAAGGATGCTTTGTCCAATTTCATTTGATCTTTCATGTTTTTAATAGTTTTATGAAGTTTCTGAACACTCATGGCTTTGGTTGTAACAGTAGAGTACAGCATCTATGAACTCTGTCTATTAAATTCTATTTGATCAAGAGTATGATTTTTTTTTCTGTTTGAACTTCTAAATCAATCTTCTTATAATATTCCACTATCTTTGGAGTTTTTACTGTTGGTTGCAATACTGACATGATTATATTTTTGTTTGAATAATCAAAGGTAGACAAAAGCCTATTTTGAACGCTTGGTGTTTGTTTCAAATATTGAGAGTAGATATCATTTTTTATTTCTTCATTATTTAACTTGATATGTTTGTACTTATTCCTGATATCTAAATCTTTCTCCTTAGTTGTTTATGAGGATGAACCTTCCATGTTCTGTTGTTTCTCCATCAACTGTGCATTTCCATTATTGACCTATTCTTCATTTATTTTCTTTGTATTCTGCTCATTTCTGATAACAGTGGTAGAATCCGTGTTGGTGTCTGGGAGATCTGTTTCTTCAACATCAATGGTTACCTTCTCTTAACCTACTAAATTTGTTTTAGGCATTTTATTATATCTTATCTTGAACCTAGTTTCAGTAGTGGTTTCAACAACATATGTTTCTTCTTCTCTTACCCTCTTGGTGGCTTTATCTGTTTTATCTGCAGCTTGTAAAGTGTGACTAGTATCACTTTTCTTCAGTGCATCTAGTAAAGTATTTTCTATCCACTCAATTTTATTGGCATATTTCTCTATCTCTGGTTTTGTTTCATGAATGAAGGGTGTCAATTTACATTTAAACCTCATTTTACTTAATATCCCTTGTGGATCATAATTCCAAGGAAATCTTTCTTCAAACCTGTATTCTAATAACTGCTTAGTTGCTTCTGCCTCTGCATCTCTATGATTGAAAATGAATGGCCCTACTTGATTCTTCAATTTAAACTGTGTTTTCTTCTTTTCTACTAGAAAATTGATAGAATCAGAGTTTAATATTTGTCTGATATACTCGAAGGCAAAAACTCTCATTGATACAAATTTGGGTAACTTGTAGGGTAACAAATTTTATCCAAACACTCTTATCTCAGTGTGCTTTTCATACAAGTACCAATCACCAATCTTGGTCTTCTCTGAAAACTGTAAAATATTTTTCATATCATCATTTATCCTTGGTTGTTCAACATTTGAAAACTCTGTATATGTGAACTCTATGGACTCCTTCTTGATCAAAGAGGTCTAGAAAATAACTGAAAGAGGATTTCCTTCTACATCAAGATTTTGAAGGGTTAATGGAAAATTATCTGCTTGAAAATACAAGAACATGTGGAAGAGGAAAGAAGTGTATCTGAACACTCCTTCAATTGGAAGTTTGACCAATTGTTCATGAATATTATCAGCAATATACCCAACGTAATCAAATATAACAGATGGGAGTTGTCTTGGTGTGAAAGTGGATAGGAAACCTAAAATAGATTCATCTGTATGTTCATCAGTAAAGTACCCTAGGATGTAAGATAACATGGAAATTACATGCCTGGAACCTTCTAGAAATTTTGAAGTGGAGTATGGAGGATTAATTTGAGGAATTTCTACATGCAAGGGCATGAATATTTGGAAAATTTGGAATCTTCTAGGAAATTCAAGGGCAATATACAACTTGGTAAGTGTTTCAATGGACAGAGGAACTGCTTGAGAATCAGGTTTAATCTGTAACATTTGATTAATGGATTCAACAGTAACAGTGAAAAGTACTTCTTTATCAGCATTGACTATTTCTCTTTACTTAGGCATATAATGATGATGGCATAATATAATGAATTTTGGGCATGAGTGGGTAACTGGAACCACATATTTGGGTAAGTGTGATTCCCAAAGTTTAACTTCTTCAACATTATCCAAATATTTTTCATAGCTCCAGTTATGAAGTTCCAGCAAATTGAATTTTACAATAGGATATGCTATCTTATAATCAATATCTGCTAGTAAGGTATGCTCAATGTCTACAACAGGGGGTTGTAGAGGATTTGTAACTATGGCAGTCTTAGAAGATGCAGCTGGAGTAGGTTTAGGCATTTTTGAAGCTTTTTAGACTAAAAACTCTACTTTTTTACTTTTTTAGCCACTTCTGCAAGATTAAACGGTTTTCAGAAGTATTTTCCACTTTGACAAGGATTTATTGGATAAAATAGGGAAAATATAGTCTTTCTTTGG
This sequence comes from Pinus albicaulis, assembly GCA_034641835.2. Classification (NCBI taxonomy): domain Eukaryota; kingdom Viridiplantae; phylum Streptophyta; class Pinopsida; order Pinales; family Pinaceae; genus Pinus; species Pinus albicaulis. The sequence continues at coordinate 1,238,233,624 of CM076575.1, forward strand.
GCTTTTCCTTTCAATTTTTGTCTCTTCAACTTGATTCACAGACTTTTACTAGTTTAGAAACATAAAATAGGGGTTTTCTGAGTTTTTGCAATGAGTAATTAGGTTAAAAGTCATTTAAGATTTAGGAAAAGAGGTTTAGGATAACTTCAGAGGATTTTTGGGCTCAATTTGGGTTTAAAACAAAGCGCAGCATATACGGGGTTTTTTTAGAAATTTTGATAGGGTTTGACCTATTTTTTGGATGTTTTTAACAGGTTTCTTTGGATAGATTTGAGCTCGGAATGAAAATTTTCTTTTAAAAGATCCTTTCAAATTGAAACAGGTTTAATTTCTAGAAGAATACCTATTATACGCAGGTACTCAGTTTTTGAAGAAGTCTCTGAAGGTTTTGAATAGTTTCTGTGGTGTCTTTTCACTCTTTGGAGCAATGCAAAGCTCCTCAGCAATCTGCAAGGAGTACAGGCTAAAATTTGCAGTCTTTTAGCATAAAAATGGTCGAAATTGCTTGTTTTACAGTCGGAATAGCTTATGCAGGGGTTACACGCAGAAAGAAAGGAAATCAGTGCATTTCTAATGTTTACTTAAGCAAATTAGGTTTACAAGCACCTGCAATAAATGGTCGTCATATCAAAAAATGGTGGTTTTTGGGCTCAAAGGGTCTAAAACCATGAGTGGTTATCGCACGCCATTTCGATGGTAAGCTATTTTGGAGGAAATGAACACGATCTAGTGAGAATAGACCACGTGGAGGAGGGAGAAAATCACAATACCGCCCATTTCGCGTAGAAATGAAATGGTGGTGATTATGCAAGTTTATTTGCGATTTATATTGTTAGCCATCGAATCGTGGGGTTCGATTGCAGATGGCCCAGATCTCTCGTGGAAGTTGCATCGGGATGGAGTGGGGCCGAGGTGTATTAACGAGACAGGGATAAGTTTTAAACCTTAATGAATAAGTGTTTAATAAAGTTTAAAACCTTAGGTTTATAATATGCAGTGGGTATAAGATTTATATGTTTTAATTAAAACATTACACAATTTTTCAACTAATACATATGCGAGCACAGGTTTAATATATAGTTTTTCAAACATTTGATATTTGTTTAAAACTATAGGGGGCGGGATGTTTTTTTTATTGATAGGTTTTAAACCAATGGGATAAGGGCGTGATTTAATTTAATCACATGGGATATTTAAACATTGGTTTAAACGTAAAATAGAGGGTTTGTGGGTTTTTATATATTAAAGGGTTTAATACTATATGGGAGGGAATAGTTTAGGGAGTTAATAAATAAATTAGAAATTAGTATGAAATAAAGGGATAATATATATAATGAATAAAAATACATGTTCAAATCTAAGTAAAGTGAAAATAAGCATAGCTTGCCTTTGTCGTATTTTTTCACACTTTAACTTAGGATAAATGCATTTTATGGGTTTTTTGAATGATTTTTTGCAAGGGAATGAAAGTAGTTATTTAAATGTTCACTTTTACTAAGTAAAATGGGTTTTTACTTAGGGAAAAGGGATTATGATTATGAATGAAGGGTAAATGCTGATGAATATGATTTTTGTGTAGGAATTCAATATTTTTAACCAATCAGTCATCGAGCCTTGGGTCCAGTCCCAATAAAAGTCAGAGAAATGCTCTGAGTCTCTTTTAACTGATATTTTAGAATATTGAATATTTGTAGGGGAGGGGAAATTAGTGATTTTTGCCCGATGATGCTTTATTACATGCTTGAAAAACTGTTTTCTACCTACCCATATTTATTTCTAACATTTTTTACTTCATTTTAAAGGGTGCATTTAGGCTTGCAACCCTAAATAAATTTTCTTTCAAAACATAAAAACTATCTAAGTATAAACTTATTTCATCTGAGGGCTCAGATTAAACTGTTGAGCTCCTCATTTATTCTCTAACTATCTACTGATTTGGCAAGTTTATATAGTTTGACATATCTCTATTCTCTATCTAAAATATGAAATTCAAAGCATAAAAAGTTAAAATTAAGTTGTTTAACTGATCATGGATTATGGAAATTATTGATAATCTGCACATAATCATTATTCTTGCAGTAAAGTAAATAGTAGTGGCATTTTGACTTGCTCATTTTTAGGTCTTATTTTTATCTCTTTTTTCTTTTGGGATCTATTCTTTCTAAGTCCTTTGATCACTCCTTTAGGACTTTTACCCTCTTTTCATTTTTATTTATTTTTCATTTTTCAAAATATGGGAAAACAACTTGCAAAAATCAAGGTATGTACATATTTACAAGACTATCAAAGTCAATTCAAAAATTATGAATCCTATTATTATAGGACCCTAATACATTGACAGAGTCTTGGTAATTGTGCTAACTCTTTAGAAGTCCAAGGAGAGCCAAGCTCACCAAGTCATCATCAGCAACTATAATTCCCACACTCCCCAACTCATCCCTACATTAGAAAAACTTCGTGAGATACTTTAGGATACTGTCGCCCTTCTCCATTTTGATTTTTCTGAGTTTATCTTTCAGCGCCAACTTTCTATGGTCACTGTTGCTTTGGAAAATTTCTGTCAAAGCCTTCCACATTGCAAATGGAGTGGCTTTCTTGTGAAGACTTGACACAATATGGTTTGTCACACCTTCCAACGAAATCCTTCTCATCTTCGCTACTTTCTTTTGCCATGTGTCAAGTAATGCAGCATCCGTCGAAGTGGGATTAGGAACATTGCTATTGATGAACTCATTCAAGCCATTATCTTCAAGCACCGCCTCCATCCTATCCTTCTAGGCTATGTAGTTCGAGTTGCCCTCGAGTGGATACTCCAACCACAACCCATTGAAAGCCATTTCAATTTTTACTCAACTGTCGCACCAAGAAATTCTTGCAGCAAATTCAAATTGTTCCACCAGCACAAAACTCAGCACTACTTCAATATTGCAATCTTCAGTGATTAACACTTCTCCGATACCATGTAGAAATTTATAAACACAATAAATTATTTCTAGACTCCCCTGATCTAACAATTAATTCCACTTTTAAATATAGAATCCTTCTACTCAATTCTTTGTGGAAATTAAATCGCCAATTGCAAACATATGAAGCAAAACCAATCACACATAACAAGATGTTTTGCCGAGAAAGCTTAAAGCTAAAACCCCAAATATCATATATTATGTATATCATGGAATCATGAAACAATATCATACAAATCTTAGCTCATAGAGCTCTCGGTACAATATACAATCGTCTCACACTGTCATACAAAAATTGGTTCACACATGCACCAATTTACTGCCTCCTGACAGCTTGCCTCCACTATGCAATCCCTAATGAAGAAGATCCCTGAATGAATTTGATCTTGCCTTAATTTAACTGCGCAATCCTCATTGGAAAATCCAATGTGTGTGTAGATGCATTGAATGCATCACTATAGTCACAACAGATAGTCAAACACACCCTTTCACCTATCTCTCCATGGGGTCTCCACTGGATCTGACATGCAAGTCGTTAACTGTTGTATTTATTCAGTTGCAAGTAACACACTGCTTGTGAATTAATTAAATAATTAATTCACTCATATTTCACTAGTGTATATTTAGTTACAAATAGCACAACTAATTTTAACTCACTTAACTGAGTTAAACTAAATAACAACTCACATAACTACTCTTCCAACTCTGTTACAACTCTGCCACAATCAATTACAACGAAGTCCATTATGCATGTCCCACCAACTAACCTTGGAATGCTTAATTTCTTTAGCTAACTGGTTTGCCACATCATTTAACTAAAATCAAGTGCTTCACGAGAATAAGTTATTATTTATTGTATGATTATCATTAAGGGCTAATAGTAATCAATGTGCATTCTATTTTTAGATTTGTGATCTATAAATAGAATTTTCCCATGATGTAAAAATAGAAAATAATCTAAAGATATAATTTTCTCAACCATCTATAATTTGTACCAATTATAAGTAAAACATCCATATAGACCAAAAAAAATCAAAGTGTAACCAGTGAGATGTAATTCATAACTATTGTGGTCAAATTCACAACATTTGAACCTAATATTGAGAAGAAATTGATATTTATTATCATACCAAGCTCGAGGAGCTTGCTTCAAACCATATAGAAACTTATGAAGTCAACAAACAATATTAAAACCTATCACAAAAGCAAGGGGTTTGTCCATGTATATTTCTTCAGAGAAGACTCCATAAAGGAAGGCACTTTGAACATCCATTTGATGAATTTTCCATCCAAAACAAGAAACAAGTGAAACAATAAGTTGAATAGAGTTCATATATGTAATATGGACAAAGGTTTTAGTGTATTTTATGTTTTATAGTTGTAAGAAGCCTTCTACAACTAAATGAACCATATGACACTCAACGACACCTTTAGAACTGAAATTGGTCTTATATACCCATCAACACTTGGAAACATTCTTTCCTTGCAATCCAAAAACTAAATATCATGTAAGATTCTTCCATAGAGAATCAACCTTAGATTTCAAATCATGTTCCCATTCATGTCGTCCTTGTGCATTTGCAAAGGATTCTAAATGACTAGTTTCATGAACATGAGCCATTAACACAACTCTAGCATGATAATTTTGACTATGAGGCATCCATCCAGTAGAGATATCATCGACATATGATCTAGTGACTTCAATGGTTTTACTATCCTATCAAGGTAAACACAGTGTTTATGAATGAGCATGATCTTTAGAAATTTGAGAAGTAGAGAAAACTGATTTAGTTGAAAAGGATTGACTAGCAACCGACTCAGGAAAAATGATTAGCAAATAAATCAAGATATCAAAGAAAGGTATAGTCGAAATAGATTCTTCAACAATGTCAAAAGGAAAATTTTCCAATGTCCTAGAAGAAGATTTCAACAACTCAATGCCAGAGCCTTCTCATGAAAAATGACATTTTTCCTTATTTTGATTTTCTCCTTGACATTGTCAAATAGTCAATGTGATTTTGAATCATCGGAATAACCCCATTCTAATGCATTTATGGCTCTTTTCATCCAATTTATTTACGTAATAATTAGGAATATGTGCACAAGAAATGCATCCAAAAATTAAAAGGTGACCAATGGAGGGTTTCCTACCATACCAATGTTCAATTGGAGTCATAGAACTGATAACTCTAGTTGGAAAAATATTTAAAAGATAGTTGGCACAATAAATTGCTTCAACCCAAAACTTCATCAATAATTCCTTAGGTTGCAAAATATATATTTATCCATTTCAACTAGGGTGTTGTTCTTCCATTCTACCATGTCATTCTACTAGGGTGTATGAGGGACCAACCTTTGTGAGGAGATATCCAACTGAGTAAGATAATATTTAAATTGTTGATTCATGTATTCTCTGCCATTATCAAATCCCATGCATTTAATAGAGTGATTGGATCACTTTTCAACCAAAGCCCAAAATTCCTTAAAACTTTCAAAGGCATGGTTGCAATATCTTATGGTAATTTTGACCTAGGCTTTCAGGTACCTAGAATTTTCAATTAAATTTATTTTTCTCATTCAATAAAAAAAACATCAATTCATACAATAGCATAATAAGATATGATCCACACTAAAATTCACTACACATCAGTCAACAACCATATCATTGTTCATGTAATGAAATTTAACGAGTGGTAAGTCCCAAGTACCACAAATATAACCAATGTTTATACGCCAACGATATGATTTCACCTGAGCGCATCGATTATTCTTGTATATTATGATTAGGAAACTAAATATGAATATCATAAAAATATATAGTTTCTACAGAATGTTATTCCTAATTCCAAAGACGTGTCGACCCCTTCCAATCACTTTAAAACCTAACTTGCTTTCGGTTCTACACTTAACTTGCTTCAGGAATGTCAACTTTACCATCCATCCTTGGACTTCTTCAAACTACTAATTCGGCCAAATATCAGACTAATCAATGAAGTTCAGAGACTTTCCTCAAATATGATCTGTGGCTACATGAATCCTTGTTAATACATGAATCCTTGTTAATTTTCTTCAATACTCCTCTGAAAATTAGTCAAAGATATGTGGTGATTGCTTCAAGGAAAACTCATCATGTTTTATTCTTTATCTAGCACAGGAAAGGACTTAAGATTTTGTTCCTAATTAGATTAATAAACATGTAGGGTTATCCTTCCACATATTTTTCATGGTGAGTTATTGTGAAGCTAATGTTAATTCTAGAAATTCTCTGCCCTGCTTATCTTATGTACTAGGAATTTTTGAAACTACTTCAGGATAAGAACAAATTTCTGAAACTTCTTCAGGATAAGAACACAGACAAGGTTCCAGGATATATTTGCACCATATTATTCTAGAACAACGCCATATATAAACTCAAGTGGTCTTCCTCATGCTTTATTTTGTTTCCAAAAAATATTTTGGTTGTCTCAGGAAACCTTGCCAATCCACTATAGAAGTCTTGAGTTTTTCTAGCACAAATGATTTCGATGGTGCCTTAGGCTTTTTTTTTTGCTATAGGGGGCCTTGAAATTATACCCTAAGGTAAAATACATCTATTTTAGAGTATAATTTGAACTTTATTTACCACATATCCTTCCCCAAATCGATCTTTTTGTTCATTGTGTAGATAAATTCATCTACCAGAACAAATAAGAAAGAATAAAAATAGAACTAACTAGGGTGGAATATTTCACCACCTAAATTAGTACAGAAAATGGGGTCTTAAAACCCTAAAAGCCTCAGCCTCAAAGAAAAATAGAGATAAATGTTCCAATACCATGATGATTTAAATTATTCTAATCCCCTTGTATTTACAGCTTCCCTTGTGGTGATTTTCTCCTTAATTAATTGAGTGAGATTCACATCAAACCCCAACTTTAGGATTTTTTTCCCTAGCTACCCCAGACATGCCCAAACATTGGGTACTTTGGTTTTTTCCCCTTTATTAAGGACTATAGCCTACGGGGATCTATGGGATACTTCATCCCAATTAGCCCATAAATTATTATGGAACATTATATTCCCCCCTTCCCGACATTGCTTGTCCTCAAGGCATGGAAAGGTTTTTTGTGGCTTCTCCAATTCCTTATTCTAAGTTTCACTATGTTTTAGTATAGAACCAAGCTCATGAATATTTTATTTCATCTCTTTGATCTCTTAGCACCTTGAATATGTTACAATGTTAAACAGAAAATCAATTAAACTTATTAGATTGCCCATTGGTTGTAGTTGATATTGATGGCCACATCCACAAAAATCATGTTCACATTCCTTTGTTTCATTTAGATGTGATTCCATGGAAAGTGTGCTCTAGGAAGTGTTTATCATGATTTATAATAGCGCAATCCCTGAAATCCTTACACTTAGATATATTGAAGGAATATCATTACTTGTTTCACCCTATTTATATAGTCTTTCTATCCCATTTGTTTGTCCAATGTGATGTGCCATGTCCATGGACTATAGGTACAAGTTTGTATTCCAATCACGTTTATAAAAGATAATAATATCAACATTTGTAAGATTTATTCCTATGCCCCTAGCTCTTGTGCTAAAAAAGAAGACAAATATATCTTGTTTGATTTAGAAGTCCTTGACCATGACATAACAATCCTTTATGGTTGAATAACCATCCAAATGAAGATTTTTTTACTTTATGTAAATCATGTATCCCTTGAGAATATTAAGCATTGTGATCATTTGTGCAAACAAGAGAATTTGATAGTTTTTAGCATAGATTATTTTCAACAAAGCATTTTATATAATTAGCTTTCCTAAATCTGTAATCATTTTTGTAAGATCAAATCTTTAAAAAGGAGGTGAAGATATGAATATTATACTCGTAAGATCAATAATTGATTTCTCATAGAGTAAATATGAATCTATTTTGTTAATCATATAATGAGGATCCTAAGATTTTTTAGGACCATAGAACTTAGATTTACGACAAAAACATACATGCATCTTTTTCATCCATGGATGATGAAGTTATTCTGCATTCTAATAAGAAAAACCCTTGTTTGATCATATGACATCAATCTAGGGGGGTCAAATTGGTGGAATGAATGAATAAATAGATTTTAACTATTCGATATTATTAAAAAAATGGTCTTAATGGGAGATGACCATTTCTTCATATGATACATTATCAGGACCAATGGCACGCTTTCTTATCCAAAATATTGACTCTACACATGTTAGCAACATTATTAATCTACTAACAACTCTAACCTTATCTCCTTAAATCTAATCACATTGTAAGATATCTTTCTCACTTTATAGGACGTCTTTAATAATTTCATCTAAAATTGGTGATCCCATTTCACTAAAGAATCTAGCAATTGTTCCACAATTGAACCTTTAGCAAAAGAAGAAACATCAGCTGAATAGAGGTCAACCATTCGAGAAAAAACAAATGTGTCACTTTTAGAAGGAAAATAAAATTCCCCTTCTATTTGTTGTGGAAAAATTTATGAATGAATATTTTTAGGAAAATAGACATTAAACAATTTGTTCAAAAATCTCTATCAAAACCCTTGAAATGATCTAGAGCATAACCTGGGTAGGCTTTGAACACCCTCCCTATAAACTATATTTCTACTTCCATCATAGTTTATATCCTTCAATTCACTAAGAGGTGGTGGTAAAATATAATCCCCAATTTACCTGATGTAAATAAACATACACCCTTATTTCCTTTCAAAATAACTCTAGATGATTGCATACCTTCCTCGATTAGACAAAAATGTTCATGAGGTTTTCAACCTTTTTGTAGTTTATATGGCCTTATAAACTATCAAGTAATCTGGCTACAAAGATCTTTTTCTTAATAGCCTGATAATAGGCTTGTTGACGAGATCTCAATGTACAGTTCATAGCTTGGTTATTTCAGTGATCCCCTCTTTCTTGACTTGATGCAACATGAAAGTGTACTCAATTAGACAAGTGAATTTCTAAACTAGGTGCTTCTTTGTGGGCTGATTTTCTATTGTACCTAGCGACTCGCTTTGTACCAGTTCGGAAATGGATGTTATAACCATTGAGGTAGCATCAAGTATGTTTTTTTCTAAGGAATTACACTAAATCACCTTCGGCCATATTATGATCCTCTAAGATTATATATTGTGTGTTTCCTTCTTCCTCGGAAATGGTATCCTTGAGGAGGCCTGGTCATATTTTATCATTTCTTACACGATCTAATTGTCCTAATTCCCCAAAAATCTAAGCCTTTTGATCCGAATGGAAAATGGAATCAACCCATGGTATTCATCTACCCATGTTATCCGTCCACCCATGGAATTTACCCATGGTATTGTAAATGGCATCGACCCATGGTATTCATCCACCCATGATATTTACTCACCCATGGTATTGTAAGTGACCCATGGTATGTATCCACCATGGTATTTATCCACACATGGGATTTACCCATGGTATTGTAAGTGGTATCTACCCATGGTATTGGCCCATGGTATCCACTTATGGTATTCTATCTCAAAAAAGGCTATAAATAACAAGCCTCACTTTGTAAAAGGAAAGATTGTCTGCCACAATGTAGCTTCTACAGTTATTCTCTGTTTTAATAAAATAAGTTTCTTTGTGGTTTTATTTGTAGTGTATTCTCTCTTTTTTATGGCATTCTAATTTAGCAGATCTTGTCAGATCCATTTCAAATTTTTAGATCTTGGGGGCCTCCCCTCAAGATCTTGATCAGTGGTATCAGATTCAGGTAACGCCTCCATGGGAATGAGGGTTTGAAACATGTTTCAGTTTCAATGTTTTGCTGCAATCTTCAGCAAAACCCATGAATTTTTTTGGGCAGCGAGTTTTCAGATCAGATCTGAAAATTTTGGTGAAAAATTTACAAAAAAAAAGAGACTAGATCTGGATTCCTTGCGAAAAAATACTCAAATTCAAAAAAAAATTGGCCAAATTGGAGTTCAGATGAGGGAGATATCGCTGATTCAAAATCAGCAATGTTGAAGCAATTGTTTTGACGACAATTCATGGACGGCGGCTTTCATGTCATTTTTTGCAATTTTTCAGCGAAAATTTTCAGAAGAATGGATATATATCTGAGTTCCTCTTTAAAAATCACCCAAGTTCAAAAAAAAAATCGGTCGAATCGGAGTCCATATGTGGGAGTTATTGTTGATTTAAAATCAACTCTTTTTTTCAGAAATTTTGTGACGGTGAGACAGTTCCAGCGCAAATCTGAGAGTCTATATTCTCTAGATATTGGTTTCAAACATAAGAGAAGATGAAAAATGATCATTCCATTTCCAAAAATGGATTATAATAAATATTCTGAGTTATATTGACCGAGTTATGCTCATTTTAAATCTGGAGCAGCATTCGGAGCGGGTTCCCTTTGGAGACATGCCCTCCCACCCCGCTTTAGTAGGCACCTGCTTCACATTCATCAGTTTCAGCATAGCAGCATTTGGCTTGGGTTATTTGGAGACGTTCCCTCCCACCCCAAGCTATGTAGGCACCTGCTATTTCATCAACAATTAGCATCACGGTTATGGGTCAACCACACAAAATCATTTTCATCGAAGTCCATTTGCTAGGCCGCACACTGTTATTAACACAGTTGGTCACAAGAATTACAAGGTATCTCTATCCTTGGATCTTCATTTGTCATGGTTTTGGTTCATCCACAAGCCCACACTTCATCGAAGTCCATTTGCTAGGCCGCACACTATCAATATCATAGTTGGTCACAAGCATTACATGGTATCTCTATCCTCAGATCTTCGTTCATCTCGGTTATGGGTTAACTACACAAAACCCTTCTCTTCAGTGGCTCTTCATATTCAACAAAGGCTTCTCAGGAGGTAAATTCACACAATGGGGACCATTGCTTCTTAAGGAGGGAGGAATGATCCGAATGGAAAATGGCATCAACCCATGGTATTCATCTACCCATGTTATCCATCCACCCATGGAATTTACCCATGGTATTGTAAATGGCATCGACCCATGGTATTCATCCACCCATGATATTTACTCGCCCATGGTATTGTAAGTGACCCATGGTATGTATCCACCCATGGTATTTATCCACACATGGGATTTACCCATGGTATTGTAAGTGGTATCTACCCATGGTATTGGCCCATGGTATCCACCTATGGTATTCTATCTCAAAAAAAGGCTATAAATAACAAGCCTCACTTTGTAAAAGGACAGATTGTCTGCCACAATGTAGCTTCTACAGTTATTCTCTGTTTTAATAAAATAAGTTTCTTTGTGTTCTCTTTTTTTTTTTTTTGCATTCTAATTTTGCAGATATTGTCAGATCTATTTCAACTTTTTAGATATTGGGGGCCTCCCCCCAAGATCCGGATCACCTTTGGAATTGAATTGTGTTTAAAGTGAAATCTTATAGATGGAATATTTTTCATCACACTATCAAAGGAGGTACTACGATCTTCACCTTACTTTATACCAATTATTGTAACATTATCTAGTTTTGATGAGTTAGCATATAAAGTCAAAATAAATTCAAAAAATGTTAAGATAGGATATGGATGAAAGAAAAAAGAAATAAAAAATTGTTAGGATTATTGTGTATTTTATACATCCATATCAAATAAAATTTTAGGTTAGATTGCCTTAAAGAATGGAGGAAAAATTAAAAATAAACTGTTAGGATGCCAAAGAAAAAATAAAGGCTTTAGTTCACAAAAATAAAAAATGTATGGCTGCAAGCTCAAATGCTCCTTTTCAAAAATTAAATATATTAATTGTGATTAAGTTCTTTAAAAGGAGATTAATTTTTCATTATTTTATTTAAAATTAAACCTAAAGTTATATGGCTCATATAATTCATTATAAAGCTAAAGTCACTAAATGAAAAAATGCATCTTGTCGGGTGTAATATAAAGCAATCATTTTTCGACGGTTGAGATCTCTCTCACCCAAATAAATGGCAGAGGGAGAGTTCACACCCCCCTCGTCCATTTCCCGTTAATGCAGGGGGGTCTGAAAAGTAATGTTAATGGCCACCCTAAAACATGTACGTGGTGCCCTCTCCGAAGTTCGCACCCCCTCCACTCAAAACAAGAAACCACTACCCCCCCCCCTCTGAATTCCACCATGGTTTCTCCCTTTCCACTTAAATGGTCATTCATCACGTGCCTTGACCATTTTCCCTCTGCCACTCTCGTGCTTCCACCTACCATATACATGTTGACAAATCAGCTTAACTGTTACCACCATGTCATGCCTTTACCTTTCTATTCACCCGTTGAATCCCCTACTCCCAAACCGTTGGCCTCCACGTCAGCCCTCCGCTCCAAATCCCATTTAAGAAGCTATTGTAACATTAAACCATTAACAATGATCACATTCAGTAAAACACCCTCTACCCCACTATTTCTCACTTTTTCCTTACCATTGCACTGTTATGATTGTAGGAAAATTTGTATAGTCACCTCCATTGTCTGATCAAGTTGTCACCATGCATATTGTCATTCGATCAAGCCATTTCCACTCCCATTTTTCCTGAAAACACTATCTACTATCCTATTTCATTCTTATAAATTGTCTACATGAACCCAAAAGCTAAATCTAAGAAGCAGATTGCAGAATAAATCCCTGCTCCCACAGCCCAAGTCAATCTTGACCTCATTCCTCTTGCAGATTCCCTCTTTAAAGTTACAGATTGCCAGTGTGAGTTTGATTTCCATGAACTCCACTTATGGCTCAAGAAAAAATATTTACACAAAGAGGACCATATCAGATTCTGAGAATCACTTCTCGCTTTCTTTTCCTTCCCAAAAACCCATGAATCCCATGATTTAATTTCATGGTGTCAAGCTCAATATGACCCTGTCAAAAGAGCAGTGGTGGCCCACAATTGAGACATTTTTATCTCCATCACTACTAAAACCATCAATCAAATGCTTCTCATTCTCCAATCTGACTAGCTCAGTCATTTCTTGCTAGCCACACTTATGGATCTGTACCATAAGTTGAACTTCCCACAGAGAACTCATATTTTTGATATTTTTCTACCAAAGGATGCTGAATTACCCAAAAATAACCCACCATACCCATCCTCTATGTTTCTTGAGGCCTCTATACATTATATTATCTCCATACTTTCCTACCTGTTAGGATATCAAGCTGACCAAATAGTTTTTGAAATCATTCTTTGGTTATTTTCCATTTTCAGCAATGAACAACAACCAGCATTCATGTAGAATTTCAGCCAATTTTTGGCTAAAAATATACATGAATAGTTTATGAATTTTACTACACAGGGGTATTTAGATATAGTTTTTTCATCATTCACCTATTTATTTTCCAGCAAGGAGATCAACTGCCCATTCAACTCAATAAGCAGGATGATCAGGGAGTGAATCAATCAGTGATTCATTGGACATAAATTGTCAGAGCTGCATCAACAAAGCCAGAATTTTCAGATTTTTTGGATTATTTCATACATTCAGTAAAGTAGCTCCTAAGAAATAAAACAGAACGAAGGATTAGAGAGGAAATTAAAAGATTTTCACTTAAGTGAACAAACCAAAACAGGATATTGGTATCTATATAAAATTTATACTGAGATAAGGGTATATGGATGTGAGCTTGCACCATACAATATGCCTAAATATTTTCCTATGAGAATATTTTTTCTGGAATATATGAGGCAAACGATAAACATGGATGACATGTACTTTGTGTCGGGTAAAATAATGTCACAGTTCAAGATGAAGGAAAACATTAGATCATTTATCTACAATACCAGATTAGTTGGTTCAGAGGCAAATTCATTATTAAAGAAGATGAATTTCCATCCCAACTTCACCTGGTCTCTTAGAGTTTAATTAAAAACAACTCCCTATAATCATGCCCCAAGGCCAGAGATAGAAAATTTTATGAATCAAGAAGGGTGGTTTGAAGGGACATTACAGGAAACAGATGAACATGTTATTTCAACTTCAAATGTGCAAAATCCAGTTCCTCAGAGAAAGAAGCTAAAAAGGGCAAGAGAAGAAACTATTTCTTCTATCGAAGTTATCCAAGAGTTCATTATGCAACAGAAGAAAGAAAAAATTTGTTCAACGTCATTAAAATAGGGAGGACCATCAAAGGTAATTGACCTTGAAGAGGTTGAAGTTTCAACATCACAAAATAGATAAGCTAGAACGAGTGTTCCAAATACTCCTCCTTTTGTTTCTCCTTCCAAGGAACCTATGGAACTAATTCAAACTGCATAAAATACTTCTACATATGACCAGAATATCTTTTCAAAATTCTTGGAGATAAAACAGAAGAATGAGACTCTTAAAGCTAATGTTTACAGCCAGTTTTGGAAGTAGACATCAACCTCCCAACATAGATTTCTTTCAGCCTTTGAAAATTAAAAAGGAAGAATCAATATGGCATTCTTACAAAATTTAGTTCCATTTCCAATGTCTCCTTCTTACTACAAGGTGATGATTTTCTCATTTGACACCAATCAAATAAATCATATTGATTAGATGGGCATGCACAAGAAATCTAGTGAAATGTTGTTTTCTACCATGACCACCATAGCAATGTCCCTCTCCAAGCTCAGAACAACACTTTCAAAAGTTTAACCTTAGCTCAAGATTTAAAAACTTCCATCATTGTCTAAGGATACAAAAATGAAGACTTTATAAGACTTGATAGTAAAAATCAGATATGATCCAAAGGACTGTAATGAAATTGAAGAAATTCTCAAGAAAAAGAATGCAGACATTGCAACCTTGAGAAAGCAGTTGAAGTTGCCTTCTACTGAAGATCCAATGACTAAATAAATTGCAGAGAATGAACAAAACATGGATGATATGCTCAAACTCATCATTGAGAAAAACGTACAACTTAAGAAAATGGAAGAATAGATAGAAGAACTCCTTAAGGAAAAGGAATCAACACAAGTAGCTTTAGTTCTAGCCACAACCATTCCTATATCAATTGCAGGAATAGGTGCATCCTCATCATTAAAAATAGCTCCATCATCATCAATAGTGGTTGATTCTGCCAAATTAGTAGTATAATTGGCTTTTAAAAAAAAACAAAATGAAAAGTATTTAGAGAAATTTCAGAATCTAGAGTTGTAGAAAGTCAAAAATGATACTTTGTATGTAGCAGAAATGCAAAAGACACATACACTAGAACTCAAAATTTCAAAGCTATAAAATCAATCATTAATGGTTGATACCTTGGCCCAAGCCAAGGAAAGGATCTAGATAGACATCAGCCAAGCTATAACAGAAGTATGGCCATCCATACAAATTATCTTTGAGCAACAAAAACTTATAACCAGATGCAGAACAAAGATTTAAGTACGGAAAGCAGCCTTGAAGACCAAGCCATCAAAAGCCACATACATGATCAAGGTATTAAATTCAAACAATAGAGAAGAGCTTGAAGAAATCAATATTTCTGATAGAATAGCCACAATTTTGGAAATCAAGAAGGTATTACAGAAGAATAATTTGATCAATTAATTAGAGACCAAATGTCAAACTCTGGACAATGTTGTCCAAAGGTTTCACACCAAGTTCACTGTCTTAAATAAAAAAATATTACCAAGATTGGTAGCTATGGATGATAAGCTGATCAAACTTGAATAATTATTGTAAGACACTATACACCATTGCAACCAACAGGGCTAAATTTGCAGGGATCAAAGGACACATTATAGGCAAGGATTTCCTACAAGCCTTAGATTTTGATTTGAACATCAAACATGAGATCAAGCATATTTTCCTCAGCAAGCCCACTTTCGAAAGATACACAGAAGTGGATGAGGTATTTGGGAAAATGATAAATTTACAAATCCCAAGCGAGGAAAGATGGGATAAATTGTGTGATATCATTGAGTAATTGTAAATTATAGCAACACAACAACATAACAGCATTTTTGGGTCTAGTCATTAGTACAACAACATTTTTTGCCAAGTCATCAATGTTGTCCTTCAAAATAGGGACACATCATCCAGAAGTTTCCTTCTTTCTATCATATAATTCTATCTTTGTAATTAGTTTAGAATATTTTTCTTAGTCCTAGAACTAGTATAAATAACTCCCACTCTCGAGTTATTAAGGGTTGCACCCTTGGATAAGTATTTTTGTAAGCAACAGTGTACAAGTTTTTTATCATTAATAATAAAATAAGGATTCTGGATTTGTTTCATACAACCTTGTTCCCTTATGAGTTTTTCTTGTTTATTATTTCATATTGTTTTCTACATGTATTTAATTTTTATGAAGATAACTAGGTAAGATTAACTGAATTTTAGTTGTCTTAAATTCCTCCTGAAGTTATTATCTATTTCAGAGAATTATTTACTGAGCTATTTGTTTATGTAAGTCCCTCTCATCAATAAATTATCAGGATATTCATAATGTTAAATATGTTTTGTTAAAATTTTAGACATTGTTTGAATGTTTTTACACTTATGATCATTTGAAATATTCTATTTTAATAATTAAATAATCATATCTTCTTACATATTCTTCTTAATCACCTGCAAAATCTAAATTACTGTGTGGAATAAAGTAACATCCCTTTGTCCTATTAATTAATACTATCTAAAAGTTTAAACACAGTTGATGAAATTTTTTTTTTGCATTGGTCATCCAAAAAATTCCAAACTTAAAACAAAACAAAAAATTATAGATGCCCTGGCATAATTATTGACCCCAATTATCTCAGAGGACAACACCAACAATAATTTCATTCTCTCTTTCAACATTTATTATATATGAAATTTGAATGACGTTGTTATAAAAAAGGGTGTCCCTTTCCTTGAGATGACCATTTTGTTCCTTTAGATTTAGTTGACTTATTTCATCTTTATTGGTAATGTGGCTACCTTCAACGTTGCTACCACTAGATATAATTTCCTCTTTAGTATTTTCCTTCTTTTTAGGGGGTTACATCCATGTCCATGCTTTTTACTTTTCTTTGGTTTCTCTTTTTTCAGGATGTTGCTTATAATCCATATCATTTGACCTGCCTTTTCTACAACTAGTCCAAAAATCATTCCATTCCCTTATACCTACATTTTTTATTGAGTTTCCAAAGTACTTAGGAGTTTCCTAATTTCCTGCATTAAATTCTCTTCATAAGGGTTTTTAGGGGTTTTAACCCTTAAAACTTCCCCCAGACAATGTGTAGCTCTAAGCTTTACCGTTTTTACTTTATGCCTCCACAACTTGTATTTATCCAAGTTTGTTATTTCAAGAACCATAATTGCTAGAGTCAATTAAGAAGGAGGTTGTTCCACCATTTGTATATTTTTTTTCACCTCTTCCAATGAAAAAAGAAGGACATACTTGGGTGGAGAGGAGAGTTGATCTCTTGATCTAAAAATTTATCCTTCTATCATTCTTCCCATAATAAAATTGTAATATTAATTTGTAAGAGTGTGGGTCCCTCACCCAAATTTTCTAGATTCCATTGTTAATCATCACTCTGGAAAGATTCCAGTTCTAATACCATTGTAATATCCTAGGGTAGTTTTGACCTAGGCTTTCATGTATCTAGGGTTTTCAATGAAATTTATTTTGTTCATTCAACAAACAAAACAACAATTAATCTAATAGCACAATAATATATTATCCACAATAAAAATAATTACACATTAGTCAACAACCATATCACTTTTCATGTAATTAAATTTAACAAGTAGTGAGTCCAAAGTACCACAGAAATAATGAATTTTTATACACCGACAATCTGGTTCCACCTGATCACAATGAGTATTCTTGTAGATGTTGATCATGAAACTAAATATGAACATCCTCAAAGCTATCTCTTCTACACAATGCTATGCCTAATTCAAAATACCTGTGAATGCCTCTAATTACTTCGCAACCCTGTCTCTATTTCTACACCTATCTTGCTTCATGAATTTCAACTATATGAGGCTTCCTTGGATTGCTTTAAACTACTAATTCGACCAAATATTAATCTAGTCAACAAACTTAATAGACTTTCCTCAACTATGATCTACGGCTATAGTAATCCTTATTAATATACTTCAATACTCCAAAAATATATGTGGTGATTTCTTCAAGGAAAACTTGTCATGTTTTAGTCTTTGTCCCAACATGTTATGTATTATTTTTTCTCACTCCACTTTATGTCACCATGCCACCAATGTCGCAAAATTAGTTCTCCATCAAGAATCCCTGAAGAAGTGGAAGAAGACTTGATTTAAAACTATTCTAAAAATCTTGTCAAAAACTCTATTTTAAAATCCCAACGTGTTTTGCACTACTAATGATATGCGCTTGTCACTTTTTACAACACATTTGTCTAGCACTAACACCGTGACTTTTGTCAGGAAAATCTATGTTGTTCCTCTTCAGCCAGTTTCCAAAAAATGGAGGAGAAGCTTCCCTTACTAGAAGCCTCGAGAATGGTGACGTGGTTTCAGGCTATTGATGATAGGAGCGAGACCTCCCATTCATGGCCATGGATCCTCTTTCCATGGATATTTCCCTTAAGATGTAGAAATCCTCTCACCTTTAATGGATATTAAACTCCATCTCCTTCCCTATAAATGAAACCCCTACCATACACTCTTGGTTAGTTTTCATCCTATGAGCTTAAGCATGCCCAATTGCTACCCATTTTTGAAGGAGGAATTTGTTTGAAGAGTCGAGGCTAGGACTTGGAGTCTCATCTAAAGGAGGCACCCAACATCAAGGCTTATGGTTGTATTGAACCCTTTGCAATTCTATTAATAATACATTATGTGTTTCCTTTCCATAAATGTGTCTATATTTTCATGTTTATTGTAGTGCTCCTAAATTTTTGTAGGTTTTAACCTTGTACATAAATTATCTGCAAACGAATTTAAAAAACAAAAAATAAACAATATTGAGAGAATAAAACATAAAATAGATATACACAGATATTTTCCCCTCGGTCCCAAATCGGGACTACCAGCTTGATTTTTCATTATATTCATTTTAGTGTTACAACAAATATATATACATGTTGAAACATTCATAAACCCCAAACCATTAACCATGGATTATAACATAACCAAAATTCCCTTGACCAGATCTACAAAATACCAAGGGCTGAAAACCATCATGCCCCGAAACCATGTGCAAATCCATGCATAAAACCATGGCGGGTCCGTCCACCAAAATCGTGGAAACAATATAACACATACCCAAAAATTTGCTACATAGCTTATACTAGAGATTGTTATACTTTGTATATGTTTGTTGTCTGCACTTGTTCTTCCTTGCAGGTATTCGTCTTCACCAATGTAAAGGAGATCATGAGCATGGAAGCGAAAGAAGTAAGGTTGACACCAAAGGCAAGCAATAGAATCATAAAGAGGTATGAAATCTATACTCCTCTGTGTTTTGTAGCATAATTTAGGAAGGGTTGCATATATTTGTCTTATTTGTTGCTAGATCCTCCCATTAGGACTAGAGGGATTGTTTCTGTCTGTAGAAAGGATTGCCTGTAAAAAAAATGGTGACCCCTTTGGGGAACCATTAACCCTTCAATCCTCCTTGTCTTTTTGGTATCTTCAATTAGTTTGGCCAACCACCTTATAATCATTTTTTTTTAATTTCTTATAAGTTTCTATTCTAAGTAGTTTGATATTTAGAGTGTCGAATCTATAGTTTCTTTCAGTTTTGATTGTTTTTTCCTAAGATTTCCTCTCCCAGCGCGTTTTCTCTGGAAAACATATCATTTTTAACGCATTTTTCATTGTGAAAAGTCGCGCTTAACTCCTTGGAAACCACTATTTTCCCACTTTGGTCCTTAAAAGTGAAATTTGTAGGGTTTCATGACTAAAAATAAGGATTTTTTTTATCTCTAAGGTCCTTTTCCTGCTTTGTTTTCTTTACATTCTAATTGATTGATGTCAGATTCTTCATTGTTTGCAAAATTTTGTCTCATGTCCAAGTAGTGAAAAGGGATCAAGGTGAATATTTAGTTATTTGGGTGATTTTTCCTTGCATGTGTTACTAATTTTTTGTTTATTAGGCATTTTAGTACTTTTGGAAATAAAAAAGAATTGCATTTTTAAATTGTTAATTTTTTTCTAAAAAAATTGATCATTGCTTATGAAAATTGCATCAGTTTTCATTGCCTTGGAAAATCAATTTTTGAGATTATAATCAAGCATAGATTATGTTTCTTAGTGATTGACAGTTGATAAGTGCATCTTTTTCATTATAAAATAAAAAGAAAAAACAAATCATATAGATGAACTTTGGTGAATTGAATTTCATTTACTCTTTCATTGTCGCATTTGAAAAGTGAAAGTGAAATGTATAGTTTGGAAGATATTTTTTTTATACATCTTTGTTTGATTGCATCAATGTTTGAATTGCTTCCCTATACCAGATAGCTTTCATCGAAATGAAAACAATATTTTTCTCGTATTAGTTGCATCATAGGTGTTTAGGTGACATCGATCTTTGAGCATTAAACTAAAATGTAAATCAAGATCAACTTAAAATTTACCTCAATTAACCTAAGGAAGATTTGGAACATTAACACAAACATTCAGAGGTCTACGCTAGAGATGTGTTCCAACGTCGTTAAACATAGGAGTTGTCATTATTTTCTAGCGTTGTATCCCAGGGGTGATATCTCGTTCTATGTACAAAAGTATATAGTATCATTCTCCTCATATGAAACTATATACGAACGCTCTCATCGAACAGTTACACATTATACAACAATATTACAGACTACACTCCCACGTACCTTCGCATATATTTTTGGACTCCTCACTAGGTTGCTATCCATCCATAAGTAATCAAGTCGATCACCTTGTAAATTATGATACACTGAAAACATCATTTGAGGAGATTGGTTGTAGTACGTTAAGTACTTGGTTCGCCAAGGTGTATATCGCAGTTCACGGTTTCTTGGTAATCCTTTATGCCTAGCTTACTTCTTTTTAAATTTTTTTTTTTTTAATTTCTAAAATTAGTTTCCCACGGAATAACATCTTACACGTACAACTCCTTTTTCCTAAAAATTCCTAGTTAATTGTAAATTGGAATTAAGCCCAAAGTGTTCAATAGCCCACAACTAATTTTGTGAAAAATTCATTGCAGTAGAGTCACCAAGTCCTCAGTCATGCCACGCGCAAATTTCACCTCCCGTATCTCCTTCACATTCTGAAGTTGACGGGCCACCTCAAATATTCCAGATATTGTATCTGAACCTCTTGAGAACCAATTTGTTTAACTTGGTATCGTCTTAAGTATCCAACCTTTTGCATCCTTACCACCTCCTCTAGATTCGGTTACTTCGTCTTAGGACTCTCCTTTGGATAGTCTTGAGCCTACTTATGGGTTCTTTATTTTTCCTTTAAATCCACTCTTTGATCCAGAACTTGAATCTGTCTATTTATTGATGGGTTTGTCTTATATTCTTTCCATGACTAATTATTTTTGGTCCTTATTTTCCAGTGGGCGGATCCGCCCATGGTTTTTTGCATAGGTTTGCACATGGTTTTGGGGTACGATGGTTTTCGACCCCTGGTATTTTGTAGATATGGTCAAGGGAACTACGGTTATGTTCTAATCCAAGGTTAATGGATTGGGGTTTATGTATGCTTCGGCATGTATATATATGTGTTGTAACACTAAAATGAATATAATGAAAAATCAAGCTGGTTGTCTCAATTTGGGATCCAGGGAAAAATCTCTGTGTTTATCTGTTTTATGTTTTATGCTCTCGCTATTGTTTATTTTCTGTTTTAAGATTTGTTTGCAGATAATTTTTGTACAGGGTTAAAACTTACATTTGGTATCAGAGCAATTTTTGCTTCAAGGGGATGCCTTTGCTGTTGAAGGGTTTTTTGCTCGGGCCTGCGGTAGACCCTATTCAATGGGAGATCTATGAGATCGATTCTTGCGGTGAAAGAAGATGGTGAGTGGCGAGAAGATAGAGATAGATAAATTTAATGGTCAGAGTTTTGAGTTGTGGAAGCTCAAGATGGAGGATCTGCCGGTGGATAAAGATCAGTGAATCGTGGTAGATCTAGGTACTAAACCAATGGTAATGTTAGATGAAGAATGGAAGAAACTGGATCAGAAGGTAAAGAGCACAATATGGTTGTGTGTCTTAGATTCAGTATTTTTGAATGTATCTGGGGAAGCTACGGCGAAGACCTTGTGGGACAAGCTAGGGACTTTTTACCAATCTAAATCTCTGTTTAATAAATTGTTCCTACGAAAAACGTTGTATAACCTGAGGATGAAGGATGGAGACTCGGTCATAGAGCATCTAAACACCTTCAATATTGTGGTAAGTCAGTTGTCATCTGTTGATATTAAAATATCATATGAAGATAAGTACATAAGTTTGTTGTGTTCTCTACCAGCTTCATGGGACAGTCTATTTATTGCAATCGGTAGCAATACAAATACCTTGAATTTTGATGACATTGTCTCAGCCTTGCTATTGGAGGAAATGAGATGGAGAAATATGGAGGGTCAGAATGGAGATGCCTTATCTGTACAAGGAAGGTCCTAGAATGGAAACAAGAATAAGGTTTCAAGTGGGAGATCTAAATCTCCTAGAAAGTTTGTAAAGGTGTGCTGGAAATGCGGAAAGGAAGGGCACTACAAAAAGGATTGCAGATCTAAAGCTCTTGAGAAAGGAAAGGTATTTGATGATGCTCCTTCTGTAGAGACAAAAACCACCTCGGATGAAGGTGGGGATGTGTATTTGGATTCTTCTTCAAATACACATGTAGATCATGAGTCATGGTTTATTGACTCGAGTGCATCTTTTCACTTCACTCCCCATAGGGAGTGGTTCTGCGAGTATGAGAAATATGATGGCGATGATGTCTTCTTACGTGATGATAGGAAGGCCAGAACTGTCGTACGTGGAAAACTCAAGCTGAAGCTGCAAGGTGGAAGGATTAGAACACTTCCTGGTGTTCTCCACATTCCTACATTTGCCATAAATCTAATTTCTGTAAGCAAGATGGATGATGTAGGTGTAAAAACAGTGTTCGAGAAAGATACCTATAAGATGGTTTGGGGAGCACTGGTATTAATGTGGGGATTTCGGATTGGAACTCTGTACAAGCTTCACTGCAGCACTATTATTGATGGGTGCAACAGTTCTGTGGTTCCCGAAAGTGGGACGGAAATCCTAGCGGTATCTGGAGAAAATACCATACTATGAAATCAAAGGCTTGGACATATTGGAGAGAAGGGCCTTCGTATAGAACATGGAAATGGTATGGTAGAAGGTATGTCTAATAGCTCTCTGGATTTCGATTTTTGTGAACATTGTGTATATGGGAAGTAGAATCGGGTGAGTCTTCCTTCTGGTGCGAAGAGGACAAACAGGATATTAGAGCTTGTGCATAGTGATGTGTTTGGACCTGTGTCGATTCCATCACTGGGTAAGTCTGTGTACTATGTTTCATTCATAGATGACTTCTCAAGGAATACATGGATATATTTCTTGGGAAAGAAATCTGAATTCTTTGACAGATTTAAAGAATATAAGGCTCTGGTGGAAAACCAGACAGAGAAGAAGATAAAGGTGCTGAGGACAGATAATGGTGGGGAGTTCTGCAAGAAGGTATTTGAAGAGTTTTGTAAGAAGAGTGGTATAGAACGGCAGAAGAATACTCCATACACACCTCAAAAAAATGGAGTTGTAGAAAGAAGGAATAGAACACTGATGAAAAAGGCAAGAAGCATGCTTAGTGGTACCGGGTTAGGACAAGAATTTTGGGCAGAGGCAGTGGAGACTACATGTTACTTGGTTAACTGATCACCTTCATCATTGTTGGAGGATAAGACTCCACATGAGGTATGGACTGGTAAGAAACCCTCTCTTTCACATCTGAGGGTATTTGGATGTGATGCATATGTACATGTTCCAAAGGAGAAAAGGACCAAGTTGGATAATAAATCTAAAAGGTGCATCTTTATTGGGTATAAGGATGGTTTAAAGGGTTACAAGCTTTGGAACCTAGAAACAAGGAAGGTTGTGTATAGCTGAGATGTGGTGTTTAGAGAGGTGAAATATGTTGTTAAACATGAATTCCTACCAAAGGAACCTGAAAAGATAGAGTTTGAGCTAAATGAGGATGAATCAGACTCTACAACAAAAGAAGACTCAAAAGAGGAAGAGCCACAAACTCCAGCTGTGAGAAGATCAGTTCGAGAAAGAAGAAAACCAGAAAGGTATAGTCCATCTGCTTTCTGTTCAAATTTTTCTTTAACTATAATTGATGATGATCCCATAACCGTCAGGGAGGCAGTAGATTCAGAGGATGGAAAAATATGGAAGGAGGCCATGGTTGATGAAATGGCATCCTTGCATAGAAATGAGGCATGGGATCTGGTGGAGTTTCCGACTGGAAGGAAGCCCATTGGGAGCAAATGGGTATTTAAGAAGAAGATGAATGTAGAAGGCAAGGTGGAGAAATACAAAGCTTGGTTGGTAGAAAAAGGTTATTCCCAGGTACTGGGAATTGATTTTGGTGATATTTTTTCTCCTGTTGCCAAAGTTACTTCTATTAGATTACTTTTATCTGTTGTTGTTGCATTTGATTTTGAGGTAGAATAGATGGATGTGAAGACAACATTTCTTCACGGGGATCTGGAAGAGGAGATCTACATGAAACAACCTGAAGGCTTTATGGTGAAGGGGAAGAAAGAGCTGGCATGGAGGTTAAAGAAGTCTCTGTATGGGTTAAAACAGTCACCAAGGATGTGGTATCATAAATTTTATATCTATATACGAGGACTTGGCTTCACCAGAAGCAAGGAGGATCACTTTTTTTATTTTAAATTAATTGGTGACCGTGTTATTTATTTGGTCTTGTGTGTGGATGATATGTTGTTGATTGGAAATGACAAAGAATTCATCCAAGATTTGAAGACCCAACTGTTCTCCAAATTTGACATGAAGGATCTTGGTGCTCAAAAATATATTTTGGGCATGGAAATTAAGAGATATCGAGCAAAGAGGAAGCTTTGGTTAAACCAAAGGAAGTATGTCGAGACTATATTGCAGGGGTTCAATATGCAGGATAGTAAACCAGTGAATCTTCTGATTCTTGTAGGTACAAAGCTGTCTGCTGAACAATGTCCCAAGACATAAGAAGAAGAGGACGATATGTCCCGTGTTCCATATGCAAGTGCAGTGGGTAGCCTGATGTATGCAATGGTCTGTACTAGACCAGACATTGCACATGAAATGGGATTATTGAGCAGGTTTATGTCAAACCCAGGGAAGGAGCATTGGACAGCAGTAAAGCGGGTTTTCAGATATTTGTGTGGAACTAGTAATTATGGATTGTGCTACCAGGGAAGACCAGGATTGGAAAGAGTGTTGGACATTAGTGGTTTTGTTGATGAAAACTGGGCTAGAGATCTGGACCAAAGAAGATCTACAAGTGGGTATGTGTTTGTTACACTAAAAAATGTCATCCTGACATTTTACTATGAGTATGAGCTCATTATTACTCATACTTCCTCCTTTTGCAAGTCTAACATATCAGCTCCTCATTTCAAGCTTTCAAAATTAGAGAAAAGTTCCTAAAAATCCCCTAAACATTGGTATCGCACTTTCTCTATTCATTTCTTGCGGTCCCGCACCTAATGTTAAGCTTTCCTGCGGAACCATACCGCACGTTCTTTGTGTTATGGGTGCGGACCTCTGTAAAACCCAAAAAGGCGAGAAAGTAAAGATAAAAAGTGGATTTCAGATGAATTCTAGAAGATTCTAGATGGGAATTTTCGGGAATGGATACGCTTTGAGAAGGTTCATGCATCCCTCACTTGATGGAGCTAACCCTTTGATGTAAGGAGCTAATCCCTTTGAAGGAGGATTCTATCCCTTCATATTTGGAACAAGAAACCTCCTCTTTTCCACTATAAAAAGAGGCCTTGGGTAGCCTCAAGGGGAGTTCAAGCTTAAGATATTTGAAGTTAAATGTTGTTGAGATTCAGACTCAGTTAACTAAGACTTTCTGTGAGGTTAAATCACTCATCTCTATCTGTCTTGGTTCAAAGAGTGCAATTCTTGTCAAATTAGAAGAGATTCCTGCTTCGGACCCCGGGAAGACCTGCACAACATCAAGGCACTGGTTGTAAAGGTTTTCTTTATTTGAATTTAATACAAATATACTCATTTCTCTCATTAAACTATCTATTTATGGTTTATTTCATAAATTATTTTATCATTATGTTGAGTATGGTTTATAATAATGTCTATACAGGTGATGTGTAATCTTTTTTCTTGTTTGTGACTGCAGATTCATGAGGAACGTTCTTTCAAGTGCATGGGAAGGACTTCAACAAGATCAAGCAAGCGTTGGACATAAGGTATGCCTTACACCTATATAGTGTTTTTATGAATCTTACATGCTTAGAGAGAGATTAGTATAATTGGTTGTTTGTTGCTAGTTAATTTTAGTACTATAGAGATCGGTCTTGTCCGCAAGACGGATTAATCTACACAACAAAATGGCGACTCCACTGGGAAAAAAACTTGTTGGTTTTGGTTCTCTTTTATTTTTGATTTGAGGAAACATTTTTTCCTAATTTTTGATTGATACATATCTGTCTGGGTAATTTAGATTTTTCCCTGTTTTTGAAACTTTAGAAATATTTTAAGTTTTTCTATAATTTTTCCTAGGACCGCACTCTGCCTTACTTTGACAGTGCGGGCAGGTTCGCACTTTCTGTAAAGAATACAGTGCGGGACCGCACCTGTCAATACCGGTTGCCTGTGGACCCTGTAAAAATTTTAGAAAATCTTTAGATTTCTTTCTCTAGTTTATTTTTATTTGAATTTAGCCTTTTGGTGTCTGCCCAGACTGATTATTTTTTCTGTCAAGAATTTTTTGTCAATGAACTCCAACAGTGTTGATGTTTTGATGATTTTCTAGAAGATTTTGCAGTTTGGATTGTTTTTTCCACTTGGTCTTTGTAGCGATTCGAACTTTTGACAATTTGCAGTATCTCATATTACATTGATCTCTTTTTGTCTTTTGAATCCGACCTGATTGTGAAAACATCCTTTATAAAGAAATTGAGCCTTTTTGTTTCTTTGCAAGTCTTTGGAAAAACTTGATTGAAAGTTTTGAATTTCATTTTTATAAAAAAAACATATTTTGAGTGTTTTTGATCTGTTTGTTATTTTGAACGAATAGATTCTTAGTTTGCTGAACAACTAAGGAAAACATTCTTCAAAAAATCTTAAATTTTTTACTCGATTTAGATTTTAGATCTCAAGATTAGATTTTGTAGTTTTGAATAGTTTTAAATTTTTTAACTTTCTTTCGAAGGAAAATTGTTTTGTAGCTTCTAGTTTGGAAAGGAAAAGGATTTTTCTTATGAGCTTTGATCATTTATCTCATTATTGAAAAGACAAAGTTTTTTCTTTCAATTATTCTTCATGTTTAAAGAAGGAATTGTTTATTGAAAGAATTGCATTCTCCAACTCTTTCTTTAGATAGAAGTTCATTGAAAGAAAAAGAATTGATTATCATTCTAGGTTCATTTTAGTGTTTTTTGGAAGTCGAGTCTTCACATCATCTAAAGTTTCATTTCCACACCCATTGAATTAAGAAACAACTCCTAAAAGTAACGCTTAATTAAAATTCATCTAGTAATCTTTTATTTCTAGGGCTCTTATCACCAACATAGCTTAGGCTAGTATCTTGGAGTAGGGAGTAATTAACTCTCCAAGATAGCTAAAACAAATAAGTAGATAAATCTTGCGGTAGGAAGAATTCCAATTGTTGCATGTATGCTCTGGGAAGCTCCTCTTAAAGGAGTTAAGCACGAGATCATATCTGAACCAGTGGGTTAATAAATCCTTCCTCATTGAGAACAATAGAAGATATACATGTATTAAAAACGGTAAACCTCGGATAGACCATTGTCGAAGAGCCTGGGGTCACTTGTCGGTAAACCTTGGATTATTTCAAGGAGCCTTCAAGGGGATTGAGCGTTGTTACTCTACCCTTGCGTGTGTGTCGGATCGTAGACTGTTCCCCCAGGTATATTTGTTTCAGTTGGTAACCTTAGTGGCTATAATCGTTAGGATTCTTTCCTAAGGTGATGGTGGAGGGAAGATCCCACTATACCTGGAACAAACGTCGGCTAGACTCACTTGGACTCTCTGGAGGGTTATCTTCACTCGAGATGGTATAGTGGAGAAACTTGCACCGGTCTGTTTCATTAAGCAGGTTGTTGGGGTAATTGTTCCAACCGCCCTTTTCGTGTTAAAATTCTACTAAGTTGGATTTTATCACCAACTAGTGTTTTTAGTACGGAAAGTTACCTGTTTGTGTGTGGTTTGAACTCTTAGATTTTTAAGCGAATGATTCAATTGTTTGTTTCTTAGAGACTTTAGGTGTTTTCATTGAATTTTTTCTTTGTTTGCGTGTGATTAGATAATCTTTAATCGTGGCGGAATTGCCAAGACAATCCCGGAGAATAAAAGGGAAACCCCCTGAATATTCACCAAGTCAACTTGAAGGGCTTCGTGCTCTGGTAGCATCCAGTAGCAGTAGAATTAGATCAACAGAAATTGGAAATTCATCTATAGTTATACATCCTGATCATCAAATACCTACAACAGAATACATTCAAGAACCGATTTCAGTTTCTGAAGTTACTGAAAGTATTTCTCCTTCTGGTGAATTATCTGACGAACCTGAAATCTCTGAACCTGAAACTGAATCTTATGTGTTAGAAACATCCTCAGGATTTATCACACCAACTTCTAGCGATCTAGGTTCACCTAGGGTAAGAAATATCATTATAGACAATCTTCCTTCTGGACTTATTTCTATTGAAGAACTTACGAATCCAGACGAAGACATATCTCTTCCCGACTCCCCTCAATCGTTAAATCTTAGGGAGCGTGAATCTATTTTCTACAGCCCCATTCAAACTAATCCTTGGTATCTCTCTTTAATGAAATTTTTAGACAATCCGGGACTTTCTTTTTATCCACCTCGAATTCCATTTCATCCTACACCCAGAGGTTATTATCCGTCATCTTTTATGGCTGGAGAGTCATTCATGTTTTCTCAAACGCCGGAATCATTTTTACATGGTGATCCTTCTGTTCCTTCGGGATATCAGTCTTTGTCTGGTACTTTCTCAGGAGCAACTCCTTAACCCATCGAAAATGTGTTATCATCTGGTCTTGATGGACTTAAAATTGAAACGTCGAAGGCAAAGCAAATTTTTATGATGTCTGGTAATATTCCCAATCCTCAAACTCAAGGAAGTCAGTTTCCTTCTGGGGGACAACCTCAGGGAACTCAGTTACCGCCTGGGGGGCAACCTCAGGGTAGTCAGTTACTGCCTGGGGGGCAACCTCAAGGTAGTCAATTACCACCCGGGGCACAACCTCAAGGTAGATTTTTCCCAGGACAAACTATGGAATCATATTATTTTGGGGGGCAACCCCAAGGACAGTACATACCTCAGGGTTATCAACCTCAAGGACAGTACATTCCTTAAGGTCAACCCCATGCACAATATGCTCCTCAGGGTCCTTATCAACCCCAGCCTCAGTACGTACCTCAGGGTTATCAACCTCAAGGTTAGTACCCAATTCAAGGTTACCAACAGCCTTCTGGTCAACCATCTTTTCAAGGAGCCGGAAATTTACCACTTACTAATCAACCCTACGTTCAACCAGGTTTTGGTCCTTACGTTCAACCTTCTATGGGACAATACCCCAGAACTATGGTGTTGGATCCGTACCAATATCAACAGCCTTTGCAGCCTAATGTGCAGTTACCTTATCAACCTGGCCAGCCATTGGTTTCTGGTCCAACCCAGCAACCTGTTCAGCCAGCTATCCAAACTCCTGCACCTAGTTCAGTTCAGCAGACTGGGCCTAGTACACCTCAGACTCCGCCTCAAACTGTTGTAACTGCTGCAACGTCTGTTCAACCTGTTACACCTGTTTCTAGAGTATCTGTAGCACCGACTTCTTCTATCCCTGTATCTGTGCAAATCCCTCAAGTCTCTGTACCTCAGTCAGGACCTTCCATTCAGACTACAGTTCAGATGCCTGCAGGACAAGCCGGTACGAGTACAGTTGTTACAAGTCAACCTCAATTTACGTATCAACTGTACCAGGGACAACCGCAATTCAGTCCCTATGTACAGAATCCAAGCTATCAGTATCAACCGTACCTTGGTTATACTTATCAACAACCTCAGTATGGTCTGGTTCATCCTGGTTATCCGGGAGGTTACACAATACCTAATGCAAATCCGATTCCTAGTTATCCTGGGTATCTGCCTCCCGGATCTGCTTTATCTTCTCAAGGTTTTCGCGACCCTAACCGTCAAATACCATTCATCGCAACTTTGGACTTACCTGATTTGACGTGCCTTACAAATGATCCAATTTTTTATTATCAAAACTGGCCGCCAATGCCTCATAATTTGCCCAGTGGTATACCAAAATTCGAAGGTAAGTCAGGAGAGGATCCATTGAATCATGTTATGACTTATCACCTTTGGTGTGCATCTAATTCAATTATTGATGATTCGATTCGCATACGTCTTTTTCAAAGAACCCTTATAGGTCTTGCAGCCAAATGGTACATTGAGTTTCCACGAGGCTCGTTTCATAATCTTAGTCAGTTAGCAATTGATTTCTTGACTCATTTTCAGTTGTCTGTCAAATACGACAACGGCACAAAATTATTAACTTCGCTAAAAAAATCTACGTCCACGTATATTTCTGATCATATTCATGAATGGCGACGTAGAAGACGTTTGGTGAAAGTTTATATTCCGGATCAAATTTTGGCAGAATGGTTTGTTAAATCATTGCTACCCAAGATCACTGAATATGTAGCTAAGGCTGGTGTTTTTACTGAAGAGCAGGTAATTGCTCAAGCTCAGTACCTTGACCTCGTTTATACGCAGTCAGGTACTCTACATGAAAAAATCCCAAACCTTCCAAAACAAGGTCAAATAGTTGTTGCTCCTTCAGGGTCTCATGCCGCTGACGGTATTATTGGTACAGTCAATTCTAAAAGTAACAAGAAATCGTCAAAGAATTCGTCTCCAATTATAACTTTACCTGATTCCCCTAACGAAGAATCTTCTCCCGAAGTTTCCGCCGATATTCGTGTCATTGAAACATCTACGACAAAATCAAAATCCGGTGGTAAAAAGAAGTGGAGGAGCAAAAACAAAAATAATTCAAAAGAGAAAACCGATAAAGATGAATCCAATGACGAAAAACGTAAACCTCGCTCTCCTTGCTTCATTTGTGTACAAGATCATTTCACGAAATAATTTCCATATCGAGACGAAGTTACGAAATTCGTTAAAGGATCGCAACAACATGTTGTCTTGAATGATCCTTTTGCAATTCAAGATATTAAGATGATTGGTTCTTCCTCGACTACTCTAGAAGAGCCCATTATGATGATGTCTCATGTAAGGGTTGCGACACGATCGCAAGATTACGGTTCTAAGAATCCTGTTGATGGCAAAGAAGCAGAGTCTTCTAATGCAAATACATCAACTACAACTCCTCCTGTTTCTGGTCTGCTACAGACCGAGAAGCAAAATCCAGACTTGATAATCAAACCGCCTGCTAAAGGTGTTCTTCGTAAATCAGCTTTCAATCCACATGTGAGAGCTGCTCAGAATTACAACATTGTTGAAGACTTAGCTATTTCTCCTTCAGCAATATTGGCTTTGGAAGTGTTGCAATCATGTCCAGCACAGCGTAAATTATTATTGTCTACCATAGGAGTTTTCGATGTTCAGGATTCTAACCTTATAATCTTCGATTTAGAAAATAGTACACCACGTCTTCCTCACCAAATGGCTTTCCAGATTCCAGTGTTAGTCAAAAACAGACCAATATTTCAGACTGTGATTGATGAGGGAGCTTCAACGTGTATTATGTCGATTCAGTGTTGGAAATACCTTGGATCTCCTACACTTAACCAATCCCCGAAAATTCTAAAGGCTTTTGATGGTCGAGGTTTTCAACCTTTTGGTATTTTGCAGGATTTACCCATAGGGGTCGAAGGTAAAATCGTTAATCTAGATGTGGAAGTGGTTGAGGCCCCTCTAGATTACAACCTTCTTCTGGGTCGTAGTTGGTCCTATGCTATGACTGATGTTGTTTCTTTGGTCTTTCGACTCATAAAATTTCCATATCAAGGAAAGATCGTGACAATAGATTAGTTAACTTATTTTTCATCCGACCCAGCCTCTACAGAAACAATCCAGCATGTTGGTAAAACGACTATCCCTTATAAGGATGTTGGAGTAGGTTTTATTAAAGATTCTGGTTTACTAGGAACTTTTTCCTTTCCTCCTCCTAACGTATCGCCTTCTACTGCAAATATTCACATGATTTCATCAGACACTATTATGTTTGATGATCCTTGGATCATACCTTTCGAATCTGAGATAGATTCATTTGATGGCATGATGCCTTTGAATCCATTTTAAATTGCATACCAGGCTATACAGTCACTTTCCAACCCCTCTTCAACCGAAATTGATCCAATGAATGGGATCCAAGAGGAATCACTTTCTATATCTAGTTCCATTACAACGACATTTCCTGAACTTGTTCATATAGATGAGCAAATTCGTGAGTTTTTGTCTGTTGATGATTTACCATGGGAAGATCTACATCACCGATCTTCATTTTTACCTGAATTAGATCATTTTGAAGATGATTTCGCTTCAATTTTTACTGCTGAATATGCCAAGGAACCTCAGAATCCATTGCAAAATCCTGATTCTGAGTTAAATTTGGAAAATATATCTACAACGGTTCTAATTGACATTTCAGTAGAACCAGGAATAATTGAAAACATTCATATAGGTGCTTGCTGTACAGATGAAGAAATTCGGACTTATAAAGCCCTATTTCAAGAATTTTGTGACGTGTTTTCCTGGTCTTATGAAGAAATGCCAGGAATTGATCCATCGATCATCGTTCATGAAATTAAGACTTACCCGGATGCTAAACCTGTTCGTCAACGATTACATCAAATTCATCCTAGAAAAGTTGCTGCTATAAAAGCAGAAGTTGAAAAATTACTTCGAGCAAGATTCATTTATCCAATTCCCTTAACGGATTGGGTATCAAATATTGTTCCTGTGACTAAAAAACAAGGAACGATAAGAGTCTGTATCGATTATAGGGATATTAATCGAGCGTGTCCAAAAGATAATTATCCAATTCCCTATATCGATCAAATAATCGATGATTATGCTGGCAGTGAATTGTTTTCCTTCATGGATGGATTTTCCGGCTACAATCAAATAAACATACTCCCTGCAGATCAACCCAAAACAACTTTTATTTGTCCAATGGGAACATTTGCTTATTATAAACTACCTTTTGAACTAAAGAACGCTGGAGCAACTTTTCAACGGGCTATGTCTTACGCATTTCATGACATTAAGCACATTGTCCAGCCATATCTCGATGATTTACCTGCTCATTCATTACGTAGGGTCAATCATCCCACTCATTTACGAGCAATTTTTATGAGATGTAGGCATTATCGGATACGGCTGAATCCACATAAATTTGTTTTCTGCGTAGAATCAGGTCGATTACTGGGATTTGTTGTCTCGAAAGCAGGTATCCACGTCGATCCATCGAAGGTCGAAGCCATTGTTAAATTTCCTCCTCCTTCGACTTTACGCCAACTCCAAAGTTTGCAGGGGAAAGAAAACTTTTTACGTAGATTTATTCCTAACTATGTCGAGCTTACAAAGGTTTTTACCCAGTTGTTGAAACAGGACATTCCGTTCTTTTGGGACGAGATCGCTGATTGATCTTTTGATGCACTTAAACATGCGTTGACCCATGCACCGTTATTGCATCCTCCCAACTACAACCAAGATTACATTTTTTACCTCGCTGCTTCTCATTCCACAATTGGGATGGTACAAGTTCAGGAAGATGAATCTCACAATGAACATGTGATTTATTATCTTAGTCGAAATCTGCATCCGACTGAAATCAAATACACACATGTGGAGAAATTGGCCTTGGCAGCTGTTCAAGCTGTTCAATGTTTTAGAAATTACATCTTGTTACGTAAAACCACGATAATTTCTAATTGCAACCCTATGATGTATATTTTGACCAAAAAATTGCTAGGGGGCAAATATTCCAAGTGGATAGTTATCCTGCAGGAATTTGACTTGGAATTTGAAAAATCCAAGGCAAAAAAATATTTGGTATTTGCGGAACTGATGTGTGATTTCCCCTCTACTGATACTGAAACAGTGGCAGAAGAGTCCATTGCAGACGAATCTTTGTTTCTTATCAGTACACTTGATCCATGGTATGGAGATATCATTGTTTATGTCCAAACCCAGTCTTTTCAGCCTGACATTTCACGAACTCAGTGACGGAAAATACGCTTCCAATCCCAACAATATAATATCATTGGTGATACACTTTATCGACGTGGAGCGGATTCTGTTTTCCGACGTTGTCTAACTCATGAAGAAGCTGAAAAGGTGTTAAATGACTGCCATTCTGGAGCATGTGGTGGTCATATGTCTGGGTATGCCACAACCCAAAAGATATTGCGTGCAGGTTATTTCTGGCCAACGCTGTTCAAAGATTGCATTTATGCGGTTCGAAAATGCCACAACTGTCAAATTTTTGATAGGAAAATGCGTGCGCCACCCGCTCATCTTCACCCTATAATTGCTGTTGGTCCTTTTTCGAAATGGGGTATCGATTTTATTACATGTAACCCTCACTCGGTCGGGGGGCATGCCTATATTATCTTAGCAGTAGATTATTTTACAAAATGGGCCGAGGCGATGCCTACATTTTTAGCTGACGGCAAGACTGCTGCAACTTTCGTATTTAATCATATAATTAATAGGTTCGATGTTCCTCAAGCTATTATTACGGATCATGGAAGTCATTTTCGGAACATCATGATGACTGAACTGACAGACCAGCTTGGCTTGCGCCATGATAGTTCCACTCTGTATTATCCGCAAGCCAATGGTCTGGTTGAAGCCATTAACAAAGTTTTAGTCACCATGATTAAACGAATCATTGGTATTCACAAGACAAATTGGCATTCCATGTTATTTTCAGCACTTTGGGCATATCGAACCTCAGTTAAAACATCAACAAGTTTCACTCCTTTCAACTGGTTTACGGTTTGGAAGCTGTGTTACCGATTGAATGCGAAATACCGTCACTAAAATTAGTCGTAGAATTACTTCCAGCTACGTCTGAAGAGGAGAAACGTTTCTTGTACTTAGCCCAATTAGATGAGAATCGACGAAATGCTGCAATAGCAAATGAGGCTCATGTTAAAAGGATAAAAGCTCAGTATGATAGAAGTGTGACCCCTCGAAATTTTTCAGAAGGAGACCTAGTTTTACTTTATGATCAAGCTAACGACAAGCTAGGAGCTGGAAAATTCATGCCTATGTGGCATGGTCCTTATATTGTTAAACGAAAGTTAGCAAAATGGGCCTATGAGTTGATAGATTTTGACGGTGTCCCTTTGGATAAACCCAGAAATGGGCTTTATCTAAAGCGATATTATGCTTAATGTGGTGTGGAGATTTTGTTCGTTTAGATTTCTTTACTGCTGGTGTGTTTTAGATTAGAAAAGTGTGCCTAGTTTAGAAGTGTGTTTTTGTCACTATTCCTGCTTATCTGAGTTTTACTCTTGATATTGCAGATGTCGACGTCTCTTCAAACCTACATTGGTTTCGCTAATGGTGCTTGTCGTAGTACACGGAACATTTCTTCCGCAACTTGGGTTATCTATTCACCCTCTGACGAGTTAGTATCCATGCATGGGGTAAGCCTTGGTCAAACAACAAATAACGTTGCCGATTATAGTGCAGTGATTGAGTTATTGTCTGAATCCATATCATTTGGAATTCGGAGTTTGATTGTAAGGTTGGATTCTGAACTTGTTGTATTACAACTTAACAGGGTTTATACCATTAGAAATCCAGTATTGTTACGGTTGTTTTTGAGAGTTCGTCTCTTGGAACGTGAATTTGATTACATTGAATATCAACATATTCCAATACATTTAAATACATTAGCAGATTCAATTGCTTCTAGTATGATAAATAGACATTTGCAATAATCAAAGAAATAAAACAAATAACATTCACATATGTACACAGATAGCCGGCAAATAGTGATATATCATAGTATAGGAGAGTTTTCAAAAAATATACATCGTCTTCGATCATAGGTTGGAAACACCTTATGATCGGCAAAAATGATAATACAAAAGTCAAAAATATGAGTCTACACGATCATCCCATCACTGATGGTGATCACGATAAGAAACCACTGCTCGGGCTACCCTGCATAGGAACCTCCTAAAAGGTCCTGTAACTCCAATCACATATCTCTGCAGCCTGAGAGGAATGTCATCTATGCTGGTCTCTAGAATATCTAGAGTCAAACGCTCTAGATGATGTTCTAAATCAGTCAAAATCTCCGCTGATTGGCCTACTGGGGCTGGTGCGGGCGCAACTGGTTGTATTCTTTCGTAAGGTTGGAGATGAGCTGGTCTTTGTGGACCCACATCTGTTTTCAAAAAACTTTTAGTTATTAGTTTTCAAAGATGATAAAAAATTTAAAAAATTAGAATTTAGCAAACGTTGAAAAATGATTATACCTGACTCATCCCATTGTTCCCTTGCTGGGAGAACCATCTCTCTGTCACCGTGAAAATCTATCCCGGCATATGGAAAATCTTCTATCACAAAAAGTTGGCGATCCAGCCAACAAAAATATGAAGGAGGAAATCGCACAATCTCAATACCCTCAATAGCATGACGAGCCATCAACGCGGACCAACGAACCATTCTCGGTTCTCGAGGTCAACCAGCATCAACAGCAATACTCTGTGGAGATAACATGGGGATCCTCTCCAGAGCAAAAGAAAAAACAATGGATCTGTATCCAAAGTTATTCAGTTTCCCATTTTTTTCTCTGGTTAATTGGCCTTTTACATTGGCCAACACAGCTTCACACCAGTTAAATATGGTGCCGCGAAAATAGTCCACGCCAATACGCATTTGGGAACCAGTAGCTACATGAAGCGCAACACTCCCACACAGTCTGGTAACAGTAAAAGCAATAACTTTCAATTCAGGATGGATGATGTGTTTTATGTCAATCCGTTTGT
Organism: Pinus albicaulis; assembly: GCA_034641835.2. Classification (NCBI taxonomy): domain Eukaryota; kingdom Viridiplantae; phylum Streptophyta; class Pinopsida; order Pinales; family Pinaceae; genus Pinus; species Pinus albicaulis. The sequence continues at coordinate 1,238,270,822 of CM076575.1, forward strand.
CCCGAGGATTTTCCTGATCATTGCAGAATTCTAGTTGAAGACTAGCGACAGTCTGGCCACCTGGCCTAGTCCCAAACAAAGAAACTTGTTCGCCCCTCTTGGACAAACCAATCAAGAAATATATATCCTCCAGCTCAATTTAGAGCCGGTGGCCACCAATGAAGAAGCACTGGTCCTCTACATTCCATCTGTTCACCAACCATGTCAAGAGTTCTACTTGTGCCCTCATGCCTGAGATGGCCCAAAATTTGTACAAGCCACATGCTTTTAATGCCCTTTGTGTGGGAAAATGAAGTATTGCGGCTTCATCCACTTCCTCATGCTCATGTTCTCACCAGATTAGTATCTTTTCAATCCTACAATACAGAAAAAGGCAAGTTAGAATAATCTTATTTGAAATTTTTTGGCAAACAAATGAGAAATCAATGTTTTAAATCCAACCGCGCGGGTACCGCACCCACTCTTTGTAAACAGAGCGTAGGTCCGCACGCAGGATGTGTGCTGGGTGCGGAACCCACGAATTTTTCCTTATAGGAAAAAGTTGGGGTCCGCAGGTAATGTGTGTCCCACCTGCGGACCCCGCGGGCGCATTTTTAAAACCATTTTTTGCCCCAAAAATTCAAACTAAAGCCTAAAAACAAATTTGAAATGGATGAAAAACAAGATAGAGAGGTTGTGGATTACCTGGGACTGACGGTTCTCGATTCCAACGGACAAATTTTCCAGAATCTTCACAGGAAATTTCTTACCCAAAAGCTTTTTACTTTTCACTCTGAAACTGAACGGTAAAAATGAAGTTGAAAAAGTCCTTTTTATAAGCTTTTTCGAATGGATGAATTTTTAATTTATTTATTTTTCACTTTAAAAAGGGTATTTTTGAAAGCATTTTTACTTATCTTAAACAGGTATGTGTAATGTTTCAAGTTTTTGTGCAGAAACTGGATTTTTTAGGTGAACTGATCGTTTTTCAACAAAGAGCATACTTTTATCACTTTTTCGGACTCTTTCAAAAATTTTACGAAAAAGCGAAACCTTGGAGTTCTCTTTTAAGCCCTTTTCAGACTCTCTAAATATGAAAAGATTGCCGAGTACTTGACTATTCGAACTCGTTAAAGTAAATGAACAATCGTCCCTTCAGTATAAGTTTACCCCTTTTACGGACTGAAATGGACTATTTACGAAAAAGGTATACGTTGACTAAATACGGTCAATAGAGTTCTCTCCCACATTATTTTATCCTTTTTTGGGCTCGAGAGACTAAATTTACGAAAAAGTACACCCATGGAGTTTTCTTAAGTTTTTCTTCTGACTCCCTAAAATTGAAAAACACCGAGTTTCTCCTTTACTGGACTCGTTAAAACTTAACAGTAAAGGACCTGTTCAATTTTCAACAGGAACGAACCACTCCTTCTTAGGGTTCGAATTTTAAACTAAGTTGGACTCATCCAAAGGATGAGCTTATAACCAAGCAAATGTTATCCTCCTTAAGCTTGTCAAAAATAAAGAGGTACTTGCCAGGAATGGTGGGGGAAAAAGAGAGAAAAATGGGCGTGTTTGTTGTATTTTAAATTTTCGAAAATTCAGTCAACCACTCTTGAACACGACACTTTCATTCACCTGGGTTGGGAAGTATTTTTCCTAAAAGTTAATCAAACCACATTGAAAGTCTTCAGCCAGTTTCTGGGTATTAGCTTTGGGTCAATTGTTACCAAGCCATCTGCAGTGTCGTTATGTGTTCAAGAGAACAGTTCAAATAAACCATTCATCTGCAAAATATCTGTCATCCATTTTTTGACCATCCCTGAGTCAGTCCTTGCCAATATATTTTCAAAACTTGATCTATGATTTCGTGTTGTGGGCTTGCCTACGACAGATCACTTTCTATCAACATCAGCACATTATCTAGGAAGTTGATCCAGAAATTGTCAGTACCTTGAAATCTGCATGCCTCAATGGCAGGTTTCTCGCCTTCGACGACAGGTTGCATCATTGACCTTCGATCGAATGATTCCGTGACATGTTCGACTTCAGCTCATTCATTCACATTTCATGGATTGTACTGAGTACTTTGAGAGCCATTAACATTACTGGTGGTTTCTCTCACACTTGTTAACAATTCACATCATTGACTGGTAATCAAGTGGTTTCTACCATGTTCAACTTCAATACATTTATTCACATGGATAGAATCATACTAGTTCGAGATGCGGAAATCAAGACCCTGGATCTAGTTTCCACCATCCAGGCTGCGAGGAATTTTGTTGTCATCTATACAGTAGACTATTTATAAACAGATGGCTGCGTCCATACTGTGTCTACATATATTTTGTACTATGATGTATTCAAAATCATTCCTGTATCAGAACTATTTGAGTTAGTTTCTAGTTAGTTTTAATCTGAGTATGGGAATGCCTACCTCAGTGATGACATATATATGTATATATTTTGCATTGAATGTTTTTACAGGTTTCGACTGGGGTGTCCACAGGATGATCTTTGAAATGACAAAGTACTGCACTCTTCATATATGACAGAATTTAGCTTCATCTATTCCAGACTTTGCACTTTAGGGGGCAATTTGTTACACTAAAAACTGTCATCCTGACATTTTACTATGAGTATGAGCTCATTATTACTCATACTTCCTCCTTTTGCAAGTCTAACATATCAGCTTCTCATGTCAAGCTTTCAAAATCAGAGAAAAGTTCCTAAAAATCCCCTAAACATTGGTATCGCACTTTCTCTATTCATTTCCTGCGGTCCCGCACCTAATGTTAAGCTTTCCTGCGGAACCATACCACACGTTCTTTGTGTTATGGGTGCGGACCTCTGTAAAACCCAAAAAGGCGAGAAAGTAAAGATAAAAAGTGGATTTCAGATGAATTCTAGAAGATTCTAGATGGGAATTTTTGGGAATGGATACGCTTTGAGAAGGTTCATGCATCCCTCACTTGATGGAGCTAACCCCTTGATGTAAGGAGCTAATCCCTTTGAAGGAGGATTTTATCCCTTCATATTTGGAACAGAAAACCTCCTCTTTTCCACTATAAAAAGAGGCCTTGGGTAGTCTCAAAGGGAGTTCAAGCTTAAGATATTTGAAGTTAAATGCTGTTGAGATTCAGACTCAGTTAACTAAGACTTTCTGTGAGGTTAAATCACTCATCTCTATCTGTCTTGGTTCAAAGAGTGCAATGCTTGTCAAATTAGAAGAGATTCCTGCATCGGACCCCGGGAAGACCTGCACAACATCAAGGCACTGGTTGTAAAGGTTTTCTTTATTTGAAGTTAATACAAATATACTCATTTCTCTCATTAAGCTTTCTATTTATGGTTTTTTTCATAAATTCCTTGATCATTATGATGAGTATGGTTTATAATAATGTCTATACAGGTGCTGTGTAATCTTTTTGCTTATTTTTGACTGCAGATTCACGAGGAACGTTATTTCAAGTGCACGGGAAGGACTTCAACGAGATCAAGCAAGCGTTGGACATAAGGTAGGCCTTACACCTATATAGTGTTTTTATGAATCTTACATGCTTAGAGAGAGATTAGTATAATTGGCTGTTTGTTGCTAGTTACTTTTAGTACTAGAGAGATTGGTCTTGTCCGCAAGACGGATTAATCTACACAACAATGTTTAGCCTATTTGGAGGTGCAGTCAGTTGGCTGAGTAAAAGGAAATCTGTAGTGGCTCTCTCAACTACAGAGGCTGAATACATAGTAGCCACTCATGCAAGCAAGGAAGCAGTTTGGTTGCAGAGATTGTGTTCAAGTACGGGGTTGGTGCAATAAGCTATAAGGATAGATTGTGATAGCCAAAGTGAAATTTTCTTGGCTAAGAACCCTTCTTATCATTCAAAGACAAAGCACATTGATGTTCAATATCACTTTGTGAGAGATATGGTTGAGGCTAAAAGGGTGTTGCTGGTAAAGGTGGAAACTTTGAAGAATGTTGCAGATGCATTGACAAAGTGTGTGAGCACTCAGAAGTTCTCTTGGTGTAGAGAAACAATGGGTGTTGCAAAGCTGGGCTAATGATTCAGCTCTCTTGTGGCCCCCTATGGAAAGAAAACAACAAGTGGGAGAATGTTGGGTTTGTGTTATATTCTTTCCACGACTAATCACGTGTGGGGGGGTCACAGGGGGGGCGATAGCCCCCCCTATATGTTGTGCTGGGCGCAACGTCATGGAGATCACAAGGGGGGCGGTAGCCCCCCTTGTCGGGGTCCAGGGCAACACCCTAGAAATTTTTTTTTTTCCTTATTTTTTGGTGGGCGGATCCACCCATGGTTTTGTGCATAGGTTTGCACATGGTTTTGGGGTACAATGGTTTTTGGCCCCTGGTATTTTGTAGTTCCGGTCAAGGGAACTATGTTTATGTTCTAATCCAGGGTCAATGGATTTGGGTTTATATATGCTTCGACATGTATATATATGTGTTGTAACACTAAAATGAATATAATGAAAAATCAGGTTGGTCGTCCCAATTTGGGATCTAGGGGAAAATCTTTGTGTTTATCTATTTTATGTTTTATGCTCTCACTATTGTTTATTTTTTGTTTTAAGATTCATTTGAAGATAATTTCTGTACATGGTTAAAACCTACATTTATCACCTATGCACCAATATATTCCTTTTAATACTCTAAACATACATTTGTTCTCTTCTCCTGGTTCATCTCAGATTCTGGTTCAAGAACTGTTTCTGTGAAACATGGCAAAAAATAGTGATGATCCCCCATTTGAAAACAAACCCCAAAGTACTTCTTTGGAGACATTTGCAACTCATACTCCATAAGTTGATCGTGAAACACTCTTCCCTCATAAAAATTTTCTTTATGTTTCCTATAATTTAGGAAGTGTCTCAACTGCACCCTTTTTTCATAGCGCATCCTCGGTCCCACTAGGTTATACCTCTCTTAGTGATCTAGTTTCAGGCGCTTCTACTGCGACTTCACTTTATCATAACCATATTTGGTCATATGGTGTCACTCCTACTTATAGCTCGTTTGTTTCAAACATATCTACATTGATGCAGCCCTCTATCCAACCTACAATAACTGTAGGGCATATGCAGGTTACTCTTGGGCCTTTTTCCCCTTTGACCCTATCCACAGTAACCATGGTTCTCCCTTTGACTGGGAAGCCTACAGGTTTGTCTATACCACTGCCTAGGGGGATATCGTGCCTGCCCTATGTACCTCCTATTTATGGTGGGAATTATGTGAATTACGGACCCGCATCAAGGGCAGGTACGCATATTATTGTTATCGCTAACCCAGTTGTAACACTTGTTTCGTCTGTGTCAATTTTTTTCAAGGGGGCACCTTTGCAAGTTCCTCAAGTCTCCTCAAATCAAATTTTTTACCAACATCCATATGTTCAGAATCCATATTTTCAATAGCCATATGTTTAGCAACCTAAAATACCACTATCGGGTGTTTCAACCAGTCTGTAGGTAGGTCCCCAAATGCAGTATGGTCCCAATCCTTTATTGGGGAAATCTAGAATGTATCCTCTTAGACCTCCTAACCCTTACCAGAAATCATAACAAGGGCCTTACCAATAGTTACGAAAGGGATCGTACCAACCACTACAACAGAGACCTTACCCTCAGTTGCAAGAGGGACCTTATCATCAACTGTAGCAAGAACCTTACCAACAAACCCAACAAGGACCTTACCCACAAAAACCACTATAGCAAGGACCTTTTCAACATCCATGGTCACAGCAAGGGCCTTACCATAAAACACCCTTCTAATAGCAGTATGGACATTTTGGTCCTTACCAGTCTGCATTGGGATCATTTCAACCTCCTTATGGTCAAAAGCCACCCCAATGGGGGGAAAACCAATTTGGTGCATACCAGAGACCCTATACCCCATATAATCCTCAAATGTCATTTTTGGAAACATTGGAATTGATGGATGTGTCACAGCTCACAAATGACCCAGTACTAAACTCACCGTATTAGCCTTTGGTACCAACAAAAATACCTAGAGACTGTCCCAAGTTTGAAGGAACTTATGGAGAAGACCCTCAAGTGCATGTTATGACTTACCACCTTTCGTGTTCCTCTAACTCTTGGATCAATGACTCAATCAGATTGTGTCTTTTCCAGCTCACTTTGATGGGTGTTGCCACTAAATGGTACATCGAGCTCCCTCAAGGTACTTTCCAAAATTTCAATTCTTAGGCCATGGTTTTCCTCACTCATTTCCAATTTCCTATCTAGTATGCGACTAGAACCCATCTCTTAACATCTTTGTTGCAGAAGACCTCCACTCATATCTTTGATCATATCCATGAATGGATACATGGATGTCATCTCATAAAATTTTACATTCGGGATCATCTTTTGACAAAATGGTTTACCAAATCATTCATCCCTCCTATCACCAATGACAACCATGGGTGGTTGTGTGACTAAAGAACAAGCCATCACTTATGCTCAGTATTTGGACTTATTCTATTCACAATCTGGCACATTTTAGAACTACTACCAGGTTCCCCTCGATCTTCAACTGGTACTACATGTTGATGGTGTTATTAGATTTGTCACTCAGTAGTCTAGTAGTACTTCGGCTAAATCTAAAAAATCCAAATCCACTCCAGCTGCTGCAACCCATGACATTGAAAACAACCAAAAGAATTCAGGTGCAAACTCAAAGGTAAATTTTTTCCAATATACCACGGTATATAAATCCTCTAAAGTTAAAAATAAGGGTAAGGGAAAAGTTAATAAATATACCCCAAAATAAGATTCCGCAAAGTTTCCTATTGACGATTCACCAAAGAAAAATAATAAATATGATTGCCTTATTTGTGATGAAGGTCATTACACTAAGGATTTCCTTCATCATGTAGAAGTAAGTCGTCTTTTGAAAGGCACCCCAAGGATGCCAGTTATGTTGAAGGAACATTTCCCATCTCAAGAGACGAAATTGGTATATCAATCAAAGGGTTAGACCTCTAGAAGCTCTCAAGTGTTCATGAGTGGCACAAAACCTATTCATGTAGCCACGAGATCAAAGTATTATCTGACTCCTGCAAAACCTGTGGTGGAGAAATAAGCCACTGATATACCCTCTTCCTCCATTCCACCCAATTTTGGTCCTCACCATAGCGAGAAAACTAGCATTGATTCCATAATCTGACCACCCCCCATATTTTTTCTTCATAAATCATCTTATAACCCGAATGCACGAACTGGTAAACACTAAAATATTGTAGAGGATTTGGCTCAAGAACCCTCGGTAATGTTGGCCTTGGAAGTCCTTCAAATGTGTCCATCATAAAGGAATTATTTTATATCCACCATTGGAGGAATTGATCCCACGGATTCCAGCTTGAACACTTTTGATCCTAAAAACCATGTTCCTCGCCTACCACCTCAGCTTTCTTTTCTCAAACAATTTGTTGTTATGGGAAACATTGTTCATATAATTGTTATAGATGAAGGAGCATCCACATGCATCATATTTATCTCATGTCAGAAATCCCTTGGCTCTCCTCCTCTCAACCAATCCCCAAATACCTTAGAATATTTTGATGGTAGAGGTTTCCATCCATATTGTATTTTCAATGCCTTACCTATCTAGATAGAAGGTCAAAATGTCAGTATGAAGGTATAATTTTTTGATGCAAATCTCAATTATAACCTTCTACTTGGCCATAGTTGGACTCACACAATGGTTTGTGTGGTTTCTACTCTATTTTGCATACTTTGTTTCCCCCATCAAGGGAATATTGTCACAATAGACCATCTAGAATTATTTTCCTCTGACTCTTCAACTGGTAATGTTCCTTATGTTGGGAAAACCACCATTCCTTACAAAAGTGTCAGAGTAGGTATTTTTAAATACTCTTACTTAATGGGAAATTTTTCCCTTCCTCTGCCTAATGTCTCCTCAGTTAATATGATCTTGTCTAGCCATGACCCTTGGATCATGCCCTCATCATACCCATCCCTGATCAGCTTGACCATTTTGGCGATGCCATGCCACTCAGCCTAGTTGTACAAGCCTATCAATTTTTCTTTTTGGCTTCTGTGGTTGCATCTCAAATCAATGACTAATTGAGTATGATCCTAGACTCGTATTTTCAATCCTCTTGGCTTGGTTCTTTGGATTTTGATGATCCTTTAAACAAGACTTTCCTGACTGACAAAAGAATTGTTGAAGTCATGTCTCTTGAAGAAACTTCATGGAGTGATATCCATCATCATTCCTCTTTTATTCTTAGCCTCGGAGCCATTTCTATTTGTCTGGATTATTTATCTTCCCCTACAATGATTGCTCCCCTTAAGACTCCCATTTAGTTCCACGATGTGTTGTTTGAATAAAATATGGGAAATATCTTGGCAGATTTTCCCATCGACATCTCTGTGAAACCAGGGATAGTCGAAAACATACACGTTAGAGCCGCACTCGCTCCTTTACACCCAATTATTACCATTCTCCCATTTTTCAAATGGGGAATTTTTTGTGTGACTTGTAACCCTCCCTTAGCCAAAGGGCATGGGTATAGGTTTCTTGTGATTTATTTCACAAAATAGGCTGAGGCAACACTTACATATGGTAAAAATATAGCCTTATTTTTATTACTCATGATAGAAATCAATTTTCTGAGCCCCAAAATGGGCTCTGCCTGACAAGTATTATGCTTTATATGAAATTAAGAGTTTTATTTTATCATTTTTTAGACTCATAAAAAATAAATGGAAAAGGAAACCCCCTGGAGTCATCTTTCAGCTCTTTTCTGACTCTTGAAAAAAAGAAAAAAAATTCGAGCACTTGTCATTTTGAACTCATTAAAGTAAATGAAATGATGTATACTCAATATAAGTTTAACCCTTTTCGAGACTGAGATAGACTATTTACGAAAAAGGGATATCTTAGTCAAACATGACTAAGACATTGACTTGGATTTTATTTTCTACCCTTTTGGATTCAAGGAACTATTTATGAAAAGGGACATCTAGATTTTTGTTTTCTGCCTCTTTTTCAAACTCCCTAAACATGAAAAAGATGTTGAGCTACCCCTCTGTCGGACTCGTAAAAATTAAACAAAAAAGGACTTGTCACCATGACGAGACCAAGTTACTCCTTCCTAGGGCTCGTTAAACTTACTAGGATGGATTCATCCAAAGGGTGAACTTATACGCTAATAATATGGTATCCTCTTCAAGCTTGTGATAAAAAATAAAAGGAAACATATATCTTATATTTTGTGTGAAAGGCATAATGTCACTCTTGAACATGAAAATTACCTATCTCATGTTAGGTTTGGTACATCCTCACTTTCACTTGCCTTCCTGGATTTGGGAATTACATTTTCCTCTCATTTTGTTATATCATATTGTCATCATGATTTATGATCCTATTGTGAGTCAAATATTTCCAAATTCCAGAGTCTTGTGATTGATATGTTCAAGAGAAGTCTCATATGAAAATTCAAACCACTTATACCTTCTCAGACCTTCTTTGCATCAATCCTGGATCACTCTTATCAAATCTGAAAATATTATGTTTTGTGTCGATGATGTGGGAAACATTATGGCCCTCCTTCGATGGATCACTTACTGTTGACTCTAACTCATTATCCAGGAAGATGGTATAGAAAATTCCATTCATTACCTTCGATCTTGCATGCCTCAATGGAAGGTTCTTTGCATTCGATGATAGGCTCACATCATTGGACTTTGATAAAATTATTATGTGAGTATTTGAATTCAGCTCCATTTTTCACACTAGTATATTGTGTTTTTGTACCTTGAGATCCATCATCATTATTGGTGGTTTCTCTCATGCTTGTTATTGTTTTACATCATTGACTGGTAATCAGGTAATTTCTATCATTTTCAACTTCAACACATCTATTCACATGGTTAGATTCGTACTTTGGATGGGTCGAGATAGAGGCAAGGACCCTAGGTTTACTTTGATAAATCCAAGATGCATGGAGTTATTCATGATTGTACACGTGATCATTTCTAGTTGGATGGTTGCACCCATGCCATGGATTCATGTATTCATATGTTCATGATCCTTTTTAGTCGAATGGTTGCTTTCTTGTCATGGAACCATGTATTGTTAGATTCCTACTAAGAGATGTATTGTTGGGAATACTTACATCCGAGATGTCATATATATTGTACCATGTTTGATTTCAGGTCTCCTGACGGTGGTTCTCTAAAGTCCTTGCCTTTACTTGTAAAGCACTTCGTCCATCACCTCCCATTCTGACTTCATGATTTAGGAGGCCTCTGTTATACATTATTTTGTCGCACTCCACTTTGTGTCGTCATGGCACCAGTTTCACAAAATATGTTCTCCATCAAACATGCCTAAAACATCCCTGAAGAAGTGGAAGAAGACTTGATTTAAAAATATTCTGAAAAACTTGTCAAAAACCATGTTTTACAAGGCTAACACACTCTGCACTACTAATGACCTGCGCTTGTCACTTTTTACAGCACATGTGTCTAGCACTGGCAGCACGACTTTTGTCAAGAAAATCATTTCTAGTCCTCTTCATGCAGTTTTCCCAAAAATGAAGGAGAAAATTTCCTTACTAGAAGCCTCGAGAACGATGACGTGGTTTCAGGTTGTTGATAATAGGAGCAAAACCTCCCATTCATGGCCATGGATCCTCTTTCCATGGATATTTCCCTGAAGATGTGGAACTCCTCCCACCTTTTATGGATCCTCAACTCCCTATCCTTCCCTATAAATGAAACCTATACCATCCACTCTTGGTTGGTTGCCATCCTATGAGCTGAGGCATGCCCAATTTCTACCCATTTGTGAAGGAGGAAGTTTTTTCAAGAGTCGAGGCTAGGACTTGGAGTCTCACCTGAAGTAAGCGTCCAACATCAAGACTTCTAGATGTATTTCTCCATTTAAAATTATACTAATAATACATTATGTGTTTTATTTCCATAAATGTGTCTATTTTTGCATGTTTATTGTAGTTCTCCTTGATTTTCTACATAGTTTCTACTATATATCATTATGTTTTGTATATGTTTATTGTTTCTACTTGTTCTTCCTTGTAGGCATTTGTCTTCACCAACGGAAAGGAGATCATGAGCATGGAAGCAAAAGAAGCAAGAGTGACACCAAAGGCAAGCATTAGCATCATAAAGAGGTAGGAAATATGTCCTCCTTGTTTTTTTCCAGCATAAGTTAGGAAAGGCTGCATATATTTGTCTCGTTTGTTGCTATATCCTCCCATTAGGACTAGGGAGATTGTTTCTATCCATAGAAAGGATTGTATGCACAACACAACACAAAAAGGGAATCAGGTTTCTATTCTTAATTAGTTCAGTAACCACATATGGTTATCCATACACAAATTGTCACAATGAATTATTGGAAAGTTGTCGTTAACTCTACAAATACTCCACCTTGCTTTTTTTATGTGCTAGGAATTTATGGAATCGCTTCAGGATAATAACATGACCAGAGTTTTAGGGTAGATCACCATATCAGTATCAGACCAACTCCACAAAGAAACTCAGGTGGTCTTCCTCAGGATTTTTTTTGTTGCCACAAAATATCTGGGTTATCTCAGGCAACCTTTCCAATCCAATACAGAAGGCTTGGGTATGTCTACCACATATAATTTTAGTGGTGCCTCAAACTTTGGTTTGTGCTATAGGATGCTTCATAATTCTACCCTAGGGTAAAATCCATCTAGTTCATAGTAGCCATACTTTCTTTACCATGGATCCTTCCCCAAATCAATTTTATTGTTCCTTTTGTAGATAAATTCATATGTCGCAACAAAGAATAAAGAAGAAAAATAGAACTAACTAGGGTGGAATATTTCACCACTGAAATTAGTATGGTGAAATGGGTCTTAAAACCCTCAGAGCCTCGAGCTCAAAGAAAAAAAGAGATAAATGATTCAATCCAATGATGATTCAAATTATTCTAATCCTCTTGTATTTATAGATTCCCTTGAGGGGATTTTCTCCTTAATTAATTGAGTGAGATTCACATCAAACCCCAAATTTGTGCTTTTTCCCCCCAACTTTCCAAGACTTGCCCAAACATTGGGTATTTTAAGGTATTTTCCCTTTATCGAGGACTATATACTACGGGGATTGATAGGCTACTTCATCCCAATTAGCCCATAAATTTTTAGGGAACATTACAATGGCTTTGATTTCTCAAGAAATATATCCTAGTAGATCTTGAAAAATTATCAACAAATGTTAGAATATACCTAGAACCAACCAATGAAGACTTATTTATGTAGAAAATATCATTATAAACAAGCTCTAGTGGTTTATGTGCATGTCATTATTTCCCATAGTCGAAGTGATCTAGATATTTAAATCGATTGGTTTGAAAAAATATTTAAGTGTGAAATATTAAAATCAATTTTAATGTCCCCTAATAATAAAAATAAAAAGCCTCGGATGCGGGTGGTAATTGCTGACGGGATGGTGGTTTGCCTGTGCGACGGCACATGGCATGGCCACATGGCCACCCACAGGCCGCAGTTAATTCGCAGCGATGAGTTTAATATCACAGGCCGTCACCCTGTGCGGCATTTATGCCGGTGGGGAGGCCGAGGAGGTAGGCGATTCAATATGATTTCTCATGGCTCTTCGTTTCTGTCATTAAGTTCGGCTTCAGGGTTCTTGGTTTGGTCTCGACGTAGGCTAGTGGTCTCCATGCCACTGAAATTTCTGCCATTGGGATCTGGCTGCTCTCCGGAGGCAGACTCGCCTAGCTTCCACACCTCCCTAGGCAAGCGTTGCTATCTAGGTTGCTATATCAATTTCACCCCCGGCTACCATTTCTCGCACAGTCCCTTCTGTTCCCTGCATTTCGCTTCTCCGTTTGGTTTCAATTCACCCTCTCCATCACTGTTGTCTCCTTTCCATTCAAATCTCCCCCTTCATCTCAGTGAAACCATGTTGAGGCTTAGGCACCGGTTAAGATGCAGGCGGGGAAACTCGAGGGCTCGCACCTCCAGCCGGTATCGTTCCCCTTCCTCCAGCCCTTCGTCGCCTTCATCTGAGAGTCTCCGGGGTCGCTTTCCACCTACTCGAAGTCAACGCGGGAGAGGCTGTGGGCATCGACTCCCCTCCTCCCCCGGGTGTGGCATCTCTGCTTCTCCTTCGCCTTCAGAACCCCATCCTCCTATCTCTGCTTCCCTCCATAATCCGTCCACCGCCATCTTCCACTTTCAATGCAATTCAAACTAGCCCTTAGTCATTGTGACGATCTATGTTTCTTTTAAGGAAATCCCTGGGGCTATTCCTAACCCCCCCCCCCCCTCTTGCGCATCCTGTTAACCTGTCGGCCTCCCCTAATGTTGCGCAAGCCTCTCAGCCTGTAGACAAAGGTCCCCCATGCAAAGCTGGCGAGTGCAGTTCGAGCATCCTCCAGGACATTGGCTTGCAGGAAGGAGGTAGCGAAGCAGGTGTTGCAGCAGCTCAAAGGCGCCCTGTTCCTGACGACGATGATGGCTGCTGGTGCAAGATTGAAGAAGAACTGCCCTCGGAGGATTATGGTCTCTAGAGCTATCAACGTTGCCTAAGTAACTATGTTCAGTTCATATGTCATTTTTGTTGTTTCTGGTTGTAACAAGTTTTGGTATGGCATCGCTGGTTTCCTCTGTAGAGGCAGCTTAAAAACGTTGCTCGGGCTGGTTTCCCCTTGCGGGCAGCTCAATTTTTGCTATCTTGTTGAACGTATGTTGCCTTTGTAGGCCATGAACTCGCTGTAATATATGTTTCATTAATAGATTTAAACTTAGAAAAAAAAATAATAATAAAAAAAATAATAATATAATATTAAAATCTAAATAAATAAATAATAAACAGAATTTAATAATGATAATTAAATAGTAAAAAAATAAAGAATATCTCATAATAGTATATAAATTATAAAGAAAAGATAATAATAGTTGAAAAATTGGGTGTTGATTATTAATCATATAAATTGATATAATTATTTGTATATTTTAAATCAGAATTGTTACATATAGTATAAGAGCAAGTTCGAAAACTAAAAGCTTAATATTGAAGAAATAATATATATATATAACTATCATTAAAATTGATTTGTTTAAATTAATTATAGATGTTGTCAAAAGTTCTCAATTTCTAATATTTATTATTAATTATTATTATTATTTAAAGATATTTAAATAGTATTAAAATTATTGTTCACACATAATTCCATCTCTTTACTATACTAAATTTGTAGTACTTCAATCATATTTATTATTATCATTATCATTATTATCATCATCATTAAAATTTTCCAAATTACCTTCAATAATATTTATTATTAATATCATTATTATCATTAAAGTGTTCCAAATTACGGAATTGGTAGACCTGATTTTGGAGAAAAACATGACCAAAGAGCTATTTTTGAGAGATTATAGAGTAAAAACATAATCGGCCACAATGAGTGTCAAACCAACAATATTTTATCCAAAGTCAAACAAAATATGTGTGGCGTGAAAACAAAATCCAAGGGATTCACACAAAATGCAAGTAGGGAATCGGTGGTGGTGCAAGAACCAAATAAGAGACGACATCTCTGAATAAAATTTTAAGTTTTGGATAGAAATGTCTTTTAACACGTAATTTTAATAGGTGTTTGAAACCTTTACAACAACTTTGAAAGAAAAAGACTTGGTTGATATATGCATATATATATATATATATATATATATATATATATATATATATAATTCCAAACTTTTACAAAAGAACCAAAAAAACAGCCTTACTGTCATATTTCACATAAATAATTATGTAGTTTTTCATAAAATTATGTGAAAAAGTAGATATATGAAAATTTATTGGGGAATAATATAATATAATATAAGGAAATTTAAAATAAAATTTAAAAGTTTGAATGAATAATATATATGGGTGGTTTTATATTAGAATTGTTATGGGACAATGACAAAATTTATTGACCTATAATGTGAATTTGTTCATGGTTTATGAAAAAATGTCTGGTTTTGTCCTTTAATATATGAGAATGAATTTGCATGTAATTTACAAGAGACAGAAACTAAAGGAGGAACCTTTAAATTAGAAATTCATTTAATCAAATTAAGTTATGATTTGCCACTGAATTATGTCACCAAGTGTTTAAATTAATCAAATAAATTTTAAAAGAGTGGGTTAGGAAACCAAACCTTAAATATGTGTAATTGAAAATTACTAGCAATGAATAGTTATTTTTCTGTTAACTTCCCTTCTTTTCTTTTTCGAACTGATACTTAAAATTAGATAGCTCATCTTTACTGCGTGTGTCAACACCCAAGTCGAGAACCCACAAACCACCAATGCACCTTATATAAAAGTGGTCAAATTATTTAATTATTTTTCCATTGAAATAGAAATGGATGAATTAGAAATTAGTTTGTATTAATATTACATTTATTTTATCGGATTGTTAAAAACTACTTAGTTATAAGTGGAAATTCATATGGTTGGGAAGACTCATAACTTTTAAATTCTCTATAACTTTTAAATTCTCTATTTCTAATTTAGAAAGAGTTGAGATTAAATAGGAATGAAAGGATAAGAAATTATTTTATATTAATAAATATTACATTTATTTTAGTGATTAATAAAATGGTAATTAAATTAAAAAAAAAAATCAACCGTATAATAAATTAATTAGAGAGATGTGCTTTGATTAATGTTAACTTAATTTTTAGCATCTAATTGTTGTTTCTTCTAATATTGGATTTATCCGCAAGTTACTTAAGTCTTAATCATTCCCCATTCCCTTGTTGTGTTGTTCTCAATGTGTTAAGTGGAATAGCTAAAAGAAAGAGGTTAGGGATTATGGGTATGTATGCTTCCACTAGATGCACATAGTCTATATTGATGGTGCTTTGATCGTTTTCATGTTGACTTAAATATACAAGAAACCTTAAAAAAATGTGTGTATCACAACATTACAACGACATAAAATATTATTTGGCCCTATATAAAATATATGAATTATTGCATTGCTATGTCATAATTTTGGCCAAAGATTCGATTGAGAAGTCCTCCCATGTTATTCGATTTGAAATTAAAAAATATATATGTTATACATAATCTATTTTCACTCAATTCCCTTTAAATTCAGACATAAATAAGATATCTTACCACATTTACACAATATGTATTTGAAAGAGAAATTACTCAGGTTAAAGAAAATAAAACTAAAACTTAAAGTTTTATTGAGTTTTTAGTTTGCAATGAATCAAATCATTGGAATGTACTATAATAACTAAATTATATATAAATAAATAATTATAATATTAGCAAGGGTAATTATATATTTTTAATGTAGCTCCAGGTATATTGTAATGTAATCAAGTGGTATTACTCAGGTTAAAGAAAATAAAACTAAAACTTAAAGTTTTATTGAGTTTTTAGTTTGCAATGAATCAAATCATTGGAATGTACTATAATAACTAAATTATATATAAATAAATAATTATAATATTAGCAAGGGTAATTATATATTTTTAATGTAGCTCCAGGTATATTGTAATGTAATCAAGCTACCACTTTGTTAGGAAAAATATATTATAAAATTAAAAGGTTAGAAAACTATATTTTTGATAAATGTTATTCTATTACATAGGTAAAAGAGAAAGTTATGAAAAAAATGTTTATATATATATGTTTGCGTAATAAAATATATATTATTATAATTATATATTATATTAATTGACTAAATATGATAAATAGATTGATGGGTAATAAGTAGTTGTACATAATAAAATGAATTCAAAAGTTATATATTATTTTGATATTTTAATCTATAAAAGATAGTTTATAGAGTATATTAATTTTATTTTAGATTTTTCTTTTTTATTTAAATTTTTTCTTCATTATTTTTGTATTAATTACTTAAAGATTTTTAAAACTTGAAAGTGTTATCACCAAAATTTGGTCATCTAACCATTTACAATTAGATGGATCAAAGTACATCGTATAAGACCAATTTTACCATAGTAAAATTGCTTTCATTACAAGAAATAATTTAATAAACCATATTTTATAAAGTTATTTCTGGCTTAAACAAGAAACCCCGTGAAGAATAATTAAATAAAACCATATTTATTTGATTTTCCTCTAGGAATAATTAATTAAACCATTGTTTAAATAATACTCATGATCATATTTAACCCAATTATGAGAAATAATTAGATAAATAATTATTTTTCTTATTTTTCTCTATAAATAATTAATTAAATTATTATTTAGTTATTATTCCTTATTAAATTAGACTAAATCACCTAGGAATGATTAAATAAATCATTATTCTTTAATTATTCTTTAACGACATTCTTGAAATGATAAATAAATAATTTATTTGTTTATTATTTCTAAATAAGGATATTTAACCAATTTAAATATATTTTCCCTCCAAAAAAATATAATAAAATATTCCAAGTGGTTAGATCTAGATCTTGATTAATAATATTTTATTATTCGCCATTATTGAGGGTAACACAATATTTTGTTATAAATAGAAGAGTTTTCCATTCATTCTTCACTTTGATCACTTTCATTGTCACACTTTGATCATTTTCATTGCTGCTACTATTTTCTTTTGCTTCTTGAGCTCCCATAAAGTTCAATACATTTTGGGTTTTTTTCACCATTGAGAGAGAGAAACTTCTAGAAATGAAGCATTGAGGACAACCAAGGACCCATCCCATTGAGGGGGATTGGTAACACTTATTTGTTCCTTTCACCAGGTGTTATAATATATATAGAAATTTCTTTAAATCTTGTCTTGTCTGTTGGATGCCTTGAGTAATTACTAATTCTTTTTGTTTTTTAATAGCTTTTACCACATAGATCTATTTTTTCGCATTATTATCTCTAACTATCAATTACATATCTAAAGAAGTTAAGCAATCATTTATGTTGTTAGGGTCGTTTGTCACACACAGCTAAAGTGATCTCTTTTCATACACTTGCGTTAATAATTTACGCTAACATAAAGTTAGAAGTATAAGTAGAAACATAGTTAGATTTGAAACTTTACAACTCTTCAATATAAAGTTATCTAAAAAAAAAAAGTTACAATTTAATTTGAGCGGTTTATTAATTGAAAGGAAAGGAATAAATTTGGTAAGATAAGAAAGGATATGCTAATGATATATGCTATCATTTTTATTTTATGACTAATGGTAAACATATAGTAAGTATGGTCTAAATAAGCAACAATAATTTTAAGAATAAAAAAAATAAGGTGATGGTGATTTGTATTTGGTTTATTTTGATAATATTGCTTATTTGGTGTCTTTACTAAATGATTTCTAATAAAAGTTTCTCTTATGAATATCCCTTTGATATTTTAGCATCCACTATGATGCATAATAAAAGGGAAGGGAGAATGGTAGGAGAACACATATGCTAAGTCCTAAAAATCATGTAATAAAATCAAATACAAGTTGGTCCTTCATTAGTAATTGAGCACCTCTAATTAATGGTTTTAAAACATTTGATAAGAAGTGTAACATAGAAGGAACTATATTAATCATGTTTCTTGCATCTCTAGAAGATAAACATGACTTTATTTCTGACTGTATATGCTAATATAGAATAAGGATACAAAGAAATTAGTATTCTTGGTATAATGGGGAAAGAAGAATACATGACTAGAGATTAGGCTCAAAATAATGAGATTCATTTGAAATTTTACAATGTACCTAAATGATTATACCCGCTATGTAAATTGTCAACTTCCTTGTCGAAATAAGTGGTAATGATTATTGAAAAGTAATTGGTATCTTCATGAAAACATGACACTAATAATTTTGGAAAATAGCCTAGATCCTAGAGGGATGTTGAGTAATATTATTTCATCGTTTATGCAAGAAAATGAAATTGATCATGAATACTATAGTGTATTATTTCTCTATATTTTATATATATTGAAATGATTCTCATATTGATGATGTTTCAAATATGATGTTATCACGATAATGATGCACATGCAGTTCTTATTTATTTAGTATGCTCATGGTGGATATGAAATGCATAATGTGGCATAGGAATTGTGATGTTATGATATGAGGTATATTGACATGTGGTTCATTTATTATGTGATGTCATGATATGTATTTGATGTTGATATGTTGATCTTATTTATGCACGTATTTTATGATGTGAAGCATGTTGTAATTGCATGCAAATCTTCTGACATGCAATAGTGTACAGTTATTTACTATTCAAAATGTGGTGATTAGCAATGATGTTATGTTATCATGATGGCATGCAAGAGTTAGCATGGGGATTATTTTCTATGATACTATGATGTTATAATTAATGCATTGGTTTCATGTTGAGTTGTGGTCACTGGTAGGAAATCCACAATGGCCCGACAGGGCTGGTTTATTTAATGATCTCGTGGGAGCCCATACCTGCAAGGGAGAATATGTAACACCATATGGGTTAGGGGCATACTCAATCAACACTACATATTTTAGTGGTTCATTTGTCTTGAATAGCCCGTGAGGGGTTATAAGACCATCTTGAGGAGGACAGGTGCTTGATATTGTAGGTCAAGTGTCTAATATTAGATTGGGATGTCGAATTTTGGTGGGGTTGTAAGGAATTGTATGGGGTTGTGCACTTTAATTAGTGTGGAGGGAGTGGGACAGCCTTTTGAGATCTCTGTAGTACTACTGCATGGATTACTAAGTCGGGTGCATGCCTTGGGGCAGATGAGGTCTAAGCTAGGTGCGATCTTTGGGGCTATCCTTGGGCTATGATACATATCGATGAAGCTTATTCTTAGTTCCAAAAGTGGGAAAAATGACATATATTCCTTGAGATTTCCCAGGTGTTGTGGAAACTTTTGCTGTCTACTGGTTATACTATTTTAGCAGAGGGTTTAGGGAAAACGTGAAGTAATAAATAACTAAATAAATAAAATGTTAAATGATTCAACTTAACTTCGGGGTGAAGTTCCATAAAGAGGGAGAGTATGTAATGTCCCCTAATAATAATATAAATAAAATAATAAATAAAATAATATAATATAACATTAAAATATAAGTAAATAAATAATAAACAATAAAGAGAAGATAATAATGGTAAAAAAATAGTAAAAAAAAATAGAAAAAATAATAATAGTAAATAAATAATAAAGAAAAGATAATAATAGTAAAAAAATTATAAATACTGAAGAGAATATAATAATAATAAATAAATAAGTAGTAAATAATAAACTAGAGTTCTAAATAAATAAATATAAAAGTAAACTATAAAAATAGTAAAAATGAGTAAATTTAAAAAAAAAAGTAAAAATTAATAAAATAAGAGAGTTAAATTAAGAGAAAAATTAAACTAAGTAAATTTTAAAATAATAAATAAAAATTCCATGTTGACACATGGAATATGTGCATGTGGACCCATTTCCATTGTTTGGTCTATTTAATGGATGATGAGGAATATGAGTTTCATCATTCCTTCATCCATTCTCTTGGGAGAAAAGTTTTGTGAGACAAAGGATTCCCTAGCACTAGTACGGTGATTGAGGGCTTAGGGGTGGCTAGTTGTAGAAAGATTATGTGCAGTTGAGCCTATAGTTGGGTGGAGAGTCGTCCCTAAAATATTTGTTGCGATTAACAAAATTAAAAGAGAATTCAACTCCAAAATCACAAGTAAGGAATATCGTCGATATAGGTAAGTCATCTCGACTGTTGTTTTTTTGAAAATTCGATGTTAAATAGTTGGATAAATTGGTGTTGATTATTAATCATATAAATTGATGTAATTATTTGTATGTTTTAAATTGGGGTTGTTACATCAATAAAGTGTTAAGGACCAAAATTAAGCAATAATAGGAGAAAATGCAACAAAGAGACAACAAGCTGATGAAAGAAATAAGAGACATTGAGATCTTAACAGAATTCACCCATTTACTAGGATATGTCTCCAGGTAAAACTTCCAACTATGTGACAAATTTTGTTGATTTCAAAAATTGATGTACAATAGAAAAACTATCCTCAAGCCATCAACAAAGCCTCATCTTTCTACACTAGAAATGTGGTCTCCAAAAACTCTAAAACTAACTCCAAATGTGAGCTAAAATACCACCTTTTTATAAATTTACAGGATTAAGAAACACTTAAAATATTTAAATTACAAATATTTGCAACAAATAACTCTATGGTGTGTTGGTTATAAAGTGATTTTATAAATATTTGGCATTGTAGTGAGTCACTAATATGAGAAATGTAATAAAGAGACAACAAGACGATGAAAGAAATAAGAGACACTGAGATGTTAATGTAATTCACCCATTCATTGAGCTATATCTCCAGGTCTAGCTTCCGATTGTGTGACCACTTCTGTTAATTTCAAAACTCGATTTACAATAGAAAAACTATCCTCAAGCGATAAACAAAGCCTACTCTTGCTACAGTATAAATGTGGTCTCCAAAAACTCCAAAACCAAATCCAAATGTGAATTAAAATACCACCCTTTTATAAAGTTACAGGCTTAAGAAACACTTAAAATATTTAAATTACAAATATATGGAGCAAATAATTGTATGGCGTGTTGGTTATATATTGATTTTATAAAGATTTGGCATTGTAGCAAGTCACTAGTTCAAATCCCATGAATTGGGATTTTCAGAACCAAAAAATACATGCCATAAAAAAATGATATTTTTTTCAATCTTGACATGGTAAGAACCACCAAAATGTTGGTTGGAATGTTTATGTTAAGTCCCTTGGATTTGGCATAGTGGTAAGTATGCTAACCTATAATTAGTAGGTGTGGGATTGAGGTTGCATCTTGTATTTTTATAACTCTCTAGTGCATTTGTTGCTTAAAATTGGGTCCTTACGTGATGCTTTCTATGTAATAGCTTGACCTATTGGTATTTCATAATTTTAATTGGAGGAGGATAAGGGATTCAACCCATACTGGTCTACATTTTAAACCTACAACAAAATCACCAAAATTTAAATAATAGTACTTTGTTTACGTGGATAAGATTTGATGCCCATGACCTCTGATTAGAATATGGGTTCAAACCTCCGCAATGCTCACTCTTGCTTCTCAAAGAATTTCTTGAAAAATCATGGTTGTCATGTGGTATCCTTTAATTGTTCCACCTATGCACCATGTGAACCTACTAGCTAGATGTCACGTTAGCCTATGCGACATGTTCGGTTATGAGTCTTCAATGTGTCCTTAATGTGACCTATCATTTCAACTCCATACTACCACATGTCACTTTTATTGAAAACCATGTGTACTCTGCCAACTTTTTTTTGTTCTCGGAAATTTTCAAAACATGATATCTTCCTCATATCGATTTTGTTTGATTTCATTCAAGTCATGTTGGAAATATCTCAGCAAGCTCTACGTCATGGCGATCTTGCATCAATATTTGAACACTTGCAATTTTGAGGTATTATGGATCCTCCCTAATAAATCCTCTCCACTGGAAGCTTTTGGACCACCAAAAGGATTTTATTCAGGCATCAAGTGAGGGTACTACCTCCTCACTTGTCCTGTGTCTAACCACCATGCTATATACATTAGGTTCATCACAAAAAATTGCATAACAAAGATGATAATTGAAACAATATTGTTAATAGATTCCATTATTCCACAGCTATATACATTCATCATCCCAACTACTATCCATGGACAAAAAATTACTAGAAATAATGAATACATAGATGCAAATGAAAATGAGATTACGACATCCTTGATATTCTTAATATGTTCATACAACAAATTCTCATGTTGCAAATTTGGTGCTTTCTAAAACACATCATATCTAGCTACACATGTAACTATTTCATTCCAATGTTTCAAATCACATGCTTCATTTTCCTTTACATACATTTTCTTGCATTCACAAGCTTCTTCAACTATCATGTGGTTAATAGAGAGGTATTTTTTTCATGTGATGAAATTTCACAATATATTCAATCCCATCCTTGAAAGGGTGGTACCTATTCTCCTTTTTTAATAAAATAGCTTTCATGTCATACAATTAAGAGCTTCCCAATAAAATACAAAATATGTCCAATAGAATAACATCCAACTCAACTTCATTAATAAACGTCGAAGTGATAACAAATCTAAGTCTAAAGTGTTTTGTAACTTGTATCTAAGCATTATCACAAACCAAACCGAGTGGATATGGCTTACTATGAGGTTTCATTTCAAGTTATAGTTTCTTAATAATTGCTTCAGATATGAAATTAACTTGGGACTTGTTGTGGTAAAACACAACCCCCCCGCACCCCCCCCCCCCCATTTTTTACTTATAAATGAAAAAGGGGAACCCTTTTAACCGATCACTTGATAGTACTATTATTGGATTTTGGAAAATTCTTGACCTTTTGGATCTTTATCACTTGGCTCAGAAGTTTACAATCATATTGGTTTTGATCATATTTTCCACACATTTGTATTTTATCATTATGATTGATGATTTTTGGTTTTTGGCACCTCTTTGATTTCTTTCGCATTCATGGAAGCATTTTCATATTGGTCAATTGAAGACAAAGGGGAACCTTTGGTTGCTACATCACCTCACATTTGGCATTTGATTGCACTAGTTGGAATTCCTTCTAGATGGTTTGGCACATCACTTCACATTCTACTTTTGGTCACATCGGTTGTTGTCTCATGCACTTATTTTTATACCTACATCAAAAAATGGGTTTTGAGGAAATGATATCATATTTTTAGTCCCCACATCATATTGCATTTGTACAGATTATTATAATATACTAACACATAATTTTTTTATATTTTATACGTTTAATTTAAACATATAAAATATATACAAAACATTGTAAAAATACACATTATATTATAATCATATTTATAATAAATTTCTCAAACAAATCATAAATTAGTGATGAAATGTTTAAAATTTTATTCATTTCTTAAATAAGTGGAATTTTGATTTCATAAAAACTCAAATATATAAAGACATCAATCGAAATTTTTCCTACATGTGAGGCATATTTTATTTGGCTAAAAATTACAATGTTGCATTTGACTGAATCACAAGTCACCAGCTCCATATTAACAACCCTACCCACTATTTTAATGATTATTATGGTGTTTGCATAATGGATGGGAGATTTGACATATATTTTAGATTTATTTTTAGCATTGGATCCAAATCAATGATTAATATTCAATTCTTCCACGTTTGTATGGAAATCCAACAGAAAAAACTGATTTTTTTCTAAGATCATGACAACAAAAATGTGTTAAAATAAATCTCAACACCAGATTCTTTTGCGGTCTTTCTGAAAACCTGGATCCTACCTCAATATTTAATCTGGTTGCTGAGCATACATTATTCATTTTCTTTAATGATCCAATCCCTCTCGATTTGACTTTGGAAAAATGTTTTAAACCTCTAAATTTTTTTTTAGGAATTTAAATGGTGTTTAAAAAGAATATGGCACGAACAATTCGTGATTTTCCCATTTTTGGCAAAAAAATAAACGTCCACATTGATGCCAGATAGAAATAGCTTCTATTGCGTACGTTTGAAATAAATCCCTTTTTTTGTGCTCTTATCTCTATTTTTATTTTGGTAAATGGTTGCAGGAACTCAACGATCTTGTCTCACAGATTTGACGGAATGAATACCATTATTAAAATTAAACCAGCACAGAATACATGTGGATAATTGCAAGTAAATTCAGGATCTACTACTCAGATACCCGCTCAAATTATGCATTTGCTGAATGCCAGGGATTGCTGAAGATTTCACTGCAGCATAATCCCAATTGTGGATTCACTCATCAGCGTGACTCATACCCCAAATCACTAAAATGCAATTACTGAATTGGCACTCAACTCGCTTACTGAATCAATGGTTTCAAGATATACAAGCATCCCTTCTACAATAAAATTTCATTTTTACAACAAGGATTAAAATAATTCCGAAACTGTCTGGTGAGTTAATAAACATTTCCTGAATGCGGAAAGCCAATAAGAAGAAACTAAATTCACCACCAAATTTTTAAACGACTTCATAGAAAAAAGCTTATGGAAAAAAGGGAAGTCTCATACGTTAAAATAATAGGTTTAAACTAGGTTTCATATTTTATTTAAAGTTTTTTAGATTTTATTTAAAAAAACTTTTATTTTTTATATAGTTCCATTTTATTATTTTTGTGTAAGTTTTATTAACAAGTTTTTTGGTTGAGATTTTACAGAAAGTTCTGGAAACAAAAAATCATGGAATCTAACGATGAGGAATAATGAAGGATTTGAAGCCTTAGCTCAAGGAGAAGGAAACAAACTAATTTGTTTGGCTATATAAGAAGAATGAATAAACATTAAGAGGAGGCTAGAAGGAGACTCTATAGGGCTAGAAGGATAGCCATTCTACAGGGGTTATAATCCAACACAAGGAATTTCTCTGTAATTGATCAATTTGTGCTTTTTCACTATTACAGAGTGTTTACTGTTTGATTGCGGAGATTGTAGAGAATCTATGATTCTGTTATAAAATGGCTTCGTACTATTGCGGGTACTTTTATTCAGGGTTAGAGCTACTCTCAAGACTATGGTAATGGGATTTTAATATGATTTTAATTTATTCTCGTTATTGTGTAGTATTACCGGAATGAAGGATTATTTTCTTGCTATTAAAATTTCATTTTTGTTTTGATCTCAAATTCTAGAAAGTATTATGTTTCTTTGATATCATACACTATTGTTGTGTCATTAATATTTTACCATCGAAATATTGTTAAATCTATCTTTGCAAGACAAAATTAGATCGAAATAAAATTCTAATTCATTCAAGTATTCCTGTGATGGTTGATAACTATTTATTATTCATTTACAGGTTTATTTTTGTTTTCACTTGTATTGGTTAAATGTGACTTGTTTCCTTTAATTAATACAAAATTTTGTGATGAATTATATCAGTCATTCCCCCTATTTTATTCATAGAATCAGATCGGAATAAAATTCTATTTCATTCAAGTATTCCTGTGATGTTTGATAACTATTTATTATTCATTTATAGGTTTATTTTTGTTTTCACTTCTATTGGTTAAATGTGAATTGTTTCCTTTAATTAATACAAAACTTCGTGATGAATTATATCAGTCATTTCCCCTATTTTATTCAAATTTTCTCTCGAATTAGAAAGAGATAGTTATCCCTTTCTAGTCTGAGATTGGATTTAAATTAGTTTTATATTTATAGCTTAATCACGTAACAAGGCCTCTTTAAAGACACATACTCATTTAGGTGAGGTTTATTCAAACTTTTTGTATTGATTTGAATCTTTAATTTTACATCATTAATATATCAATAAAAAGAGTTGTAATTGTATATTTTTTATATATTAGTTTGATTCTTTTTAAAGATTCTTTAAATTAGTTTTTTTGATAAATCTAATTATAGAATTTAACTTTTACAAGTTAGTGATAATTAGTAATTTCTCTTTACTATCAATAGAATTAGAAAAGTTAAGATTTAAATATATTTAATATTAAATAAGATATTAATATTTCTTAGGATTAATATAATTAAATCTAATAATGATATTATTAGATTTAATTAATAATTAGTTTATGTTTTAGTTAAATATATACATTTCATATTAATATTAACATAAGTTTAATAAAATAATATAGATTTAATATAATTAATACAAGTTATAGATTGCATTACATTTATGAATTAACATTAAATATTACATAAAGTAACTTATCATGACATGGATAGATTAACTCTTAAAGTCCAGGCTAGGATAACTTTAAAGGTAGATATTAGTGGTAGTTTGGTTGTATCATTAAAAACATCTTAAGGGTCATTCTCTTACCTAACCAGTAAGAAGAATCGACCTGATATCCCTGTCTATTAGAAACTAGAGACACATCTTAAACCAATAGAAAAAAGGGAAAAGGTAATTGGACCTAATTTGACCAGTTGGAACCACCATCCCAAATGGAAAAGGAATTGCTTTAAGTTCCGGACCGGGTGGTTATCCCCCTTGTTGTCGCCAAAGATTTTTGAGGCCTCAACAGGACCCACTATCAAACAAAGTATCAAAATTTGTGTTCCTAGCTACAATCTTTACATGGAAAATCTCACTTCATTTCTTCTCAAAATTAAGAGATTGTAAGTAATAGCTAGAAGATGTTATACCTTTCCATCCACATATTTTTTATTTGAGCTTCAACTCTTGAATCAAACCCTACATCCTATTTAATTATCACAACCACCTCTGTCTTTTTTATCTCAGAACCACTTAGGCCTTAACTCTGGGTGTAGTTTCCACCAGTGATCTTCGTCTAACTCTCTTTATTGCAATGGGAATATGATGGTTTCATATCTTAATTATTTATGGAGGTTGTTCTTTTCATCTTTTCCTTGAATTTTCCTTCTTTCATCTGAGTGGATTCTGAAGAGACAATATCACCCTTTTTACTTACCTCAATGTAATTTTCTTGCACACACACTTCATCCAGGTTAAATTATTTAAGAAAAATAATGGTACGATATATATAATTATTCAAGCCACCAATATATTTTAGGAGTGTTTCTTGTGTATACAACAGAACATTTAAATACAAATATTGCTTTATAAATTCTTTTGTGTGCCTGTGTGCACTTTTTCCTTTACCTTACCTCGAATTATACCACTCCATGATTACTTTTTAAGTGTATCGTAAAGGGTAAAATTGTTTCTTTAAAGTTGATGTGAATTCATACCAAGAGGAAAGGATCCTACCATGCATATGGATACCTTCACGAAGTTTATTCTCCCACCAAATTAGCATTATTCCTTCCAATATAAGAGAGCCCAATAGAATTTTCACCTCATCTTCAACACTCTACTGAAATTTGTAGTAGACTTCCATTTTTTGAATCCAATTGTATAATCTTTCATCATTAATATTTCCATTGTACATGGGTAAGTCTGTTTTGACATCCAATTTTAGTAATGGCCCTTTAGAAAAAAAAAATATGAGGATATGTAGTAAGAGAAGGAAGAGTAGGAGGAGAAGGAGAAGGAGGATAAGTCATCTATAATGGAGGATCACCACCAAATTATTATTTCTTGACTCGACTTGTGCCTTATCCTTTCTATTGTTTCCTCTCATTGTAATTTTCTTCCACTAATTCCTTTGTTGCATTGAATGCCTCAAATAAATTTTCTTCAGATTTAAATATATTCCTCCTTTTAGTGAGGCCATCTCTAATATTTGAGTCACTTTCCTTTAACCAATATCAGGATTATAAGCTTCAAGAATTCCTTTTCCCTTCCTTAACGTAAACCTGGTAAGCATCCACACTTATAAACCATGTCAATCCTACTTTGATACCACTTTCTCTAAATCTTTAAATTGAATGGTTTGCAAAAAAGTTTTAAGTGTATAGGACTAAACTTAATAAAGTGTTAATGAACCAAAATTAAGCAGCAATATGATAAAATGCAATAAAGAGATAGTGAGACAATGAAATAAATAAGAGACATCGAGACCTTAATGAATTTCACCATTTCACTAGGTTACATCTCTAGGTCTAGATTCCAACTATGGGACTACTTCTATTAATCTTGAAATTCAATGTACAATAGGAAAATCAACCTCATTCCAGCAAAAAATTCATCCTCTTTCTACAAAAAAAATTTGGTCTCCAAAAACTCAAAAACCAACTCCAAATTCGAGTTGCAATACCATCCTTTTATAAATTTATAGGCTTAAGAAACAGTTAAAATATTTAAAATCACAAATCTCTACAACAAGGAACTCTATAGCACATTGGCTATATAGTGGTTTTATAAAGATTTTTCCATGTGGAAAGTCATTGATTTGAATCATGTGAATTGGGATTTTCAGAACCAAAAAATACATGGCATAAAAAAATCATATTATTTTCGTTCTTAACATGGTAAGAATCATAGTCATGTTGGTTGGCACGTTATGTTAATTCTTGTGGCTTTAGTGTAGTGGTAATTATGTTGACTTGTAATTGGCAAGCATGGGGTCAATCCCGCAACTTGCCTGTTTATAGCACTCTAGTGCAATTGTTGTTTAAAATTAGGTCCTTCGATGATGGTTTTTATTTCATATCTTGAACTATTGGTAAATTGTAGTGTTGATTAGAGGGGCTTTGGGAGTTCAACCCATACCAGTATACACTTTAAAACTGAAAAAATTATCATCAAAATTTAAATAAAAGTACTTTGTTTCCATGGATAATAACTTTTTATGGACACGAACTCCAACCAACTTGGAAGTTGGAACATCCCTGATGCACATTGTTACTTCTCAAAGAACTTCTTATCCAATCATGGGTTGTCACATGGCAACCGTTAATTGGTCCACTTGTGCCCCATGTTAACATGCCAACTAGATACCATGTGTTATATAGCAATTTGTCACCGTCCCTATAATTCCCCATCCCGCACATTGGAGGGCTTATTCTGTGACCTGTGAGTAGTGACATGATTTGAAAGCACTTTCATGGCATTCCCCTAAACATGGAATTTCATTCCCCTGAAGAAAAATCCTTGAGAAAAACCCCAAAAATATCCTTTTTATCCTTGGCGCGACTCGTCAGTGTTATACCCGTGCCAATGGAGGAAATCCTCCAAAGAGGGCGTGCCAACTGGCGCTCTGTCCCAGAGTCGCACCCACGCCAGGATTAATAAGGAGTGTTTTTTAAAAATAAATGGTGGAAGATTGACTTCAACAAACTCCTGAACTGGACTATAAATCTAGTTGGGACATTTGGCTCCGATTCTCCATGTCGAGGAAGTATTTTTCCACCTCTCATGGAAGCTTCCTTGAGGATAGGGCCAATCCCATGATTGTAGGGATCCCAAATCCACTTCCACCATCTATATAAGCTTGCCAATTCCCTTTGCAAGCTAGTCTCCAAGAGCCTTCATAGCCTAAAGAATGCTACAAGATCCTTGATAGTCCTCATAGAGCCAAATCAGTAGCAAGGAGATTGACGATCGAAGAGAGAGGCTTGTCCC
Source organism: Pinus albicaulis (assembly GCA_034641835.2). NCBI lineage: Eukaryota > Viridiplantae > Streptophyta > Pinopsida > Pinales > Pinaceae > Pinus > Pinus albicaulis. The sequence goes on from CM076575.1 coordinate 1,238,300,849, forward strand.
ATTCCCAACAAGCTTTACCAAGACGTATTCCGCTGACGACCCGCCAAAGGAAGATTCAGTGTCAGAGCTAGGTTGTATTTTCCTTTGTATGAATTAATGATAAGTGACTTTAGTTATGGTTCCACTCATATTGTTCATTATGATCATGAGTTGTGTCTTCTCTGACTAAAACATAATTGCATATATTGGTTTTTACGCTTGTGTTTGTCGTGTTTCTTGCATGTGCAGGTGTTTGATCGCGGAGAGCGTGAGGATTGTGATCTACCGGAGCAAGGGAACGGGAGTGATATCTCCTCTACAAACAACAACATTGGATTCAAGGTAAGCCTTCTTCGCCATTTGGTTTATTGCAATTAGGAACTTGCACCTTAACATGATACGATTGTTGCTAGACCTGATCTGGGCTAGTAGGGATCGCCTCTGTCCGCAGAGGGGATTTACCTCTCCAAAAAATTGGCGACTCCACTGGGGAAACATTGATTTGGAGTATTGTCTTGTCTTTTCGGTCGATTCTTGACTTTTCTTGCTTGATCAACTCTTTTGGTTGGCTTTTTCTGTGTGTTTGGCTTTTGTTTAGCTTCACCATCACTAGTCTATTTCTTGGAATGCTCTTTTTTATTTTTTCTTAGTAAACTCGACTAGCGCGCTTATTAGCCTGACAGTCACACCCATTGGCACATATTTCCAGTGTATTACCCATGCCAATTCTGTTTTGGCGCTAGATTCCGCCTAACAGTCGCGCCAATTCTGTAAGGTGCCAGGGTTTTCTCTGTTTTGAGCTTTCTGAGCTTGATCTGTGTGTTTGGTTTCATTTTTATGACTTCTTGAGTGTTCTAGAGCATTTTTTGACTGACTATGACCTTCATCCTTTGGTTGTTTTCCCTTTTCTATCGATTTTACATTCTATCCCTAGGGCATCTAGGTGCTATTGTGTGTCGAGCCTCCCATGGGAGTTTTTGGTTTCTATCTATTCAGTCAACTTTGTGATTGCTTCTCTGCATTAGTTTGGTGGTTGTCTATCGTTTTATTGCATTATTTGAGTGATTGTCTTCTTCTTCATTCGAATTCTACTTTGTCTCGCTTTGATCCTAGATTACATGGTTCATTTGAGTCTTGGAGATTCTTCTTGAAGTGGTGAGTCTGGTCTTGGTTGGGAAAAATTCTTTGTTTTTTCATTTTCAAGCGTTGGCACTTGTTGTCAGTTAGCAACCCGCGCCAATTGGCCATTGGTGCTAGTTGTCAGTGAGCAAGTCACACAAGTTGGCGCTAGTTTCACCTACCAAAGTCGTGCCAATTTCAAGGTGTGTGAAAATTGAGATTTTTTCCCTAAATCCTTCACCAGTGTGTCTTTCCCTTCCAGTATTTTCACTGTATGAGCATAGATTACATTGCTCATTGTTTGAAATGTCTTATTTCCATGATTTCTTGATGGAAAAGGGAATGAATGCCTTGTTTTGATCTCATGATTTGGAAGTCCTCTTTGTGTTTGATCTCATGTGTCTCGTTACCTTTTGAGGAATTTCGTTACAAAGTGTTTTGAAACAACGACTACATTCTTAGTGTCTTTTTGCATCCCTTTTGCCTTCATCCTTCATTAAGAATATTTGCATTTATTTAGTTTTCATCTCAAATTTTTCTTTTGTTAAAATGCATTAGATCACATTGCATTGAAAAGTGTTTTTTGAGATCCATCATTGAGCTTAGATTACATTGCTTAATGATTGAAAACTAAAAATCTCTTTGAGTGCATTCTCTTTCATTAAAATAATGCATTAAGTAGATTCTCATTTCATCGAAAATGCATTGAGTGCATTCTTATAATTTGAAAAGGAAAAGGAAATTGTGCATAGATTACAATTGCATAGTTTTCAAAAAGAGGATTTTGCATAGATTACATTGCATTATTCGCATCGTTGAATGTTTGAAATTAATTTTGGATAGTGAAAGTCATCTAGTTTGGAAAAGATTTCGTTTGCAGTGTTGTTTTATGTCGCATCATTGTTTGAAGCTCTTCCCTTAACTAGATAGCATTCATCGAATTGAAAAGTTTTATTTTCTCATATAGCTGCATACAGGAGATTGTCACATAACATTCAGTAGGGCCTGAAAACTGAAACATAATTGAAGATAAACATTAAAATTCATTCAATTTACACTAAGGCAACATTGAAACATTAACGAAATATTTAGAGGTCTAGGCTAGAGACGTGTTTCGGCGTCTTTAAACCTAGTAGCTATCGTTTTCCTCTTGGCTTTAGACAGCACTATTACAGACTTGTGCTCCCCGTACCGTCGCGTATATAAAGGGAGAGCCCACTAGGTTGCTATCCTTTATCCATAGGAAGCCGATTTTGCCACCCTATACCCGTGATACACTGGACACAGCATTCAGGGAGATTTCTTGCATGTACGTTAAGTCCTTGGTTGATTTCTCTTTCATTTTGAAACCAAGGTGTATATTGCAGTTCACGGTTATTTGGTACACCCTTTGCCTAGAATCCCTGAGTAGTCATTTCGATATTTTCTACCTCTTTAAATTTGAAAAGATCATCAAGCGCTTGTCCTTTCACGCTTGTTTCAAAACTGAAAGACATAGAGTCACCTTTTTCCGATTTCTCGACTCTTAAAAGATGAAACAGTACAGTTTTGTTTCAATGTTTTAAAAATTGACCACCCATGAAATATTCCTGGTTAAAGTTAGTTTCCTTAGGGTGTTGTTTTGATTTGTCTACAATGGTGACTTTTCCGGAGTTCACCAACCAAGGAATTCCCTTTCAAGGGAATCCTGGTCCTTTTCCTCCTTTTGGAAATGTTGGCGCTCCTTATATGGCAACGTTGTCCCTTCCTAGGTTAACTGTTGGGTTTCTTGTTTGGTTATTTTCAACCTCTGTGGTCCTGAATGTCCCGGCTACTGTTCAATTAGTTCCTCCACCTGAACAACATCATGTTGATTCCAAGGTGGACCTCTCCCCTTCTTCGCCTGTTTCTGCGCCCTCCTCTTCTACTTCGCTTGGTGAAAGTCTAGATTCGAGTAACCAGGTGGCTAAGAAGAAGAAGAAGAAGACAAAGAAGAAGAAGTCCTTTAAGCGAGAGGCTAAGGTTGCAGCTACTGCTTCTGAAACACCTCCTGTTGATAAACCTCCCAACCCTCCATGGAAATTCAAGTTCCCTTGCATGTTGTGCACAGGAAACCATCTTCTTCAAGATTTCCCTGGCATTCCCAAGGTACTAGAAGTATGGTCCAACGGTCGCCCACCGTTGCCTTTGGCTTCTGGGAGTCAGGTTGGGGGCACGTCTTCAGCTAGTGCTGGTAAAACTCTTAAGAAGCAGGGTAAGCTCACTAATCCCTATAAGTTGTGTGAAGGGCACCATGACATTCACCTTTGTTCGTATATGGATGAAGCCAAGAGAGTTTTGGACAACTTGACTTTTTTTGCACTGTGCCTTCTGGCTAGTTACAAACAGCTTTCTTTGAGTCCTCCACCAGCTGACCCTACGATTGGTCAAGAGTCATCCTTGGTCGATCCCGCTCCCCCGGAAATTCAAATTCAAGAATCCGTTCCCGACCAACCATTGGTTGTGGGATCAGTTGAGCTGGCCCCGTCTGTGGTGCACCAGGTCTTTTCCGTTGAGAGTGGACCTCACACCCCTCAGGTTCTTCTTGTTTCTTCAGATTCTTTAGACTTGGAGAAAGATTCTCCTGTCCCTATATCTCAAGAAGCTACTCCTCCGCCTCCCATGATGGAGGTCCTGGAGGATACTCCTCCAACCTTCGATATGGAGGTCGTGGAGGATGCTCCTTATTCTTCCATAACACCAGGGGAAGACCATCTCGGTTCGATGGTAGCCCCTCCGAGTAGTTTGGTCACTTTCTTTGATTGGAATCGATTTACAGGATACCACCTTCCGTCTTATGTGTCTTTCGAGATAACGGTACAGGCCTTTGGTTTGGTTGTACCCAGCACCATTATAGACGAAGGTGCGTCTGTTAGTATTTTATCCTCAACTACTTGGCAGGCTTTTGTTTCACCGCCACTTTTTCCTATTACGCAGAATATGTTGGCATTTAACAGAAGAACGAGTCAACCCTTAGGGATCCTTCCAAGGTTACCTATTAATTTGGGAGGTAAAATCGTCCATATGGACGTAATGGTTGTTCCAGGCCCCTTGGGTTTCAATCTAATTTTGGGGCGTGATTACATCTATGCCATGGGAGCACTTGTCTCCTCCCTTTTTTGTGTGGTATGTTTTCCACATGAAGGACGGATCATGACCATTGATCAACTTTCATTCTTTGGTCCTGATGTGGCAACTGGCCTGCCATCATCCCTTCCTGGTTTTTATCCACCCGTTGTATCTGGCCCATTGCAGGTCAACTATGTGGCTACCTACCCCATGCCTGTAGTCAGTGATATTTCCGTTGTGCATCAGGTGCTGGGGGCATTGGGTCCTAACTTCCAGGATGTTTTCCTTCCATTGGGAGTGGAACTCTTGGAAGAGATGACTTATTGTTCATTATGATGAGGTTGGTTGGAGCACAGTTCATTCTCTTGTGTCAAGCTCCTTAAAAAATGAAACAAGATCTTCATATCATAGTTCATTCTCTTGTGTCAGGCTCCTTAAAAAATGAAACAAGCTCTTCGGAGCACAGTTCGTTTTCTTGTGTCAAGATCCTTAAAAAATGAAACAAGCTGGTTGGAGCACAGTTCGTTTTCTTGTGTCAAGCTCCTTAAAAAATGAAACAAGCTGGTTGGAGCAGAGTTCCTTTTCCTGTGTCAAGCTCCTTAAAAAATGAAACAAGGTTCCCAGAGCATAGGTCCTTGTCTTGTGTCAAGCTCCTTAAAAAATGAAACAAGGTTCCCGGAGCATAGTTCCTTGTCTTGTGTCAAGCTCCTTAAAAAATGAAACAAGGTTGTCGGAGCAGATTTCCTTGTCTTGTGCCAAGCTCCTTAAACCATGAAACAAGGTGTCCTGAGGATATTTCTTTTAATGTGTCAACCTCATTAAAACAATGAAACATGTTTCCTATTCAATTCAAGTATTTGATGAGATCTCGTAAAATCCCAGTCAAGTCTTTCTCTTGATCTCGTAACTTGAACCTTCACTCCATCTGCCTTTCATATGGACTTAAGCTTAGGGGGCATGCACCTCGAATTGAGTCACCATGCTGGGAGGCATGCTTACTTTTTCAAGCATAGTTTGTTTCCATTTCAAGCTTGTGTAAAAATGAAACCGGTTTCAAGCATAGTTTATCTTTGTTTCAAGCTTGGCTAAAAATGAAACCAACTTCAAGCAGAGTTTTCTGATTTCAAGCTTGTGTAAAAATGAAACCTTTCCCATTTTACCTCTTGTGATTGCCATTTTATCAGCCTGTTTTTGCTAGATGAGCCTTGGTTTCCTCATTCCATTGTCACTATCTGCTTGGCCGATCATATGCCTTCACTTGGTTGTTTTAACCGTTCCTGGGGAACCACTACGATTAGTGGTCTTGTTAGCTAGCCTCTCAACCTTTACTTGTTCTAAGAAGTTCCACCATTATCGGAACCAATTGCTACCCTTTATACCACTCGTTCCTCCAGGAGAAGTCAACTTTAAGCTCTTTTCTGACTCTCTAAAAATGAAAAGATTGTCGAGTCGCTTATCGTTTTGATCTCATTAAAGTGGTCGTGAAACGAAATCTACCCAGTATACGTTTACCCCTTTTTCGGGCTAGGATAGATTACTTATGAAAAAGGAATACCCTAGCCTATCGCAACTAGGAGGTTTTCTGAGACATAGTTTTCTACCTTTTCGGATCTTAGGAACTATTTATGAAAAGGGACCATTGGAGTTTACTTTTCCGCTGTCTTTTCAAACTCTCTAAACATGAAAAGACGTCGAGTTCTTCCTTTCTCAGACTCGTTAAACCTTGATGACATCGGATTCAGTCGTAATGATGATATTTGAGTTTCTCCTTCCTAGGGCTCATTAAATGTACTAGGTTGGTTTTGTCCGAAGGACGAACTTATATGACAAGCATATGGAATCCTCTTCAAGCTTGTGTAAAAACAAATAGGTACTCACTAGAAATGGTGGGGAAAAATGGAACCAGTATCATCGTCGTGTCGGCAGTTTGTCACTCTTAAACATGGCACTTGTCTGCATTCATGTCGGTTTGGGGGCATCTCATCTTGTTTTTTCACTTGCCTCCGTGGGTTTGGGTGATCCCTTTTGACCTCTCATTTGATCTTTGCCTCGTCATCATGACCTCTGATCTTTTGATGTCAAATACTGCCAAATCCACTGTCATGCTGCTGATATGTTCAAGAGAAGTTGACCTCTGCAAAATTTCAACCTTCCTCTGATTCTCGTCTGATCCTGATTCACAAAGACATTATGTTCCTCTGTCTCGCATCGATGATGTGGGAAAAAATATGGCCCACCTTCGATCAAGGTCACTTCCTGTCGACATCAGCTCATTATCCGGGAAGCTGATCTAGAGACTCCTTTCTGGTACCTTGGAGCCTGCATGCCTCAATGGCAGGTTCTTCGCGTTCGACGTGAGGTTTTCATCATTGGCCTCCGATCGAGTGACTCCACGGGTGTTCGATGCCAACTCACTGATTCACATGTCATAGATTATACCTATAGTACCTTGAGGACCATTGTCATTATTGGCGGTACCTCTCGCGTCTGTTAATAGCTTTCATCATTGGCTGATAATCCGGAGATGTTCTTGCATGTTTGACTTCAGCTCACTTATTCGCATGCTTGAGCTTGTACTTTTTTTAGGTCGAGATGGAGCGCAAGACCCTGGATTTTTTCTGTTGGAATCCAGGCTACGATTTTGTGGATTATTATGATTGGTTACATGACTCACTAATTGGATGGCTGCAACCATACATTAGTCTCTTTATCGATCCTTATTGGATGGCTGCGTCCATGCCTTGGATTTGGATTCTTGTATACTCTGTTATGGATGGTTGCGCCCATACCACATATATATCATGTATTTGAGATATCAGTTGTACTTCTCTACGCAGGTTTTCTAACGGCAGTGTTTTCATTTGGAAGCATTCTCGTAAAGCATTTCACCCCTCTCTCTCTTTCAAGCCTCATGCTTTAGGGGGCATCTGTTACACAGCAATTTGTCACCATCCCTGCAATTCCCCATCCCACACATTGGAGGGCTTATTCCATGACCTGTGAGCAGTGACATGATTTGAAAACACTTTCATGGCATTCCCATAAACATGGACTTTCATTCCCCTGAAGACAAATCCTTGAGAAAAACCCCAAAAATAGCCTTTTTATCCTTTGCGTGACTCGTCAGTGTTATACCCACGCCAATGGAAGAAATCCTCCAAAGAGGGCACACCAACTAGCGCTCTGTCCCAGAGTCGCACCCGTGCCCAACTTAATAAGGAGTGTTTTTTTAAAATAAATGGTGGAAGATTGAATTCAACAAACTCCTGAACTAGACTCTAAATCGAGTTGGGACGTTTGGCTCCGGTTCTCCATGTAGAGGAAGTATTTTTCCACCTCTCATGGAAGCTTCCTTGAGGATAGGGCCAATCCCATGATTGTAGGGATCCCAACTCCCCTTCCACCATCTATATAAGCTTGCCATTTCCCTTTGCAAGCTAGTCTCCAAGAGCCTTCATAGCCTAAAGAATGCTGCAATAGTCCTCATAGAGCCAAATCAATAGCAAGGAGATTGACGATCGAAGAGAGAGGCTTGTCCCCATTCCCGACGAGCTTTACCGAGACATATTCTGCTGACGACCCACCAAAGGAAGATTCAGCGTCAGAGCCAGGTTGTATTTTCCTTTGTATTGGTTAATGATAAGCGAATTTGGTTATGGTTCCAGTTGTATTGTTCATTATGATCATGAGTTGTGTCCTCTCTGATTGATACATAATTGCATATATTGGGTTTTATGATTGTGTTTGTCGTATTTCTTGTGTGTGTAGGTCTTCGATCGCAGCAAGCGAGAGTATTGTGATCTGCTAGAGCAAGGAAACGGGAGCATTATATTCTCTATGAACAATAGCATTGCATTCAAGGTAAGCCTTCTTCGCCATCTGGTTTATTGCAATTAGGAACTTGCACCTTAGAGTGATACGATTGTTGCTAGACCCGATCTGGGCTAGTAGGGATCTCCTCTGTCCGCAAAGGGGATTTACCTCTACAACACCATGTTAGCCTATGCCACATGTTTTCTTATGAGTTTTCCATGTGTCCTCCATGTAGCCTACCACGTCAGCTTTGTATTCCATGTGTCACTTAGAGGGTCTTCCTCATATCACTTATATATATTTCCACATGTCACCCTACCAAATTTTTGTTGTTCCCATAACATTTCATAATGCGATATATTCCTCATACGGAATTCATCGAGGTCGTTCAATTTGCATCAGAAATCTCTCACCAAGCTCTACATCATGGCGACCTTTGTATCAAGTTTGAAGAACTTTGAATTTTGATGTATTCTAAATCCTCCTAGGTGACAAAGGGTGCTTGATGTTTCTTTCCCATCACACATCCCTCACAAAATCCATTAGTTCAAAGGATATTTGGTAGGCTAGTAACCATATTATGCATTTTCATAGCCTTGATGCTTCAAAAGTTCAAATTTTTGAGTCGTTCATGTCAGATTTGGCTTCATTTAATTTCCTATTCCACAAGAGTAGTTTATTTGGGGTCGAGTTGAGATTGGTCTTAAAATGTATATACTACATCAATTGAGTTGAGAATACCTTTAATGAAAACCTAGTGATGTTTCTTTAAATATTTAACAATGAGCTAATTCATCAAAAATTCAACATTATTGGAAATATATGTCAATTGTGAAACTAAAAGCATATTTTCACTCAAACTAGGCACATGATAACATTCAATATTTTTCCATATTGGAAGGTACGTCACCATGAACAACAATGTCTAAAGAAAAGTGACCTTCCAAGTAAATATTTTTCTTAGTAACTTTATCCAAGGAGGAAGAGAAAGAAGCGTCTTTCACCATATGATGAGTGCAACTAGTTTCAATGACCGATTCATTATGTGTGTTGTGAGAATGCAACAAGTTTCGGCTGAGAAAGTAACCTTGTCAACAAATCAACTAGTCGATCATTTAGTTTCAAGTGATTTTAATTTCTTATCCAAGCCATATCTCTTCTTTTTCAATATGTTTTCTCCAATTTTAATAATTATTAACAATATCCAATATGTCAATTAATTCAACAGTAAATCATGTAAATAACTCAAAGAAACTCATAGAAACATTAGATGTACGTGGAAACCCATAAAGGGAGAAAACCACAAAACCTATGTTTGAATATTTTTGTAGGCTACAACCTACTATTACATCAAATTTTTTGGCTCCAACTAGAAGGAGACACCCATCCCTTGAATTTACAAGCACCCACTTTAAGGAAGCACCAACTCCCTGACCTTTACAAGATTTAACTTGAAGAAGCAACAACCCATACTATTTACACCATGGCCCTTCAATTAATAATATTTTCATATTGGATCCATTAGTCATCAAGTGAAATAATTCAATGTTCTGATACAAATTGTGCTTCTTCAACGATTTACAACCTCAACTTTGATCTCTACAATTATGCCATGCAAAACCTGTAACTTCATGTATCTTTATAATAATAATGACCCTCAACTGGAAGGACTCTTTCTCTGTTAAAATTTGATCTCTTGCAGAAATACCATTATTCTGATTCATTTGGAAAACATAAACATATTATGTCAGTAGTATTCATAAAAAATCTTAGCATTACATAAATAAATAGTTATAATTACAACCAATCATCATGCAAACTTTATTCTAGTGGACTAAAATTCCCAACATAGGCTAAACATCCTCTTCGGCCTTCATTAATCCTATATTATATTATTCAAATATAGTGTGAATATAACCTCGTCACAAAGAAAGAAATATAAAATAAACTCGTCCCTATGAAAAAAAAAAAAAACCTTGACAAACACAACCTTGTAGCTTTGTGTGAAATGTCTTCATTTTTGTTCTAGTGCACACACAACATACTTAGAGACAATTTCTCATTATCACATCCACTTGTCTTATGTTTTCACATTTTATTTTATATATTTTTGCACTTTAATTACCATGTGCATAAATCTACGGAATTTACCCATGGTATCAACAGTTTACAGAGTCACACAATTTTACATGCGCACATACTCTTGGAAACTCCTCCATTCCCTCTTTCCACATTCGCACCTTCTTACCTTCACACCTGCATCCTCTCTTAGCTCAGCGCATACATGTGCAAGATATTTGACAAATAATTCATATTTAAATATGGCGCAAGAGCACTTTATTACTTTTTGTTCAACACCTTTCCTCACAATTTTCTACTAAGGTCGGATCTACTCCATAAAGACAATGTGTCATTGTTTCGATACAAAAGTCCCATCAACGAAGCTCTTGGACATTATCACTCATCACCTCATGACCAGGAGCTATGACCTTGGGCTTAAACAATGTTTTTAGTATTTCTGGAGTCCATGCCTTTCTTAACTAGCACACTTTGTTTAGCACCAGATAATGATATTTTTGAATTCTTGCTTCAATGTCTAACCTCGACAATTAGGAACTGTGACCTTGCTTACCATGTCAGTACTCTTTTTTTGTCACTTCATATCTCACCACACTAGACTATGTCTATGTATAGTTGTAACAATGACCTGATATTCTAATTTTTCCATTTTACAAATGATCTTACGATGATTATTGTAGTCATCAAAATTCTTGATAATGTTACACATCATTTTGTCATCATCCCTGCAATCCCTTGCCCCGCATATTGGAGGGTCATTCCCATGACTTGTGAGCAGTGTCATACTTTGCAAACACCTTTGCATCCTTCTACATAAGGACATCATTTCTCCTGTTGGACATTTCCTCAAAAGAGTACACAAAACCTATGTTTTGGCCTTCGCGCGTGTAGCCAGTTCACCCCTCGCGCTGATGTGGAACATTTTCACTAGAGTTCGCACCACCTAGTGCTCTGTCTCAGTGCAGTTCCTATGCCAAGATGTTTTAGTAATGTTTTTTTAAAATTATAGGTAGAAGTTTCCTTCTAACCACCTTAGGGATGAGTCACTGGAAGTGGTTAATTTGATCAGCCACGGATCTCTCTCTTTAGGTAGTGGTTTCCACCTTCCATGGAACACTCCTTGAAGATAAGCCTCCCTTCCATAATTATAGGGATCCTAACCTCTCTCTCTCCCTTTATAAAAACAAGCCTTCTCCCTTTATGAAAGCTAGCTGAACTTGGAGAAGAATACTATAGCTGACTAATTGCTATTGAAAAGGTAGAACCAAGGAGAACTCCGTAGAGAGAGTCCCATCTGAATTCCTGACGAACCTTTGTGAGACACACTCCGCTTGAACCCTATTGGAGGAGACTGCAATGTGAAAGCTTGGTTGTACTCTTTCTTTCATTTATTAATATACTCGACTATGGTGTTGGTTCCATCATTATGTTATGTTGTTTATTTAATGCAATTTATTTAGTCCTCTTTGACTGACTAATAGTTACGAATGTGAATTAATATGTTGTATATTTTCGTTGTTTCTTGTGTGTGTGCAAGTGTCTGAACGTGAAAGCGAGCGGATCGTGATCTTTCAAACTAGAAGCGAGAGGCAGCCACACTTTTCGATGACAACAACAACATAGGACCTCTGGTAAGTCATCTATCAAGTCCCTATCTATTCATTAACTAGGAATCAATATTATAGCTTGTTTTGATTGTTTCTAGACCCACCCTAGGGCTAGTGGGATCGCCTCTATCCGCAGAGGGGATTTACATCACTAACAAATTGGCGACTCCACTAGGGATCAGTGCGAGTTTGTCTTTCATCCATTAGGTCCTATTTTTGGTCTTTTCTTGCTTATTTTTCCTTTTCTGAATATTTTTCTTAGTCCTAGACCCTTGTTCAACCCCAGAGGATCAGATCTGACCTTTGTCTTTCAAAATTTTTCCCTTTTTCCTGAGTGAGCTGGCTTGGCGCACTTTCTGTTCAGACAGACACGCCGATTGGCACTAGTTTCAAGTGTTGCACCCATGCCATCCCTTGTTTGGCACTGATTACAGCCAAACAGCCCCGCCGACCCCTCTAGGTTTTAGGGTTTGGTCTGTTTTGAAGATTTTTGGTCAGTACTTTTTCTTTTGGGTTATTTTTAGGTATGTATTGAGTTCTTTGGGATTGTTTTTTATTGTGATCAGCTTTCTTCCTTCAGTTTTTTGTCTGTTTCCTATCAGCATTGTAGCCTTAGGGTTTTTGAGTGCTTTGGTATGCTGAGCCTCCTGTAGGAGTTTGAGTCTTTTGTTTCATAGTCAACTTCATTCCTGGTTTGGTTGCATTCAGCTCCCTTGATCCATTTGAGTGATTTCATTGGTTGAATGATTCTTGACTCTTTCATTCAATTTTGCTTCTTGTCACTCCAAGCATAGATCACACTGCTTGTATGGGTCTGTTTTGAAATCTTTCTTCAATTTGAGATATTGCAACATTTGTTTGAGTTGTGTTATGTTTGTTTTGGGTTGATTGAAATTATTTCACTTCAACTCTCACATTAACATTCTAGAAATAGTGTTTTGGTTTGCTTTTCATGTTATTTAGTGCGTTATTTTCTCTATTACATTGAAAATTCAAAAAAAAAAATCGTTTGCATTCTTGTTTGCATTGTGAAATTGAAAGCCTTTCACGTATCTAGCATTGGACAATTCTAGGAAAAATTTCTCATTTTCATTAGCTTGCATCGGATACTATAGTGGATGTTTCCGCATGTTCTCATTATTTTATATCGCTTGAAAACTTATAACTTTCTTGTAGATAGCTTTTCATCAAACGAATTGGTATCTTTTGGAATGTAGCTTGCATTTAGTGATTTTTGAGATCCAACATTCGATAGGACCTTGGAATTGAAACGTAAATACAAGATCAACTTAAAATTTATTCAATTAACCTAAGGAAACATTGAAACCTAAAAAAACATTTAGTGGTCTAAGTTAGAGACGTGTTCCAACATCTTTAAACCTAGCAGCTGTCGCTCGCCATCTAGCTTCAAACATCACTAGTATGGACTTGTGTTCCCCATACCGTCGAGTATATAAAGGGAGACCCCTCTAGGTTGCAATCATTTAATCTGTAGGAAGCCGAGTCTGCTGTCTTGTAACTGTGATACACCGAACACAACATTCAGGGAGACTACCTACACATTTGTCAAGTCCTTGGTCAATTCTTCTTTCATTTGATTACCAAGGTGTATATGGAAATTCACAGAAACCTGGTACACCCTTTTACCTAGACTACCTGAGTAGTCATTTTCGATCTTTACTGACTCCATAAATTTGAAAAGATCATCGAGCACTTGTCCTTTCTCGCTCACTTAAAACTGAAAGAGACTAGAGTCATATTTTTCCTGTTTCTTGACTCTTAAAACATGAAACAATAAATTTTTGGTTTTAATGTGGTAAAATAAACTACCTACGATTACACGCCCATTAAATTTTGATTGCTTGGCCTGTCTTTGTTTGCCTTGGTTTTTTGTCCAAAAGTCTTCGTTTTCAATCTCTTTTTCCTTTTTTGGTGTGCTACAGTCATAGTGGCGGAACCATCAGTTTCGTCTAGTGGTAGTCCTTTCTCGGACGATTCATCTGAAACTTCTCAATCTTCCAGGTCTGTCCAACTCCATCAACCCATTCTCCCATCATAGTACCCCTTTGGAGAATCAGTTGAGTTCACTTGGCCTCTTTCAAACACTTGGTTTGGGTTTGGGGTCGGGGAAAATTCCCCCCCCCCTTACATCGGGATCACCGTTTTTGGCTACTATCATGCCTCCTATTCACTGTAGTCTTTTACAAGATCTCACGGCAGATTCAGACATTGACTCGTCTGATCCTATCGGTAGTGAGGGAATTCCTATTTCTGATGAAGAATACCAACATTTTCCAGAAAACGTCCCTCAAGAGTCTGCTCAATATTCACCATCGGTGTCACTACGAGCCAGATATAGGTATTTGGGTCAGATTATGGCCGATATTTCCTCCATGGCAGCATCAACTCTTTCGAGGGGGTCGATTCTTCCATCATTAGGGATGTCGCCAATGACACCTATCTCATCGAAGCCTTTTGTTACATTTTTCCAAACTAGAACTACTATATGTGTGGCTACATCGGCACCGATTGTCACTACTTAGTCATTAGGGGATTCACCTTTGGTAGAGACTTCAATTGCCATGGCGATCCTTGACAGCCTTTCTTTCGAGGAGTATCGGTTGGCTGTTCAATAGCAGAGCTCCCAGACTTACCAATCCCCTCACGTTTCTATTGATCCTTATCTTTCTCATTATGATGTGGTCGATAACCCAATTTATTCACTTCTGTTTCATTATGATGAGCATGGCAACCCTATCTATTTTCCTACTCCTGAAGCTTATCAGTTCCTTTCCGGTGTTAGAACTACCTTGCCTGTGCAACCTTCTAACCAACAAGGACAACCCTTTCAGGGACAACCTTCAGTTCATCAAGGGTATGCTTATGACCCACAAGGACAACGCTTTCAAGGACAACCTTCGGCTCAGCAAGGGTATGCTTACGAGCCGCAAGGACAACCCTTTCAGGGACAACCTTCGGTCCAGCAAGGATTATTTTACGGCTCGAAAGGGCAGTCTTACAATCCACAAGGCCAACCTTTACAAGGTCAGCCTGTGATCCAACCTGGGCAACCCCAAGGGCTTGCTGGGCACTCGATATATCCCCCAGGGCCTTCGTACGGTCTAGGGGGAAAATTTATCCATCTCAAGGGCAACCTTTCATGCAACCACAATGGCCATACCTTCCAATTGGTCCAAATGTTGCACAGCCAGGGCCATCTTATGGTCTTGCTCTAGGTCAACCTAATCATCAGGCACAACCTGGCCCATCGCAGCCATCAGGCACAACCTGGCCCATCGTAGCCATCAGGCCAACCTGCTCCATAGGGACAACCTGGTGGCCCTCATCATTCAGGTCAACCTGCTCACCAGGGGCAACCTGCACAAACAGTTCACCCTGCTCAGCAACCGCTATACTCTACACCACAGTCGGGTCAACCTACACGCCTGATTTATCTAGCGCATTAGGGCCCTACTTATCAGCAACCTGCTCGACCCCAAGGCGCTTATTACCCTCGAGGTCAATATCGACTGGTATACAATGTGCCTCAAGGTTCTGCTTATTACCCTCAACTACCAGACCATACTTACATTCCGAAGAAAAATCTTTATGCTGCTCAATCAGGGCCCTCATATACTCAGAATCAGTATCCTGGTCCTCAACCTCCGTATCTTGGTCCTCAGCCACCATATCAGCCGAAATATCTGACTTATACCCCTTATGGTCCGAAACCTTTGGGACAGAACCAATGGGGGCAGAGTTACTCTCAACCAGGATGGAATGTGGATACGGGTCCTTATTGAGGACCTGTTATGCCTTTCAACCCTCAATTACCCTTTCTCACCACATTGGAATTACCAGATGTGTCCAAATTAACAAATGATCCCATCCTTCATAATCTGTATTGGCCTCCAGTTCCTACAAAGGTTCCTGGTTATTGCCCCAAGTTTGAGGGCAAGTCTAGAGAAGACCCCCAAGCACACGTTATGACATACAATTTATGGCGTTCTTCCAATTCTTGGGTGGATGACTCTATTCGACTCTGTCTTTTCCAGCGAAATCTCACTGGAGCTGCTGCAAAGTGGTACATCGAGCTGTCTCATGGTATCTTTCAAGATTTCAACTCTCTCGCTATGGCATTCCTTACTCATTTCCAATTACCGATTTTTTATGAAGCCGGGACACATCTCCTAACATCCTTGAAACAAGACTAGGCTACCCATATCTCATACCAAATTCATGAATAAAGACATCGTCATCACCTGATCAAATTCGAAATTCATGATCAACTTCTTACCCATTGGTTCACTATCTCTTTTTTCAATTATATTTCAAAAGAAATAGCCATGGGGGCATGTGTCACTGAGGAATAGGCCATTGCTCGTGCCCAGTATCTTGATTTAGTGTACTCTCAATTAGGCATACTCTATGATATCTTGATTTATGCCTCGCGAACTCGGACTTCTAAAGCGCCGGCCACCCCATCCATCGATGGCATTATTGGTTCCGTGTCTCAAACTTCACGTAAGTCTCCCTCTTCCAACACTGGGAAGTAAAAATCAAATTCTTCCAATGATTCTGCTCCTCAACTTACCCTGGATTCTGGTAAAACCTCAGAGGTCAACGCCGTTCAGGTCAATCCTGCAGATAAGACATTGAAGGGGAAAAAGAAGGGCAAAGGCAAGGCCAAAGTCGACGCCTCGAAACCAGATTCGTCTAAACCTCGTGCTGATGATGGTTCACAGCGCAAGCTGAAGTATCCCTGTCTGATTTGTGATGAGGAAAACTACACTAAGGATTGTCCTAGATGAGCTGAAGTTAGTAAATTTCTCAAAGGCACTAAGGGAACTCTGACTGTCCTCAAAGAACCTTTTCCGTCTCATCAAACACAGATGGTCGAGCAACCTACACCATCTGCACCGTTTGGCTCTCAAGTGTTAATGATGGATTGTTATACACCTATTTCCATCACTACTCGGTCGAAAGATTATAATGGATCACGCCAGGTAGTCGGGAAAGAGATCTTTTATGGTCCTCCTCCCCCACCTGCCTTTGGTCCTCTTGAGATTGAAAGGCCCAGTGCTGAACCCATTATACGACCACCTTCTAAAGGTGTTCTTCGGAGATATTCTTATAATCCTAACGCCCATGATGCTCAACATTACAGTATTGTTGAGGATTTAGCACAGGCACCATCCGCGATGTCCTCGTTAGAAGTGCTTGAGAGTTTTCTGTCTCAACAGAAAGTGTTATTATCTGTGATCGTTAGGATTGATCCTGTTGATTCTAGCCTTCTCTCTTTCTACTTAGAGAATTTCATCCCCCGACTTCCGCACCAGATTTCACTTGTCATACAAGTCAGTATTAATAGTCTCAACATCCATAGAGCCATTGTGGACGAAGGTGAATCCACCTGTTTCATGTCATCTTCTTGCTGGAAGGCTATTGGCTCTCCAGCCCTAACTTCATCACCCAATGCCCTTGAGGCATTTGATGGAAGGGAATCAAAACCCTTGGGTGTTCTCACCATCTTTCCGATCACATTGCAAGGAAAGACAATAAATGTCGAAGTAGAAGTAGTTAACGCTAAAATCAATTACAATATTCTACTCTATCACAATTGGAATCATGCTATGTTGTGAATTCTGTTCACCCTCTTCCGTCTTCTAAGGTTTCCAGACAAGGGAAAAATCATTACTGTCAACTAGTTGTCATTATTTACCTCGTCTTATGAGAACAAAATTCCATATGTGGATCAGATTCCTTCTCCCCCCGATAGCGTAGGGCCGAATCTTTTTCAAAGATCCCACCCTCATGGGTATCTTTCCCCTTCTGCCACCAAATACCATTCAAGTTAATATGATCTCCTGGTCAAATGACTCATGGATTGTCCCTTTACTTGAAAATATTGATTCATTCAGGTATTTGATGTCATTTAGTCCAATTGAAATCAATTATTGCGAGCTTGTAGCTGCATCGGATTCTACCCCTTCTGAAGATGCTCCTTTGAGCATGTCTCTCGATTTTTATTCTCAATGCCCCTAGCTCAGCGATACAAATTTGCCTGATCCTTTGAAAGAAGTGTTTCCATCTGATGAGGCTATCATGGAAACCATGTCTCTCAAAGACCTACCATGGAGCAATGGGCATCATCGTTCCTAGTTTATGCTTGGCCTCAGGGCAATGTCTAACTGTCTTGAGCATTTTGCATCTCAAGTTCCTTCTCCACCACTTCAAATGCCTATATTGACTCACGAAGTCTTCACTGAAGGTAATTTGAGTAAAATCACCCAAAAAATACCTATCAACATTTCCTTGAAACCTAGAATTGTCGAGAACATCCATGTCAGAGTCACTTGCTCTTCTAATGAAGTCCAAGTGTATACTAGCCTCTTTCGTGATGTTTTTTCCTGGTCTTATGAAGAGATGCCTAGAATTGATCCCAATATTTTGGTGCACAAGATTCCCACCTACCCCGGTGTGAAGCCTGTTCGCCAATGTCTTCGTCTAGTGCATCCTTGGAAAGTCGCCACCATAAAATCTGAAGTTGAAAAAATTCTTAAAGCAGGTTTGATTTATCTAATTCCCCTGATAGAGTTGGTTTCTAACATTGTTCCTGTGGATAAGAAGTAGGGAACAATTCGCGTCTGTGTTGACTATCGCGATATTAGTTGGGTCTGTCCTAAGGATAACTATCCCACCCCTTTCATTGATCAAATCATTGACAATTGTGTAGGGAGTGAGATTTTTTCCCTAATGGACAGATTTTCTGGCTATAATCAGATCAACATTCTCCTGTTCGATCAACACAAGACCACTTTCATCTATCCTTGGGGAATGTTCTCTTATAAGAAACTCCCTTTCGGCTTGAAGAACACTGGGGCTATGTTCCAGCGCGCGATGTCTTATGCCTTTCACAATATTCGTCATATTTTTCAACCATACCTGGATGACCTTCCGGCTCATTTAGCTGTGTGAAAATACCATCTGAACCATTTTTTCCAGATCTTCCTTCGCTGTAGACGCTACAACATTCGGCTCAATCTGCATAAATGCGTCTTTTGTGTCGATTCCGGTAGACTTTTAGGGTTTATCATATCCAAAGATGGAATTCACCTTGATTCGCTTAAGGTTGAGGCTATTTTTTAATCTCCCCTCTTCCTCCTCATTACACCAACTCTAGAGTCTACAAGGGAAAGAAAATTTCTTAAGTCGTTTTATCCCGAACTATGCCGAAGTAGCCAAAGGGTTCACACGACTTTTAAATTAGGACGTCCCTTTCTGTTGGGGTGAGATTGCTTAGAAATATTTTGATACGCTTAAGATGTTGCTTTTCAATGCTCCTCTATTACTTCCTCTGAATTATCATCGTGATTTCACCCTCTATCTAGCTGCCTCCTTTAGTACGATCACCATGGTTTTGGTTTAAGATGATGATGACGATAACGAGAATGTTATTTACTACTTGTCTTGAAACCTTCTCAACCCTGAAACGTGTTATGCACATGTTGAGAAGTTAGCGTTGGCCATGGTCTAGGCTGTACAATGTTTTCATCATTATATCCTTTTACAGATGGTAACTGTGATTTTTGATTGTAACCCCATGACGTATATTTTGTCTTGACAGTTGCTTGGGGGGAAATACTCTAAGTGGATCGTTATCCTCCAAGATTTTGATTTGGAATTTACTGCTGCCAAATCAAAGAAATCACTCATTTTCGCTGATTTGATTTGTTCTCTCCCCACCAACTCTGCTCCTTATTCCGAGTATCATATTCCATACGGAACTCTTTTCTTGATTAGCACCCTCGATCCATGGTACGATGATATCATCGTGTATCTCCATACTTCTACTTTTAGGTTTGAGTTGACGAAAGATGCCCGATGTCACGTTCGGCATCAGTCGCAACCTTATCATATTATTAGAGATACCCTCTATCATGTTGGAGTCGATTCTGTACTCCACCGATGTCTGACCCTCGAGGAAGATGAGAAAGTTTTAGATGACTACCATAATGGCGCCTGTGGTGGTCACATTTCCGGTTATGCCACCACACAGAAGATCCTTCATGCTGGCTATTTATGGTCGTCCATTTTAAAGACTGCATTTTCACAGTGCGCAAATGTCATGCATGCCAGATATATGAATGCAAGATGCATGCGCCACTTGTTCCTTTACACCCTGTCATTACCGTTGGTCCTTTTTCCAAATGGGGCATCGATTTTATGACGTGTAACCCTTGCTCGGTCAAGGGGTATGCCTTTATTATCGTCGCCATCGATTATTTTACAAAATGGGCCGAAGAAATTCCTACACTAGCTGTGGATGGTAAGACAACAACACAATTCATATTCATTCATGTTATTACTCGGTTTGGTGTCCCTCAAGCCATTGTCTCGATCATGGTTCACACTTTCGGGACTATATGATGGCAGAGATGACATCTAATTTGGGTGCCATATTACCCTCAAGCTAATGGCCAAGTTGAAGCCATAAACAAAGTTCTTGTTACGATGCTTCAACAAACAATCAGGATCCATAAATCAAATTTGCATCTCATGTTGTTTTCAGCTCTATGGGCTTACCTAACGTCGATTAAGAGTGCAACCAGATTCAGCCCGTTTCAGTTGGTGTATGATCTGGAAGCTACTCTTCCAATTGAGTGTGAAATTCCTTCACTCAAATTAGTTGTGGAATTACTGCCTAATACTTCACCTGAGGAAGAGCATCTCCTCTATTTAGAGAGATTGGATAAAACGCGTCACTTAGCTGCTTTGGTGATTGAAGCACAAAATAAATGAGTCAAATCTAACTTTGGCCGAATAGTTTCCCATCGTTCTTTTATTGAAGGTGACCTCGTCCTCTTGTACGACCAAGCTCATGACAAGATGGGGGCAGGTAAATTCCAACCCATGTGGCATGGGCCCTACATCGTCAAACGTGTGTTACAGAATGGGGCTTATGAGCTTATTGATTATGAAGGTTATCCCTTAGCATGTTTAGGTTTGATGTGATTTGTAAGTTTTTTTCTACTTATTGGGTCTTTCTTGTTATGCAGATGTATATTTCCCCTTATGTTAGTTTCGCGGATGGTGCTTCCCGCAGTATCAGGAACTTGTCTTCGGCAGCCTAGGTAATTTACAATCCTGCTGGTGAGTTCATTAACCTACAAGGTATTTGTCTAGGAAAAACTACAAACAATGTCACCAAATATAGTGTTGTTTTGGAACTATAAACTGAGGCAGTTAACCTTGGCATACGCGCATTGCTTGTAAATCTAGATTCACAGCTTGTTGTTCTTCAACTCAACGGTAATTATTCATTTTGAAACCCATGCATTTTGAGATTGTATTTACATATTCTTTTTCTTGAAATAAATTTTTATTTCATCACATATCAACATATACCAAGACGAATGAATACATTAACTGATGCAGTGGCTAACATTTTGTTAGATAGACATTTGTGCAATTTATAAAACATCATCATATGTAAATAGACCCATGTAGAAAATAGATGTATATATATCAATTTTTTGCAGCGTGTGCATCATAAAAACCCAAAAAATATATGTATGTTTTAGTTACATCCTGAGACATCATGTCTCTCAAAATATGCAGAAATAAAGGCCTAGGTGCCTAATTAGCGTGGTGCTCATGATAGCACGTCACCGCCTGTACCAACTGCCTTAGCAAGTGGTGGATACGACTCTACACCCCTACAGTATGCCTCTATTAGGCCTGAGGAACATCATCAAGGCGAGCATAGTCTGGAATCCCAAAGGTGATCCCCTCCAGATTGTGTACTATCCCCTCCCCCTCGCCGCCCTCACCATGAGGATCGAAATCGCGAGGATTTCGCCTCACTATCGACGACATACCTGCAATTATCTCTTGGTCAAAATATGCATACATATAAGATTAACTGTCAGATCATGCATATATACCAAAAAATCATAAACTCATGAAAATAAAAAATGAGTCTCACCTAGCTCTTCGTCCCAATCCTCTCCCTCCTGGAGCGATAGGTCTAGATCATCAGTGAAGTTTGTACCAGAGTAGGACCAATCCTCCACGAAAATTAGTTGTCAACAAATCCAATCGAAGAATTCCAGCCTCCAAGACATCTGTTGGCCGCCCCCTTCTCTGGGCATCAGCGCATCCCATTGGGCCATCCGTGGTTCTCTAGGTGGTGGCATCGGGACAATGACCTCCTGGCGCTGGAATATCGGTAGTCGTTCCAGGAATAACGATACCAAAATTGATCCATACCCAAATTTCTTCAGTTTTGTTTTCTTGCACTTGGTTAGTTGCCACTTAATGTTAATGGTCCTGGCCTCTTCCTAGTTGAAGATAGTTGGGTTCAGGCAGTCTACGCAAGAAGAAGTTGTGTCTTTGTGGCTTCATGCAGTGCTTGTGATCCTATAGCCCACGTGATAGTGTGAAACACTACTTTTAGTGCCAGATCTAGGATGGTTTGGATGCCAACCTTTCCACTCCCTGTTCCTTTTCATGCCCCTCGACACACCCTGTCAATCACCATCCCCATACTTTCCTCGTAAGGACGGGTACCAGTCAACATAGGGAATGTACCCCTCTGTGACAATCCTATGATAAAATAGACATCGAAAACTTTGATTTCAAGTTCCTGATCTCAAAGCACGAACTTTTCTTGGTCTTCATCCCAGATTCTTATCAAATACTGAAGAAATTATGGCTGAGCCCGGAGGCACGGTGTTAGGAAGAATTTCTTTAGCCAACAATCTCTGAGGGCATCCATGCATTAATCATTCTCCATGGAAATTTCATCCTCCTCATTGTGTTCCCTCTCTTTCCACTCAATCCCCATTCTTTCTACTTGGTACCTGCACACATTGTTCATATGAGCATTGTTAGTCTACTTGGGCATCTAAATTTGCAAAAAAATGACTGCAATTTCCTTAAAATTATGTGGATTTTTAGGTTTTGCGGTTGGTGTGCTCTCTGTGTAAAAAATGGGTGATTGGCACGGGTCTGTGCCTAAAACCTGTGCCAACCGTGATGCCCTAATTTTGATAAATCCTCTCCTATGAAATCAAAATTACATGTGCAGGTAATTAAATTTAGCTTAAAATATGGCAAATGGTGTCGGCTCTTACCTGAGACTGATGGAATCAAGATCGTTTCACTGGATCACTCGCAATCGTCGCCACAAGATCGCAAAGCACAATGGATCATTGTTGCTCCACAAAGAGGTAAAAGTGAAAAGTAAATAATTTTTACCACTTATGGCATTTTATAACTTTTTAGAGTTTTAAATTAGGTTTTAAAACATATTTTTTGATTATTTTATCATATTATTTTCAAGAAATGGATTTTACATGTCTCTTGTGCAACAACAGGTTTTTCACATCGTTATGACGAAGTAACGAGTTATATTTTATACTTTTTTGGACTCGGTAAAAACATGAAAAGGTCACTACTAGAGTCATCTTTCAGCTCTTTTCTGGCTCTCTAAAACTAAAAATATTGCTGAGACTCTTGTCGTTTTGAACTCATTAATGGCTGTGAAATGATAACTGCCCAGCATATGTTTACCCCTTTTTCACGCTGGGATAGATTATTTACGAAAAAGGAATACCTTAGCCTATCGCGACTACGAGGTTCTCTTGAATGTTGTTTTCTACCTTTTCGAATCTGAGAGACTATTTACGAAAAGGGCTTTGCTGGAGTTTTCTTTTCCGCTTTCTTTTAAAACTCTCTAAACATGAAAAGATGTCAAGTTCTCCCTTTGGCAGACTCATTAAAAACTGATGACATCGGACTCCATCGTTATGACGTAACTCGAGATTCCTCCTTCCTAGGGATCGTAAAATGTACTAGGTTGGATTTGCCCTAAGGAAAAATTTACATCGCAAGCACATGCTATCCCTTTCAAGCTTATTTACAAAAATAATTGGGGTACTTTCCAGAAATGGTGGGGGAAAATGGAACCAGACTTTAGTCGACAGTATGTCACTCTTGAAAATGGCACTTATCTGCATTCGTGTTGGGTTGGGGACATCTCAATTCATCATTTGTTTTCCTCCATGGGTTTGGGTAATCTCTTTTGACCACTCATCTTCTCTTTGCCACATCACCATGACCTCAGATCCATTGATGTCAAATATTTCCAAATCCAGTGTCGTGCTGCCAATATGTTCAAGAGAAGTTTTGCCTCTGCAATTGTCAACCTCCCTCTAATTCTCTGTTGGTCCTGATTCACAAACCATCATATTCCTCTGTCTCGTGTCAATGATGTGGGAAACATCATGGCCCTCCTTCAACCAGGTCACTTCCTGTCGACTTCAGCTCATTTTCCAAGAAGTTTATCTAGAGATTCCCTTTAGGTACCTTGGAGCTCGTATGCCTTAATGGCAGGTTATTTGCATCCGATGCAAGGTTCACATTGTCGGCCTTCGATCAGATGATTCTACAGATGTTTGACACCAGATCACTGTTCACATTCCGTGGATTGTACCTTTTGTACCTTGAGAGCCATTGTTATTATTGGTGTTTTCTCTCACATCTGTTAAAAGCTCTCATTATTGGTTGGTAATCAGACGATGTTCCTGCATGTTCAACTTCAACTCATCTATTCACATGCTCGAATTTGTACTTTGTTCGAGTCGAGATGGAGCGTAAGACCCTGGGTTTTTTCTGATGAAATCCAGGCTGTGGGTTCTTTGTGGATTACTATGACTTATTACATGACTCTTCTGATTGGATGGTTGCGACCATACTTGAGTCTATTTTTTGATCCTTATTGCTAGATGGCTATGTCCATACCTCGGATCTCACTTTTTATATACTCTGTTATAGATGGCTACACCCATGCCACATATCATGTATCAAAGATATCATTCGTATTTGTACTTGCAGTTTTTCTAACAGCACTGTTTGTGTCAAACGCGTTCTCATAAAGCATTTCACCCCTCCCTCTCTCTCAGACCTAATGCTTTAGGGGGCATCTTTTACACAACATTTTGTCATTGTCCTTGAAATCCCTTGCCCCACATATTGGAGGGTCATTAGCCTGACTTGTGAGCAATGTCATACTTTGCAAACACCTTCTTTGCATCCTTCTGCATAAGGACATCATTTCGCTTGTTGGACATTTCCTCAAAAAAACACACAAAACCTATGTTTTGGCCTTGGCGCGGGTAGCCAGTTCACCCCTTGTGCCAATGTGGAACATTTTCACTAGAGCCCGCACCACCTGGCGATTTGTCTCAGTGCAGTTCCTGCACCAAGCTTTTTTAGGAATGTTTTTTAAAAATTAGAGGTGGAAGTTTCCTTCTAACCACCTCAGGGATGAGTCACTCGAAGTGGTTAAGTTGATAAGCCACGGATATCTCTCTTTAGGAAGTGGTTTCCACCTTCCATGGAACACTCCTTGAAGATAAGCCTCCCTTCCATAATTATAGGGATCCTAACCTCTCTCTCTCCCTTTATAAAAATAGGCCTTCTCCCTTTATGAAAGCTAGCTAAACTTGGAGAAGAATACTATAGCTGAGTAATTTCTATTGAGAAGGTAGAACCAAGGAGAACTCTGTAGAGAGAGTCTCGTCTGAATTCCTGATGAACCTTTCTGAGAAAAGTTCCACTTGAACCATGTTGGAGAAGACTGCAATGTCGAAGCTTGGTTGTAATCTTCCTTTCATTTATTAATATACTCGACTATGGTGTTGGTTCCATCATTTTGTTATGTTGTCTATTTAATGCAATTTATTTAATCCTCTTCGACTGACTAATAGTTACGAATGTGAATTAGTATGTTGTATATTGTCGTTGTTTCTTGTGTGTGTGCAGGTGTCCGAGCATGAAAGCAAGCAGGTCGTGATCTGTCAAACCAGGAGCGAGAGGCAACCACTCTTTTCGACGATAACAATAGCATAGGACCTCTGATAAGTCATTTATTGAATCCCCGTCTATTCGTTAACTAGGAATCAATATTATAGCTTGTTTTGATTGTTTCTAGACCCACCCTAGGGCTAGTGGGATCGCCTCTGTCTATAGAGGGGATTTACCTCACCGACATATACATAAGGATTTTAGCATCTCAGACCTTCAGAATTTTCTTTTGGGCTATTTTGGCCAAATCAAAAAACACAAGGAAACCTCTTGAAAAACATCTCTGGTGAAAATGCAAATAACTCAGGGTCTACCAAATCATTCCATTATGGACTAATCACTGATTTCCATATGGCACTTCTGCCACCTCATCACTGCAACGTCACACCAGCCACATCATGCCAAATTTTAGCGTCAATTTTTACTAAAAAAATAAACGCTCTAAGTGCCTGGTACATGTTAGAAAAAATATTAAACTGAGAGGGGTGAATTTCACAAATGTCTCAAATGTCTTCTTATGTTATATCGACTCTCTCTTGAGCGATTCTCGTTTTACTCATGTAAAAAAATTAAACCCTCAATGAATAAGTTTAATTTGACTATTGAATTTCAATTGCTACATCCCACCTCAAACAAATCTTTAATTTGTGATGTAGAAACAAAGAGTGGTATTAATAAATGTCAAATTTTTCAATCTAACCTACCATTTGCATCATCCATTGAATAATTTAACTTGCACGACATCACATATTGTAGTCAACCTATTGATATTTGTTACGATGTGGATTTATATTTAATCATTTTTTCTTGTC
The DNA here is from genome assembly GCA_034641835.2 of Pinus albicaulis. NCBI lineage: Eukaryota > Viridiplantae > Streptophyta > Pinopsida > Pinales > Pinaceae > Pinus > Pinus albicaulis. The sequence goes on from CM076575.1 coordinate 1,238,327,217, forward strand.
AAAGTTTCCTGAAAGGTTGTTTCCATGATCCTTTTTTTAATTCCCTTGAAGAACCTTATCGATAAGGACCTATATCTCATGGCTTGTACTTACATATTTTTAATCAAGTCTTGTATGGTCAGGAACCTAGTAGTTGCTATTTTTGTGGAGTTTTTTGTTCAGTAAAGAAATCAAGTGTGTTACACCATTTTGATTGCACTTTATGTTTCTATTTTTCAGTGTGGATGTTTGTGTTGTTTGTCTTTGTCACTGCAGTGTACCTTGTTTTGGACTTACACGATCACATCCTTCAACTTCAAAGTTGGGAGAAGCTTCTATGGATGCATTGGAAATTCAATTTCATATAACCTAACTTTGTATTATTTAGTTAGGTGCATTTCATTCCTATTTTATTTTTCTTTTCCTCACTTTGTTTTTCAGTTTCATAGTCCTTGAATAAAGTTTTTTTTTAGCTTCAAGATGATGTGGCTAATATTTTGTGAAAGGAAAGTTGTGGTAACATAAAACCCTTGTCTTATTTATCACCCTCTTCTTTTATTTGGTTTACATATTTCAAGTTGATGATTTTCGAATGGAAAATAAGATCCTTCATCCAGGAAGCTATAAGAAAACCATGATTCCCACATCTATTTAGGATTCTCATTCCTGATTCTTGGTCTTTTCTATTAATTATGTGTTCTTTCCTATATATTTGAGTGCAATATGATAAGGGGAAATTTTTTATCAATTAAAGAATCAGAGGTCTTAAGCCTATCTCTAAAGTAAAAACCTCTTTTGCTCTCAATAAGTCAGGATCCCTCTTCCACTTAATTTAAAAAATAATAAGTTCCTAAGAATAGTTCAATGAAAAGAAAGGAAAATGAAAGGTGAAAGAAGAGAAAGGCTTCCTGTGCAGGGAGGTGAAGAAATCTACATCATTGGGATATCGTACACAATCACTAACAATGAAGCAACACTTGTGTTCCTGAATTTACTTTGTCAGGGTACTATCTACACCTACTAGCATCAAAGAAACACCAGGGATGTAAAAATCATACTTTTATTATTTTTAACTCGTCATATTATATTACCTTACTTACATTGAAAGGATAATGATATGGCTTGCTTTATGTTGTGTTATGCCAAGCAATGGAACAGGTAAGACTATATATTTAGCCAGGTAGAGTGTGGAGCTAAGGAAAATCATGTATCGAATCAATACTTCCTGGAGAATTAAGACTTCATGCATAAATGAAACCATATTATAGAAGTTTGGGTTCTCCTAGTGTGTCACCAATTGTTGTCGTTGTGACAATAACCCTCCAATTTTTTTTCCTAAATCAACTTTGGAGCCTACATGAACTGTCATTTCAAGCCTTTTGGTGTCATCACGTTGTTTGGTTTAGTATTTTTATGTTTTCTCTTAGTGCCACATCCTCTTAATCCAAGGTTTCCTAGTGTCGCCACCTAACCCTTAGAATCAACTGTGTTATCTATCACATGGTTAGGTGAAAACATAGTTTTTATTTACTTAGAAACTAGCCTTATTCACCATGCACACACATGAAAAGCCCACAAAAGAAAGAAAAAAAAACTTTTAGGGTAAAAGTGCACTTCAAGATGATGAATACTTAATCTTGTGTGGAGTGCACTCCCGCGGTCTAAAGAAGTGTTCCCTCCTTCAGCGCACCCCTTCATGCTCAACAAGTGCACCTTCCTCGAGTGCATTCCTTTGGCATGAAGACATGTGCCCTTATATAATGCATGCATGAGCTTCCTTGTTGCATGTGGGTGCACTCCTAGAAGATAGGAGCCCACTTCTCTTATCTTAACTAACTCAACCATTTGTCGACAAGTGGAGAGCATGAATGAAACATATTTGCATGTAATATATTTTAAATTAAAAATTTAATCATTCACTCTCATAATAATTCTCAGTTGGGTTGGGCTCACATCTTCAGATGAAGAAACTCTTCATCGATCTACATTCCAAGTAAGTTTTGCATGCCAAATATAGTAGTTTCCTTTCATGTTTTTGTTGTCAATCTTACTTTCCTTGTTGTATTTTCTTTTATTTTCAGCTTATTTACTGACGTTTATGTTCATTCTTGTGTCTACAATTTTTTTTCATGGGTTGTGACTCTACATATTCCTTAACTCTTCACATTTTAATCATCATTGTAACACCCATAAAAACTTATAGATCTTTCCTCTCCACATTTATATCATGCAATCTTACTATTGGAATTTCCCTTGATCCATTCTATGATGTAGAAAAATTATGGAACTTGAAGCCTGACTAAATTATAAATTGCACCCAGAAAAGATAATTTTTCCTCTTGAGAGCACGCCTTCATCATGAATAAGTGCACCCTCGTTGTGCGCATGAGTGCACCCTGAAGGCTTAAATGTTTTCCCTGTGTCCCTTATCATGTTCCAGTGCACCCTCCTTCAACCTTGAGTTCTTGAGCACACCTTTAAGCCCTGAAGGCTCGAAACTACATTCACTCATCTATTTATAGTGCACCTGAGTTCCCTCTTAGTATCCTTGAGTGCATGAGCGCACATTTAAGGCCCAAATGTTTCTCCTTCGTGCTTTGTCAGTGTGTTGTGCACCCTTTATTTTTTCCCTCTCTTTATTTAGCGCATGAGTACACTTAAAGGCCCTTAATGACCCTTGAAATCCCTTTGTTCTTTAGAAGTGTGCCTTCCATGTTTTCATGCAGATTTATTTCCCATGAAAGTGGCTATGTGCCATTATTGATAGGATTACATTCTCGGTTAAATTTAATTTTTCTTCGAATATGATTTGGTAAGTTTTTTCTTTTAATAGTTAGGATACTTCATAAATCTAATCATTGTCACCATGAGTGTTCTTCCACAAGCAGGTGTTCGAGCTATAAGTATTGTCACTCTTTCATCATCTATTGGAACCATGCCTCTCGCTACATGTAAAGGTGCCTCCAAAGAATCCTTGGAGGAAAGCATTGGGAAGTAGTTGAATTTACAAATCCTACCATTCCCATTTATGCAAGCACACACTGCTTCATAGATAAGTCTATTTAGGTCACATGGAATGATATTAAATACACATTCATGCAAAAAAAATTCACATAAAAATTGGAGAATCTTGAAGTATACATCAACATCAATAGGTCTAGTATACATAGGATTGCGTGCAAATTCCCAGTCATCCCTTGTGTAGAAGTGATTGAGTGGATTTTTACTCACATTTATGGCTCTCATCTTGTGCTTCACAGTGAAAATGGTGGTAATATTGCCACCTATTATGGAGAAAAAATGAAGAATTATTATAAGATGATTATGCCCAGAGAATATGCCAATAACATCTTTTACACTAGATGGGTTGATCTCAACATAAGTAACATCATTAAATATTGGTGTCAAGAGACTGAAAATTTCCATCACTACCAATCCATAGTTTACCCAACCAAGATTTCAAGGGAACCATATCATTAAATCATTGCTATGTGTTGTCAGATGCATGGGCAAAAGAACATTGAGGTGTTTTAAGAAAACTAGATATATGTGCTCAACATGTTGGTTACCCGTGGTAAGATATTCAATTGGGAATATATGTTGGCATTTGAGTTGTAGCTTAATATGCAGCAGGAAAAGGAATCTTTGAGGGAAAACAAGGAACCAGAATCATATATGTTTGCATTTATGTTAGATGGAGTCTGTGCATGATATGATTTCCTAAGAATGTATTAGAATTGGACCCTACATAATAAGTTTCTAGTCTACTTCCAATGTAGAGTGTTGTTAGAATCAAGCTTCAGAGGTACATACGGCAGGTTAGAAGAGAAATTCTTTGCAATAATATTCCATATGATATATGAGATCGATCCTCCTTGCATGTTGATCAGGTGAAGGAGTCAGTACATGATATTACAGATTGGTTTGTATTTACCAAGGATACATATATTAGGTGTTTTAGATGTTATATCTCCCCTCGTCTCATGCCACGATATGTGACCAATAAAGTGGTCTTGAAAGAAGTAGCATATTAGTTGGACAAAGGATTGTTAGGGGTCCTTCATAAGAAGAAATCCCCTTGGCCCACCTTCCCTTTAAGGATCAAATTGTATAAACTGAAGATCCACAAGGCATAAAGTACAAAAATAAAAGATTTGGATCTCTTGCACTTCACAATTAAGTAATTTCATGGATATGATCCCGAGAGAGTGTCTAGTCATCCTTGTTAAAGCATTAATTTCAATTGGGGATATTAATCAATGTCTACCGCAAAAAATGAAAAGGTGAAGAACTGGTACAATACAGTTAGAAATATACATCCAAGAATGGAAGTTTGTTCACCCCAATATCCACCAGCTCCATGTATGTAGGTACATGAGGAAACAAAAATAACCCCTCAAGAAAAGAGTGTATCTCCTAGGAATAGGATCACACATTATTCAATAGGAGAAAGTAGCAGGAAATGGAAATTTGATCCTTTAAACACACGATTAATCCAATTTGAATAGGAAAGGAGAGAAATAGAAGAAGAGGAGAAGAGGAAGCAATGTGATTTTCTTAGGAAGCAACATGAGGAAGAAGAAGAAAGAAGGAGACAAGAAAAGGAACAACGAAGGCAATCCCTGGAGGAAGAAGTAGCATAGATACTGGAGGAAGAACAATTGACTTGAGAGATAGAGGAATAGTTGGAAGAAGAAGATGTCATCCATCCCATAGATGATGAACGAGGTTCTCCAGAAGAATGTAACAACCTTGGTAAAACTTCATGTAAAAAAATATATAAGACCATGGTGATGGGACATGTATTCCAAGTTGAATGGTGGGTAAAACATCCTAGTGCAGGTGTTCACATGGTTTATTATGGCTAAGGAAATTGGCAAAGGCTATGGCTAAGCCATTAAAGAGGCAAAAATTATTTTTGGCACATTTATTTATGAAAATAATGGAAATTAGGAGAGAAGGGATATGAAAGGTCGTAGGTTGCATGCGAGGAGGAAAATGAAGGAAAATAAGGGAAAAGGAATTAATTATATGCCTCATTAATAAAACGACTTTTGAGCATGAGTTGGTAATCTTTTGTTTATTGTAGTTTCTGAGCTCTTTCTACTCTCTCTCTCTCACTCATACCCTTGGATACTTAAATAATTATTGGAGCACTCTTGGAGAGTGTGGAATACTTGGTGATTTGGAGCAAAAAGGAAAAGGAAAAATAGGCAAGCACAAGAGGACCTTGAGATTAGCAGCTACAACAGGTTTTGATTGTAGGTACTGAGTTTCATGTATGTTTTCCTCACTAGTTTTGGCATGCATGGTGTATGCATATGGTTCTTGTTCATGATTTGTCATTGGCATGGAGAATTTCCTAGATTGATAGTGGATTTTCCTAGCCTTTCCATTTCTTGGATAGCAACGGTGTTGTGGGTTTATTTCCATTAATTGTTTTCTGGTTGGTTCTCATGACTCCTTTAGTTGGCGGTTGATTTATTAGTTCCTAGAGACTTTGTTGGAAAAATTCTCTGGGGCACGGAAGATATTTTTTGGGTTAAGTTACTAGTCCTAGAGGCTTGGTTGTAAAAAAGCTATACAACCCTAGGTGGGTTGAGTTACTAGTCCTAGATCCTTTGTTGGACAAATGCTATGGATCTCAAAAAAAGCTAGGGTTGAGTCACTAGTCCTTGAGCCTTGGTTGGAAAAAATGCTCTAGAGCTTTGGAATAGCTTGGGTAGAGACCAATTTGTGATGGTTTTTATGTCTGACCATGAGATGGAATCATTGGTTGAAGGTTAAGGTGGTTTGGCCTCTGGAAGACCTGGATTGGTTTTTATTGATGTGTTTGATGAGATCCCACATTCATGCTTGGACTATGGCACATGGATTATTAGCTGAAGATAGATTTGGCTTAGCCAATCTATGGTCAGGTGGAACATAGAATTACCATCTCTGGTTAATTTCTACATTTGTTAATGATAAATTCATTTCCTTGGTAATTGGTGTGAAAATTTACGAGTTTATATGTGGATTTTATTGTCATTGTGTCCATGATATTTCCGTTGTTATTATGTTGGTTATAAGCATATATTTTGACAGTAGTGATGTATGGTTCTCTCCATGTTTTTATTTATAAATGAATGTGTTAGTGTTAGTCTAGTCATACTACCATCAGTGATCAAAACTGCTCTTTTGCATCTGCATATTAGGTGTCTCATACCGAATAAATTTCACCATTCCGTTAGGTCATGGATTCATTGATGGTAGTAATTCTTCATCAGTTTTCCTTCATGTGAAACTTGTTGATTTTCCTTTCTATGGTCTTTAGTCATTATTCACTTTCATTCTTAAAATCATATCAGTAGGTCATAGGATGGGTCTCATTAGTTTCTAGGGTCTCACCATGGTCAAATTAATGAGTCAAATGTCAATAATATCAGCAAGGTCATGAGCAAGTCAATAAATTCAAAGTCACAGCACCTGGGAGATCAAAAAGATATTTTATTCAGCTTGATGTAATTTTCACCTCAAAACCATGTTTTGAGGTGAAAACTTGATATTTTTCCTTTATTATCATTCATTATGTAATTCTATATCATCATGTGTAATAAGTCACAATTCAGAAGCTGTTATCTCCACAAAGTGATGTCCCTGCCTTCAAAGAGTTTTCTGCAGCATGTTCAGCTCAAATCATCCTCCAAAGAAGAGCCCGGAACGAGCTTTCCAATGGTATACTACACTCTCAAAACTGACTTCTGGATTGAAATTTATGCTTAAGTGAAGTAAAAGTCCTTATACCCTCATATAACCCCCTATTTCCCATTTTTCCCTTTAAACTTTATATTATTAAAGTTTTATATTTCTTTAATAAAAACCCCTTTTCCCCCTTTTCGATTACATAATCGCATTATAATCATTGAAAAACACTTATGCGATTAAAACCACTTCCCCTCCATTCCCGTTGAAAACCTTATGTTAAATATTTCAAAGGTTCATATATATATACATACTCCCCCGCCATTCCCAACCACTTCCCCACCACGCTTTATAATAAAAATTTATAATAAAGTTTTATATTATAAACCCCCCACTTCCCATTGCAATCGCAAAACTTTTTGCATCGCAAACGTTTATTTTTGCCTTCCGATCACCCCAATCGCAACAAACTCCGATGTGACTGATCGCAACAAACTTCGATCGATCAATTGCAACATTCTCCGATGCGATCGATCGCACCCCTCCCTCCGATTACCCGATCACATCACTCCCTCCAATTTCCCGATCACAACTCCTCTTCTGATCTCCTGATCCACTCCCCCGATGGCAAACCCCCGATTGATATCCCCATCGTCGATCTTCCCCACCGATCGGATGACCCAAAGCTAATCGGGCCATCACAATCGGCATTCCTCGTATGTGTTACACTCCGCTCCCCTCTGATTTTTGATTGCGATTATGTAGGCCCCACCACTTAAACCTTCCGCCCGTATGTAATAAAAATCCTCTCCCGTGGTTTAAAATTGAATTTTGGTTTTAATTCATTTATATAAAGGTTTTCCTCCAAATCGCATCGACCAAGTTCCATATATATATCATTCCATCCCAATCCCTCTCCCGATTCCGATCGCTGATTGCGATGGCCTGCCACATAACATATTACCATATTTTATATATGTTTCACCTCTGCTGCCCTCCGATTCCAATCGCTATGAGGGTCCCACCTCCTTTCCCTTCCTCTTTCCTATTCGAAATTAATTTCTTCCCTTCACGAATGCATAAATTCAATTCAATTTTATTTCTATGGGAGTTTATTAAAAAATTCAGTTCTCTCCAAAAGATAATGGAAAGCAAAGCGACAGTCAAAGGGCTGAGAGCTTATTTAAGAAAAATATTGTTACAGCAAGCAACAAAATAGGAGATCTGTTCATCGGATTACATATTTTCTTTCATACAGCCTAACAGCAAAATCTCCAAGTGGTCAAATGCAATGATGTCCCTTATTTTCAGGGGCAGATTGTTGTATTTCTTTACTATGATTGTATTTCAGTTCTTCGGCTATTAAAAAAGATCCCTTTTGTTGTGGATCCATGTTCCCACATTTCAGCCTATTTAATTTAATTGTAAATCATTTGTAAAGGGTCTCAGTATAAGAGTCTGAATAGTCTGTAAACTCAGAAAGTAGTAGAAAAGTGTAGAAGAACATCTACGCGCTAGATTGTACAGTTTGACAGGAATTAATAAGAGATGCAACTCTTATTTGTGGGATCCATGTGGTATGAGAGTTAGCATTTGTTTTCTCCTTTGTTTCATATGTGAATTGTTATGTGTTCCATCCATCCATAAACATTTCCTTTTGAATTATTTCAAGATAGAAAGGTAGAATCCATTTTATATGCTCTGCCTTGGGAAATCATTCATACTCTGTATTTTTCTTCTGTTTGAAAAGGATCCATTTATTGTGCCCTTTTCAGCTCCTCACCAGTATTTCCATACCATCCTCATTAAATTTTAATTGCTAATTTTCCTACCTATCTTGCCTCATGAAATACCCTATGTCCTGATTTAATTCCCGGTTTCAACTGTCCCTTTATATCCCACACATCCCTGAAATTAATTCATTATATTAAACCCTTTTCCCATTTATTGTGTTCCATTGAATATTATTTCACGGAGAGAGCCCTCTCCTGTCCTTGTAGGGCTAGCTACAAGGCTGAGCGTGGTTTAGTTGTTACCCTGTTTTTCCTTTTCAGCTTGGGTTCCAATTCAAGTGCTAACAGAATGCACAATGTATCTATGGTAAAATAGATTGTATTACAGCTAATGATGTAATTGAGCAATGTTTCTTAGCAATTCTCAGATAAGTAGGAGACCCCTATGATCAGAATTGATGTTTACAGCTGTAGTTTCAATGTTTGTGACATGTTTGACAAAATTCTTGTCATGGCTAGGAGGGGTCCAGATGATTTCTTATTGATGTGATTGCTTATGTATCATTTTCATGTTGTTATTTATCATCTCTGAAATTTTAATGAAGTTATGGGCAGAGCACTGGGTTCTAGGCCTGAAAATGTGGCTCAAATCCTGAGGACGCTTTCACGGAACTGAGGAATTGGGGCCCTGGACACTGGTATGCAGTGTTATGCCTGTAGCTATATTTTCCTCGATGCTGGCTTGCAAGACTATGCCTGTGTCTATGGATCAAAGAGGTCAAAAGGTTAGTGTGTCCCAGGGGTAAGTGGCTTGAATGGTTGGGTTACCTCTTAGAGGTGTTTTTGTTGTTGTACAAGGTCAATATGTTGTGTTTCTATCGATTCCACTTCCTTAAGGTCACCTAGGAGGTTTAATCTCATTATATTATCCTCTCATCACATGTTTACCCTGGTTGGTCGATTACTTAGGTAGATGTGGGAAGACTGTGTTACAAAGTGGTATCAGAGCATGGTTTAACCCTCAGATTGGATGGTCGGTGTGTTGGTCATGCATTCCAGTCAGTTGTATATGTGTTTAGTATGCTTGTGGCCTATGTTTTCTTGTTTCATTTTCATGGTTTTGATCATGGTTGTAGTTGTGTCACCATGGAAGTGTTGATAGTGTTTTTTTCAACATGTTTTCATGAGTGTATGATTGGTTATGTGTTTCTCATTCTTGTGTATTTTTCATGCACACTTGCTTACATATTGTTACATATTGTACATGCATTTCATGCTTATGCTAGAGTTACATATAGGCCATGCTTCAGTGTTATACATATATACTTGCTTCTGTGATGTCATATGTTGAGCATCCATTGGTCATCCATGATTGATTATACATGTCAAGTAGGTGCATATGGTCAATTTTGCATTGGTTTGATTGAGTTTGTGGTGCATAAGGTCATTGCATGGAATTAGGTAATCATGATGATATTGGTATGTTATGATGCTAATGTGTTGGCTGAGATAGAGTGGGAGATGAAGATCATCAAATTAAAGTTTCAATAATGCACTGTGGGGTAAGAGTAGATCGACGTACAATTTTGCATGTTTGGCATTAAAGTATGTGATTCATGGTTGTTGAAATAATTAGGTTTACTTGTATGTTTTCCATTCTATTATTATGGTTACATATGTGATAAATTATAGTTGATCAGTGTAGTCATATGCATTATGGTTAGTGTATTCATTTCATTCTATTGATTTTATGGTTACATACATGATATATGTTAGTTAAATAGTGTGATAATATGTACATGCATTGGTTAGTCAAACATGGTATTAACCTTATGACTATGTTATATGTTTTTTATGAATATTTTATATGTTAAGTTGTAGTTAGCTCGATAATTATGTTATATGTTGTTGATGAGCATGTTATATGTTAACTTATTGTTGTTATATGTTAGTTAACTTGATGATTAGGGTTATATCCTTAATATATTGATGTTATCTATATCATGCTAAATTGGATTGGTCTAGGAAGATGGTTAGGGTTATGACCTCAGATCCTTTGATGTCAAATACTGCCAAATCCAATGTCGTGTCGCCGATATGTTCAAGAGAAGTTAGCCTCTGCAGTTCTCAACCTACCTCTGATTCTCTATTCATCCTGATTCACAAACATTATGTTCTTCTGTCTCACGTCGATGATGTGGGAAACACTATGGCCCACCTTCGATCAAGGTCACTTCCTGTCGAATTCAGCTCATTATCCAGGAAGCTGATCTAGAGACTCCCTTTTGGTACCTTGGAGCCTGCATGCCTCAATGGCAAGTTCTTTGCATTTGACGCAAGGTTTTCATAATTGACCTTAAATAAAATGATTTTGTGAGTGTTCGACGCCAACTCACTGTTCACACTACGTGGATTGTACCTATAGTACCTTTAGGGCCATCGTCATTATCAGTGGTTCCTCTCGTGTCTGTTAACGGATTTCATTATTGGCTGGTAATCAGACGATTTTCTTGCATGTTCGACTTCATCTCACTTATTCACATGCTGAGAATTGTACTATGTTTGGGTCGAGATGGAGCGCAAGACCCTGGGTTTTGTCTGATGAAATCCAGGCTGCAGGTTTTGTGGATTATCATGATTAGTTACATAACTCATTTGATTGGATGGCTATGACCATACCTGAGTCTACTTGTTGATCCTTCTTACTGGATGGTTGCGCCCATACCTTGGATCCCAGTTATTGTACACTCTATTATGGATGGCTATGCCCATACCACATATCATGTGTTAGAGATATCAGTTGTACTTGTATGCAATTCCTTTGATGGTAGTGTTTTCAGTTGGGCACATTCTCATAAAGCATTTCACCCCTCCCTCTCTCTCAGACCTCATGCTTTAGGGGGCATTTGTTACACAATAATTTGTCATTGTCCCTAAAATCCCCATCTCACCCATTGGAGGGTCCTTTCTATGACCAATAAGTAGTTTCATGCCTTGCAAATACCATCATTGTATCCCTTGCCATGAGGACAACATTCCTTCTGTTGACTATTTCCTAAGAAGACCACTAAAAACACTTTTTTTTTCCTTGGCGTTGGTTGCCTATTATGCCCTCGCGCCAATGAGGAAAATTAACACTGAGCCAGCTCCAGTTGGCGCTCTATCCCAGTTAAGCACTTGCGTGAATCTTCTTATGGAAAGTTTTTAAAAAAAGAGACGAAGTTTCGATCACAAAAACTTCGTGGATATGTCATAGGGAGTGCTTCAACTAAACAACCATGGCCTTCCTCCTTTGGCCTCTTGTTTACACCTTATGGGGAAACCTCCCAAGGGATAAGTCCTCCCTTCCACTATTGTATGGATCCCAACCTCCTCCTCTCCTCTATAAATATAGCCATATTCCATTGATGTGCTAGCTGAATAGCTGAATAGCTAAATAGCTGAATAGCTGAATGGCTGAATGGTTGAATAGCTGAATGCTTGGAAGCTAAACTTGTAGGAAGGAAACTATAGCTAGACATCTATCGAGAGCCAAGATGAAGAGAGAGAGCTTTGTCCCGTTTCTAACAAGCTTCATTGAGACGTGCTCCACTGTTAGCCCCGCCGAAGGAAGATCAAGCGTCAGAGCTTTGGGTTGTATCTTTCCTTTGTTATTTTAATGATAAGTGACTTTGATTATGGTTTCATTCATGTGTCTTTTTCTTTGATGCAATGAATTACATCCTCTCTGACTGATGTATGGTTACAATATTTATATTTTAAGATGTGTATCGTTGTATTCTTCGCATGTGTGCAGGTGTTCGGATGTCTCGAGCGGAAGAATCGTGATCTTCCAAGCGAGGGACGGAAAGCGTCATCCTTTCCTCAACGACCATTGTGCAGGACCTGAGGTAGGCAATTCGTTATGTTCTTGTCATTTTGTAACTAGAGACCTGCGTCACTGCGTGACCTAATTGTTGCTAGACCCAATCTGGGCTAGTAGGGATCACCTCTGTCTGCAGAGGGGATTTACCTCTCCAACACTCTATCAATCCAATACTCTTTGTCTTGATTGATATCATCAAGAATTAGCTCATCAACAGGCTGCCAAACTGCTTAAGGAGTTAGTGATTCTTTTTCTCTTTGAAGCACCTTTTTGAGGCCCATTGTTCTTGTTTTTCTTATTTTTGTTTCAACCTTTGCATCCTCCAGCTCATCATCATCTACAATATCTTTTCCCTTGCCCTTGTTTGCATCAACATGTACCTCAGGTTTTTCTTGAGGGAGAAATTTTACCTTTAGCTGAAAATTCTCATGTTGTAGGAAAGTAATTCGAGAATTTGCAATTGAGAACACCTATCTCAACTCTGCTATTTCATAATATTTCTCTTTAATGATATCTTAAAATAATTTATCCTCAAATTTGTCTTCCATGTCAACATCTTGGGGCATTTTTTCATCACGTTGGTGCAATGGTGATTCAATCTGATGCATGGGTTGTTTCTCCTCTATTTCTGTTTGCTCAATTATAGTATCAAGTGTAGGTATAAATTTTATGGATTTGGAGCAAAGATCTCTCTCTTTCCCTTATCATAGGTGTGAGTGACCTCAAAAACCCTAGGAGCCTTTGAAATATGATTTTTCATGTTGGAAGAGCCAACCTCCGTTGGTTGTGTTGATATTGATGGTGATGGTGTGCTATGCATGACAGGAGGACTAGTAGTGGGCATTGTTGCTACTTTATCCATGAAAGTTTCCCAAGTCATGTTGATGGATGAGAAATGATGCAAGACAATGAATTTGAATAGACCATGGTTGAAAATACTTGGGTGGTGATCTTTATTTCTACTCTGAACCTTCTCATTCATTCTAACCAAACTTTTGTACAAGTAATGTGGCAATTCAAGTGGTTTAGTAGAGGGTAAGTGTATCAATAATCCGATAAGGTACATGTAAAACCTAGAGAATATCCCTTCACATCTGAAATATTTCATAATTAACCTCATCAAAGGAGCATATATGTTAAGGAGTTGCCTGAAAGAGAAGATGTACTCAGGTTTCCCTCTAGCATGAGGTTTGATGAAAAATTTATAATCTTCAAGGTATATGTCCATGCCCTTACACCACTTTTGTCCATGAATAGTTATAATTGTTGCTGAAGAAATCACATATGCTAATAATTTTAACTCTACACCTGCAATGATGGCCTTTCCCATACTGAAACTAGTGGAAAATAATCTTTTCAATTAGAGATGACAGCCTTCTTCCATGATTTTCTAATAGAATCTCAAGCATCCAGTCCTCTCAAAACATCTTTTGGAAAAAGGTGAAGCATTTAATTCTTGCAAGGTGGAGGGTTAAAATATAATGTGGCACCCTCCTTTGTGGATTATCTTCTCACTCTCCATAATATCTATCAAAAGGATGAAACCCTGGGTGTTTTAGGATGTAGTGGGTATGTACACAGAATATAGAAAAAGAGAGGAGGGTTAGGGTGGGTTTAGGAGGGTGGGATGAAGGGTATTAAAGCCAAGAAAAAGTCCCAAAAAAATTTAGGAGGTAGGGTTGTATATTGGCTTCAAAACACAAGTTAAATTTGGTGAAATGGATGTAAATAAGGTGATCAAATTAGGAAAACACAGGGATTTACTAATTCTACAATAGAAAAATAGCAGGAAATTAGGGTTTGATCGGAATGAAGTGTAGGGAGGCTAGGGAATGAAGTGTAGGGAGGCTATGGTATGGGGAAGGTGAATGAAGATATTATATGGTAGGGTTAGGGTTTTAGTCCACTAAAATCTCTCAACGGTGGGAGAAAATGAAAATGCAGTGGAAAAGCAGGTAAGCAATAAAACCAATATTGTGCTTTATAAATTGACTTAAGGAGGATATGAAGTGCTTACTCACTATTGAAGCACCTTTAAAAACTGATGGAAATGACCTTGGAGCTTGGAGGAGTGATTTGGGAGCCAAAATACCAAAAATTTATCACTTTCCATATGCATAACAAACCCCTTCCAGATGTGTAACAAAGCTGCCAGACGTGTAATAGAATGCTCCAAATGCATAGCAAAGTGCTCCAGATGCATAACAGAATTCTCCAGATGCATAAAAAACCTATTTTTGGAGTAGTTTTCTTGCCTTTATTCAAACCCTTGACAACAATGGTTCAATGTTGAGGTAAGAGAGGAGCTCTACCAATCATGAAAAGACAATATGACTTGAAAAAACCTTTCTTTTTCCTTTTTATAACATCTTGAAATGCATTTTTGTATTTTAGTGAAACAAAAGAGTTTGAAGATAGTTTTTCCTTTTTGGAACAATTTGACTATGAAACAAGTTTTGAAATAAGAAAAAGTGTCTTAATTTATTCCCCTAACTATGCTAACTCCCTTTAAAAGACTGATATGATGAAAATGAAGCTTGTTTTCCCTTTTTGGTGACATTTTTGGATTTTTCAGTGGAAAAAAAATGACACCTAGTGTTTTAGAGGTAAATCCCCTCTGCGGACAGAGGCGATCCCTACTAGCCCAGATTGGGTCTAGCAATAATCGTATCATGCTAAGGCGCAAGTTCCTAATTGCGAATAAGGCCTACCTAAGTCCAATGCTATTGTTTGTAGAGAAGATAGCGCTCCCGTTTCCTTGCTTCGGTAGATCACAACTCTCCCGCTTATCGCTATCAAACACCTACACGTATAAGAAATATGACGAACACAAGCATAAAACCCAATATATGAAATTATGTATCAGTCAGAGAAGACACAACTCATGATCAAAATGAACAATATGAGTGGAACCATAACCAAGGTCCCTTATCATTAATTAATACAAAGAAAGATACAACCTGGCTTTGATGTTGAATATTCCTTCGGTGGGTTGACAGCAGAGTACGTCTCGGTAAAGCTCATCGGGAATGGGACAAGCCTCTCTCTTCGATTGTCTTGACAATAATCTCCTTGCTACTGATTTGGCACAGCCATCCATAACAGAGTATACAATAATCTAGATCCAAGGCATGGACGCAGCCATCCAATGAGGATTGATAAATAGACTCAGGTATGGTCACAATCATCCAATGAATGAGTCATGTAACTAATCACAATAATCCACATAATCGCAGTCTGGATTCTAACAGACAAAATCCAGGGTCTTGCGCTCCATCTCGACCCGAACAAAGTAAAATTTCAAGCATGTGAATATGTGAGCTGAAGTCGAACATGCAAGAACATCATCTGATTACCAGCCAATGATGAAAGTTGTTAACAGATGCAAGAGGAACCACCAATAATGAAAATGGCTCTCAAGGTACTATAGGTACAATCCACAAAATGTGAACAGTGAGCTGGCATCAAACACTTGTATAATCATCCGATCGAAGGCCAATAATGAAAACCTTACGTCGAATGCGAAGAACCTGCCATTGAGGCATGCAGGCTCCAAAATACCAAAAGGGAGTCTCTAGATCAGCTTCCCAGATAATGAGTTGAAGTCGATAGGAGGTGACCTTGATCGAAGGTGGGCCATAGTGTTTCCCACATCATCGACACGAGATAGAGGAACACAATGTTTTGTGAATCAAGATCATATGAGAATCAGAGGAAGGTTGAAACTTTGCAAAGGTCAACTTCTCTTGAACATATCGGTGGCATGACAGTGGATTTGGCAGTATTTGACATCAAAGGATCTGAGGTCATGATGACGAGGCAAAGAGCAGATAAGAGGTCAAAAGGGATTACCCAAACCCATGGAGGCAAGCAGAAAAAGAGATGAGATGTCCCCAATCCGACACGAATGTAGACAAGTGCCATGTTCAAGAGCGACATACTGCCGACATGATGATGATACTAGTTCCATTTTCCCCACCATTTTTGGCAAGTACCCCAATTATTTTTGAAAAAAAGCTTGAAGGGGATAACATATGCTTGTAATATAAGTCTTCCCTTTTGGATGAATCCATCCTAGTACATTTAATGAGCCCTAGGAATGAGAAACTAGAATATCGTCATTACGACTGAATCCAATGTCATCATGGTTTAACAAGTCTAACAAAGGAAGAAATCAGTGTCTTTTCATGTTTAGAGAGTTTGAAAAGACAACGGAAAAGTAAACTCCAATAGTCCCTTTTCGTAAATAGTTCCTCAAATCCGAAAAGGTAGAAAACTATGTCTGAGAAAACCTCCTAGTCGTGATAGGCTAGGGTATTCCTTTTTCATAAATAATCTATCCTAGCCAGAAAAAGGGGTAAACATATACTGGGTAGATGTCGTTTCGCAACCACTTTAATGAGATCGAAACGAAAAGGGACTCAGCAATATTTTCATGTTTAGAGAGTCATAAAAGAGCTAAAAGATGACTCCAAAATGACTTTTTCGTGTTTTTACCAAGTTCGAAAAAGTATAAAATACAACTCGTATCACCGTCGAAGCTGCGAAAAAACCTGTCGCTACACATAAAGGCAAATGTAAAATCCATTTTTCAAAAAAATATATTAAAATATTGAGAAAAATGACTTTTAAAACCTAATTTTGACTTCAAAAGTTATAAACATACCACAAATGGTAAAAACATATTTACTTTTACTTTTTACTCATTAGAGAGCAACAGTGGTCTTTTTGTGTGCGAACTTGCGGCAGTGATTGCGACTGATCCAGGACACCATTCAGATTCTTGTTAGTTCCAGGTAAGAGGCACTCCCTTAAGCTCTGTTTTGATCCATTTTTTATGAATTTCCAGTGTGCATTTGACCTCTGGGGGGAACCCTTTGGAATTTTAGGGCTTGGCCTATTGGCACGGGTATCGGGCACGAACCCGCACCAATGGAATTTTTCTCACAAAGGGGTTGCGCCAATGGCACAATGCGATTTTCCGCTTTAAATTTTCAAAATGTGAGCCATCCATCTAGATTTTTGAATGCAACAGAGATCTAACAAGGCAACTTTAATCATGTTGATGCAGATATTCAGGCATACTGGTTATTGAATGGAAAGAGAAGGAACATGGAGAAGAAGGCGAAATGGCCATGCAAAACGAAGCTTGCATGAATGCACTCCGGAACTATGGTCTCAAGAAATTCTTCCTCACGCCATGCTTACGAGCTCAACCTGAGCTATTACAGTACTTGGTCAGCATATGGGATGAAAACGAGGAAGTTTTCAAACTTCGGGACCAAGTTCTATAACTTGAGGTCTCTGATGTCTATTTCATAACCGGACTATCGCGCAGAGGCCCAGTGCTCATTATGACCGATAGTAGACCTTCTAGAGAGAAGATGGAACAGGTAATGGCGAGAGTGTGCCCAGGGGCACAGACAGGATCGGGAAGTGGGAAAGTGGACATCCACACTGTCTACGACCTAGCACTCAGAGTAGTGCTTCACACCATTGTGAGGGTTGCGGAATCGCAGGCACCACATGAGGCAACCAAGGCGCAGCTCCTACTAGCCTTTGAGTGCATGAATTGTACACTGTTCGATTGGGCCATTGCAGTGAAAACCAACATCAAAAGGCAGCTAAAAAAGTGCAAGAAATCCAAACTGAAGTAGTTTGGATACGATTCCATTCTGGTGTCATTCATCTTGGAACGACTACCCATTTTCCAAGGCCAAGGGGCAATAGTTGCCGAGTCGACACCGAGGGAGCCGAGGATGGATATTTGGGCAGCACTTATGCCCAAGTCAGGAGGGGGCCAGCAGATTTCCTGGAGGCCCGAGTTCTTTGCATGGTTACGGCGTCAACTGATCGTAGTTAAGGATTGGCCCTATGCTGGGACCGATTTCACTGGAGACCCAGATCTTCCTCTCCCGGAGGGGGAGGACTGGGATGAGGAGCTGGGTATGAATCTTTTTTATTTTTACGTATTTATGAATTTTTTGTGATAAATGCCCATTCTAACAACAGTTCTTATGTGTATGAAAATGTTGGCCCAGAGAGACCTGTCGGCATGTCGCCTATTGCACGGAGAACTCCCCTTGCATACGACCCTCAGGCGGAGGCTGCTGAAGGAGGAGAGCTGATCCAAAACATTGAGGGCATTGCCCAGGGGATTCCAGACTATGCCTGGCTAGCAGATGTTCTGATGGCATATCAGAGACACACGGTGGGGGTGCCTAGTCGTCTCCACCGACTCTTGAGATGCTTGGTGTGCACGGTGACATGTTACCATGAGCACCATGTTGATTAGACATATAGGGCTTTTTCATGCATATATTTTTGAGAGACATGTTTTCTCCAGCTATTATTAGACAGACATGTATATTTTTTGACTTTATGTGATGTACACAAGCTGCAAACTATTCGACATATATATCTATATATCTATTTCTGGATGGATATTTTTACATGTGATGATGTTTTTACAAGTTGCGCAAATGTCTATCTAGAACCATATTAGCTATTGCATCTGTTAATGTATTCATATGTCTGGGTATGTGTTTATATGTGATATAATAAAAATTTCTTTCCAGTAAACGAATACATAGATACAGACGTAAAATGGATGGGTTTCTAACTGAATAATGACCATTAATCTGTAATACTACAGGTTATGAGTCTAGATATACAAGTAATTCATGAATACCGAGGTCCACAGCCTCGGTTAATAATTCCAACATGGCACTATATTCTGCGATATTATTTGTAGCAAGCCCCAGACACACACCTTGTAGGTTAACCAACTCACCAGCAGGATCATAGATTACCCAGGCTGCCGAGGACAGATTCCTGGTACTGCGGGTGGCACCGTTCGCGAAACCAACAAACGGAGTAATGGACATCTGCACAATCAGGAAGACCCGATCAATAGAAAGATGCTTACATCGCACACCCCACCACACATGCACACAAATGAATATACACACCTATGTACACACACCACACCAAAAATAACTCAAGTGTAGTATTTTTTAAGGTACAGCCTGTTCCTAGGCTGTGTCAACGGAACTCCTTCGTAATCAATAAGCTCATAAGCCCCATTTTTCAATACTTGTTTAACTATATAGGGCCCGTGCCACATGGGTTGGAACTTTCCTGCTCCAAGTTTGTCGTGCGCTTGGTCGTATAGGAGGACGAGGTCCCCTTCGAAAAAGGAATGTGGAGAAACTGATTGATCAAAGTGAGATTTGACCTTCTTCTTCTATGCTTCAATGACTAAGGCAGCCAAGCGGCAGGTTTCATCCAGCCATTCCAAATACAAGAGATGTTCTTCTTCAGGAGAAGTGTCGGGAAAAATTTCCACAGCCAACTTTAAAGAAGGAATTTCGCATTCAACTGGGAGAGTTGCTTCCAGACCATACACCAATTGGAATGGTGTGAATCCGGTCACACTCTTTGCTGACGTCCGGTAAGCCCTTAGAGATGAGAACAATTGGAGATGCCAATTGGACTTATGAATACCAATTTTCCATTGAATCATTGTGACCAAAAATTTGTTCACAGCCTCAACCTGGCCATTTGCTTGGGGGTAATATGGCGTTGAGCTATCATGTAGCAAGCCCAATCTTGATGTCAGCTCGGCCATCATGTAATCTCGGAAATGAGTGCCATGATCAGTAACAATGGCCTGAGGGACCCCGAAACGTGCAATAATGTGGTTGAAAATAAACTGAGCAGCTATATTACCGTCAGCGACTAGTGTAGGCATCGCTTCAGCCCACTTAGTAAAGTAGTCTACAACGACGATTTATATATGCATGCCCCCCGGCCGAATGAGGGATACACTTCATGAAATCTATGCCCCATTTCACAAAAGGGCCTACGCTAATGACAGGGTGCAAAGGGAGGGGTGGCATGCGCATCTTGCGCTGAAAAACCTGGCACGAATGACATTTTCGGACTACAACAATACAACCTTTGAATATCGACGGCTAGAAGTAGCTCGCACGCAGAATTTTCTGGGCGGTGGCATATCTAGACATGTGACCACCACAGGCACCACTGTGAAATTCATTCAAGACTCTTTCAGCCTCTTCCAGGGTCAAGCACCGGCGGAGCACCGAATCTACTCCAACCCGTTATAAGGTATCTCCTACAATGTGGTAGGGTTGAGACTGATGTTGAATCTGACATCGAGCATCTTTGGTCAACTCAGACCGAAACTTTGAAGTTTGAAGATACACAATGATGTCGCCATACCATGTATCGCAAGTGCTGATAAGGAAGAGTGTTTCGTCTGGGATATGATCCTCGAAGTGAGATGGGGTGGAGTTTGTATGGAGGGAGCAAATGAGATCTGTAAAAACCAGTGATTTGGTCAACTTAGCAGTGGTAAACTCTAAATCGAACTACTGAAGGATGACAATCCATTTGGATTACTTTCCTCACAGTAATTTTCGAGATAGAATGTATGTCATGGGGTTGCAATCCGAAACCATGGTTACTGTATGCAACAGGATATAGTGGCGAAACCACTGCACAGCTTGTACTACGGCTAATGCCAATTTCTCAACGTGAGAATAGCACGTTTCTATGTCGAGAATATTCCGTGAGAGATAATAAACAACGTGTTTATTTCCATCATCGTCATCCTACATGAGAACCATATCTATGGTGCTAAATGCAGCGGCCAAGTATAGAGTGAATTCATGGTGATAGTTTGGAGGACGAAGCAATAGAGCATTAACGAGTAACATCTTGAGCTTCTCAAAGGATCACTGAGCAATTTCGTCCCAATGAAAGGGAACGTTTTGCTTTAAAATACGTGTGAATCCTTTCGTGACTTCTGCGTAGTTCGGGATGAAGCGTCGTAGGAAATTAGCTTTTCCTTGCAGACTCTGCAATTGGTGTAATGAAGAGGGTGATGGGAGATTTACAATAGCCTCGACATTTAGGGGGTCAAGGTGAATTCCATCCTTGGAGACTATGAACCCCAAAAGACGGCCAGAATCCACACAAAAGACGAATTTATGAGGTTTAATCTGGATATTATAGCGTCTACATCAAAGGAAAATCTAGCGGAGGTGTTCGGGATGGTCCTCTCACCAAGCTGAATGAGGTGGCAGATCGTCTAGATAAGGCTGAACGATATGGCATATGTCGTGGAATGCGTAAGACATATCACGGTGGAAAGTAGCTCCAACATTCTTTAAGCCGAACGGAAGCTTTTTATAAGCAAAGGTACCCCATGGACAGATGAATGCAGTCTTGTGTTGATCGATAGGTAAAATATTTATCTGATTTTACCCAGAAAAACCGTCCATCAAGGAATAAATCTAACTCCCAACACATTCATCAATGATTTTATCTATGAAGGGAGTGCGGTAATTGTCCTTAGGACAAGCCCTATTAATATCACGGTGGTCAACACAGACTCTTATACTACCCTACTTATTATCTACAGGGACAATATTTGAGACCCATTTTGTGAGGGGAATCAGGTAAATGAAGCCCGCGTTCAGAAGTTTTTCAACTTCTGCTTTAATGGCAGCAACTTTGTGAGGATGCACTGGGCGAAGAAGCCGGCACACTAGTTTTGCACCAGGATAGGTAGGAATCTTGTGCACTACTATGCTGGGATCAATCCCAGGCATTTCCTCATAGGACCAAGTGAACACATCTCTGAATTCACGGAAAAGATCGGTATAAACTTGTATCTCATCAGGATAACAAGTCACTCCCACATGTATGTTCTCGACTATCCCCGATTTGATGGAGATGTTGATCGGAATGGTTTGAGTAATGTTTCTCAGGTTTCCCTTCGAAAGGACCTCATGAGTTAATATGGGCGTCTGGAGAGGTGGAGTAGGAACTTGAGGTGCAAAACGCTCTAGACAATCAGACATTGCCCCCAGGCTGGGCATGAAGGAGGAACGATGATGCCCATCGCTCCAAGGCAGCTCCTCAAGAGACATTGTTCAACAATGGCTTCATCAGAAGGGAAGATCTCTTTAAGAGGATTAGCCGAGTCAGCCTCGCCGAGCCAGGGGGATTGAGAATAGATATCTAAAGCCATGCTCAAAGGAGCATGTTGAGGAGGAGGAGGATCAGATGCGGCGACAATTTCACAGTAATTAATATCTACTAGAGTTAAGGGCATCGATTCTCCAAAATCAGTCACCTGTTTAGGTGAAGGGATGATCCATGGGTCGCCAGACCGAGAGATCATATTAAATTGAACGGTGTGTGGTGGTGGCGTGGGAAAAATACCCATGAGGATGGGGTCCTTGAAGAGACCGGGTCCTACACTGTCAGGGGGATTGGGGATCTGATCGACGTAAGGAACTTTGTTCTCAGAGGATGACGTTAAGAAATACAACTGATCCACAGTAACGATTTTTCCCTCATGAGGGAACTTGAGAAGTAGGAAGAGGGTGGATGGCATGCATAACATAGCGTGAGTCCAACTGCGGACGAGAAGAAGATTGTAGTTGAGCTTGGCGTCAACCACTTCTACTTCTATGTTGACTGTCTTCCCTTGTAACGTAATCGAAAAACTCTCAAGAACACCCACAGGTTTTGATTCCCAACCATCGAATGCCTCTAAGGCATTGGGCGATGATGAAAGAGTTGGAGAGCCAATGGCCTTCCAGCAGGTAGATGACATGACACAGGTGGAAGCACCTTTGTCCATAATGGCCCTATGGATGTTGAGGCCGTTGATCCCGACTTGTATCACAAGAGCAATTTGATGCGAAAGACGGGGGGTAAAATTTTATAGGTCGAAGGTGAGAAGATTAGAATCAGTGGGATCGATTCCACCGATCGCAGACAATAGATATTTCCATTGCGAAGGGAAACTTTGAAGGAATTCCAATGCGGACATAGCATAAGGCGCCTGTGAAAAATCCTCAACAATACTGTAGTGCTGAGCGGCATGGGCATTTGGGTTGTAGGAAGATCTTCACAGAACACCTTTAGAAGGTGGCCTCACAACGGGTTCAGCGTTGGGCTTCTCAATTTCCAAAGGACCAGAGACAGGGTGGGAGGTGGGCCATCCACGACTTCCTTCCCAGCTGCCTGGCGTGATCCGGCATAATCCTTCGAACGCGTAGCAATTGAGACAGGTGCAACACCATTCATCATAAAGACCTGGGACCCAAATGGTGCAAATGGTGAAGGTTGTTCAACTATCTAGGTCTGCTGAGATGGGAACGATTCTTTGAGAACTGTCGGAGTCCCTTTGGAGCCTTTGAGAAGTTGACTAATTTCAGATCATCGGGGACAATCCTTGGTATAATGTTCTCCTTCATAAATAAGACAGGGGTACTTCAGTTTACGTTGAGAACCTTCATCAATACGAGGTTTAGAAGATTCTGGTTTAGGGGTGTCGGGTTTGGATTTTCCTTTGCCCTTCTTCTTTCCTTTGGAGGCCTTTTCCGTAGGATTAGCCTGAATGGTGTTGACCTCCACAGTTTTTCCAAAATCTGGAGGGGTGGGAAGAGCAGAATTATTGGAAGAATTAAACTTCTGCTTCCCGTTCAAGGATTTTCGAGAATTTTGAGAAACGGAACCAATAACACCATCCACCGCTGGGGTAGGTGGTGCTTTAGAGGTTCCCGGCCATGGAGCATAAATCAAAATATCATAAAGCATGCCAAACTGAGAGTACACGAGATCTAGGTACTGGGCACACGGGATGGATTGTTCTTCAGTCACACATGCCCCCATAGCAATATCTTGAGCGATTTTTTTAACAAAGGAGGTGGTGAACCAATGAGTTAGTAGCTGATCAAGTATATCAAACTTGATCAGTCTACGATGACGTCGCCACTCATGAATATGGTCAGATATGTGGGTGGCTTTATCCTGCTTCAAAGAAGTTAGGAGATGCGTCATAGATTCATAGAGAACCAGTAACTGAAAGTGAGTCAAAAAATCCATAGCTAACGTATTGAAGTCATAAAAGATGCCACGGGGTAACTCGATATACCACTTAGCGGTAGCACTGGTAAGAGTGTGCTAGAAGAGACGTAAACGAATTGAATCATCCACCCAAGAATTAGATGAACACCATAGATGGTAGCCCATTACATGAGCTTGGGGGTCCTCTCCAGCTTTACCTTCAAACTTAGGGTAGTCCCCGAGTACCTTGGTCGGAACCGGGGGCTAATAAATATTGTGAAGAATCAGATCATTGGTTAATCTAGAAACATCCGGTAGTTCCAAGGTAGCCAAAAATGTAAATTGCAGATTAAAAGGCATATCAGGCCCTCGATAAGGACCTGTACTTGTACTCCACGCTGGTTGAGCATAACCTTGCCCCCATGGGTTCTGTCTCGGAGGATTTTGACCATAGGGGGTATAGGGCGTATAACCAGTCTGATATGGCTGCTGGTAACCAGTGTACGGGGGTTGATAACCAAAGTATGGACCTTGATATATGTCGGCCCCATTTGAGCAGTCTGTGGATTTGGATGCTGAGTATAGGTGTAGCCGTGTTGTTGAGGATAATAATGGGAACCTTGGGGTGGGTTATAAGTCGGTCGAGATTGACCTTGAGGATAGTAACCGCCTTGGGGTTGAGCGGGCTACTGATAGGTGGGACCCTGCTGAGCCTGATAATTAGGGTGCACTGGTTGATTCGGTTGTGGAATCAAGTAAATCAGTTGTTGAGCAGGGTTGACAGGATGTGCAGGCTGGCCTAGTTGGACAGTTGATCTGGCTGGATGGGCTGACCCAGGTAAACAGGTTGTGATAGTTGTGCAGGTTGACCTGGCTGATGTGGGACACCAGGCTGAACCGGATGGGCCGGTTGGCCGGGTTGTGGCTGGTAATTGGTTTGACCTGCAACAGGACCATAAGATGATCCTAGATGATGTGCAACATTCGAACCAATAGGATACTGAGGTTGCATAGGTTGTGAAGGTTGGACTTGCCCCCCAGGACCGTACAACGGCCCCGGTTGGTACCCCGATTGACCTGTGGGTCCTTGAGGTTGCCTTGGTTGGACCATAGGGTGACGTTGGATAGGTTGAACTGAAGGGTTGTAGAACTATCCTTCTGGACCGTATAACAACCCCTGCTATCCTGAAGGATAGCCTTGTAAGGGTTTTCCTTACCGATCGTAAGGATAAACAGGTTGTCCCGAAGGTTGGCCCTAGAAGAGTTGCCCTTGCGGGTTGTAGGGTTTCCTAGCCTGGTTAGACAGAAAAACTTGACGATGGAGATAAGCCTCGGGAGCGGGTAAACGTAAAGGGTTTCCCTGCTCATCGTATTGATATGGAAAAATGTAAACGGGGGTACCATCCTGTGCATAATGTGAAAAATACAGACGATTGGGATCTTGAGAGGATTTTCTGACCTCGAGGTTCGATTGTTGTAGGGAAAATCGATAATCCTTAGGATAAATGTTCTCTGGCATAACAGATGCTATATAGATGTCTTCGGGAAGCGATGTGGTCCTTACAGACTGAGTGGTAACAACGGGTATAGATGCGGCCAGACAGATAGTGGGCCTAACAGGAACTGAAGTGAACTGAGGTGATGACGTGATGGGTGTCCTTGGAGACATCCCAAATGAAGGAATAACTGGTCTCGTAGAAGGAGTTGATATCCCCATAGAGGCAACGACAGTCATGATCTGACTCAACGATCTATATCCCGCTGGAAGTGAGGGACTGGGCGAAGACATGATAGATAACTCGAGGTTGTCTTCTGGGAACAACTGGTAATCTTCACCAGACGTGAGGATTTCCTCACTAGGAGAATGGATGGATGCACCCATATCTGAACCTGCCGCAAGATATTGTAACAAACAGCGAGGACTAGGAGGAATAAAAGCAGCTAGAAAAGGCGAACCCGATGTAAGAGGAGGGAAATGTTCCCCTACTCCAAATCCAAACCAAGCATCGGATAAGGGCCAATTGAACTCAACTGGTCCTCCAACGGGAAGCTCAAATAGAACCGGTCCCCCATTGGGAAACTCAAAAATGATAGGCTGCTGAGGTTCAGCAGAGGATTGTGAAACCTTTGATGAATCGTCTGTATATGGACTACCAGTAGACGAAACTGAGGGTTCCGCCACTGTGACAATAACGAAAAGAGGAAAATATCAAACAAACACACAGGCTGAAAAAAAAATCAAGGCACACAATCAAACGGCCAACAAGAAAATTCTAACAGGGCGTGTGATTGCAAGTGATTTATTTTACCACATTGAAACTTAGAAACTTCACCGTTTCATGTTTTAAGAGTCGAGAAATGGATGAAAGGTGACTCTATCTCTTTCATTTTTGAAGCAAACGTGAAAGGAAAAGTAATTGGTGATCTTTTCAAATTTAAGGAGTCAGATAGGATCAAAATTAATGCTCAGGAATTCTAGGCAAAGGGTGTACCAAATAACCGTGAGCTACAATATACACCTTGGTTTCAAAATGAAAGAGAAATCAACCAAGGACTTAACGTACGTGCAGGAAATCTCCCCAAATGTTGTGTCCAGTGTATCACGGGTATAGGGCAGCAGACTCGGCTTCCTATGGATAAAGGATGGTAACCTAGTGGGGTCTCCCTTTATATACGCGACGGTAAGGGGAGCACAAGTCCGTACCAGTGTTGTCTAAAGCCAAAAGGCGAATGACAGCTACTAGGTTTAATGACACCGGAACACGTCTCTAACCTAGACCTCTAAATATTTCGTTAATGTTTCAATGCTGTCTTAGTGTAAATTGAATAAATTTTAATTTTAATCTTCAATTATGTTTCAATTTTCAGGCCCTAGCGAGTGCAATGTCTCAAAATATCCTAAATGCACACTACATGCCACAGTATATCATTTCATTCGATGAAATCTAATTACGAGAGAGTTAGGAGCTTTTCACACAATAACAAAATGACTAGACAACAACTAGTGATGTCTCTAATGCAGTTAATGAAAACTAAAAGGCCTTTTCTTTTAGAGTTATAAATCACTAATAACACAGAAAAGATTCAATTTGCATTAACTAATCAAAAGCAAAAGAGATTTTTTTTATTTTTTTTCAGTGTTTGAGAGCAAAGTGCACTAAACTAATGAAAACTGATGAAATGAACAATTTGAGAAGCGATAGAAAAGGAGTAAAAGAAATAAAATTTCACTCAATGCAAACACACAATCAGACCTCAAATTGACAAAAAAATCCCTCAAAACCAAGAGAATCCCAAAGACTCAAATGAACCATGTAATCTAGGCCCAAAATGAGACAAGGCAGAATTCAAATGAGGAAGAAACCAATCACTCAAACAATGCAAGAAAGCGATAGAAAACCACCAAACGAATGCAGAGAAGCAATCACACAGTTGACTGAACAGATAGAAACCACAAACTCCCACGGGAGGCTCGACACACTATAGCACCTAGATGCCCTAGGGCTAGAATGAAAAATCGATAAAAGAGGGAAAAAAACGAAGGATGAAGGTCACAGTCAATCAAAAAAGGCTCCAGAACACTCAGGCAGTCATAAAAATGAAACCAAAATCACATATCAAGCTCAGAAAGCTCAAAACAGAGCAAACCCTAGCACCTTACAAAATTGGTGCGACTGTCAGGCTGAATCTAGCTCCAGAACAGGATTGGCGCGGGTAATACACTGGAAACATGCACCAATTGGTGTGACTGTCAGGCTAATAAGTGCACCAGTTGACTTTACTAAGAAAAAATAAAAAAGAGCAATCCAAGAAACAGACTAGTGATGGTGAAGCTAAAAAAAAGCCAAACACACTAAAGGAGCCAACCAAACGAGCTGATCAAGCAAGCAAAGTCATGAATCGACCGAAAATACAAGACAATACTCCAAATCAACATCTCCCCAGTGGAGTCACCAATTTGTTGTAGAGGTAAATCCCCTCTGTAGACAGAGGTGAACCCTACTAGCCCAGATCGGGTCTAGCAACAATCGTATCACGCTAAGGCGCAAGTTCCTAATTGCAATAGACCAAATTGCGAAGAAGGCCTACCTTAAGTCCAACCCTGTTGTTCGTAGAGAATATAGTGCTCCCGTTTCCTTACTCCGGAAGATCACAATTCTCCCGCTTGTCGCGATCAAACACCTGCACATAAAATAAATACGATGAACACAAGCGTAAAACCCAATATATGCAATTATGTATCAGTCAGAGAAGACACAACTCATGATCACAATGAACAATACAAGTGGAACCATAACCAAAGTCACTTATCATTAATTAATACAAAGAAAGGTACAACTTGGCTCTGACGCTAAATCTTCCTTCAGCGGGTCGATAGCGGAATACGTCTCAGTAAAGCTCGTCAGGAATGGGACAAGCCTCTCTCTTCGGTTGTCTTGAAAATAATCTCCTTGCTACTGATTTGGATCTATGAGGACTATCAAGGCTCTTACAACATTCTATAGGCTATGAAGGCTCTTGGAGACTAGCTTGCAAAAGAAAATGGCAAGCTTATATAGATGGTAGAAGGGGAGTTGGGATCCCTACAATCATGGAATTGGCCCTATCCTCAAGGATGCTTCCATGAGAGGTGGAAAACCACTTCGTCTATAAGGAGGTCCGGAGCCAAACCTCCCAACTCAATTTAGAGACCAGTTTAGGAATTGGTTGGAGTCAATATTCAGCCATTTACTTTTAAAAAACACTCCTTAATAAGCCTAGCGCAGGTATAACACTGTGATAGTGCACCGGCTGGCACACCCTCTTTGGAGGATTTCCCCCATTGGTGCGAGGGATGAACTGTCTAGTCACGCCAAGGACAAAAAGGCTATTTTTAGGGTTTTTCACAAGGAATTTTCTTCAGGGAAATGAATTTCCTTGTTTAGGGGAATTCCATGAAAGTAGTTTTAGGTCATGTCACTGCTCACAGGTCACGGAATAAGCCCTCCAATGTGCGGGATGGGGAATTGCAGGGATGGTGACAAATTGTTGTGTAACACTTAGATAACAGACCTAGATGGAGATGGAGTGATTGGCCTAAGACTCTAAATGAAAATGAGTGACATGACCTTTGAGATGATGATGGCCATGGATGGAATGAAGGGAGCATCATTTCTAACCTAGACCATATGGAGTGACCAAAATTTATTTGAAAACTTGTTTGAAAAGACAAAATTTTTGACCTAGGACTACTAGAAAATAAACTGAAAGAGCATGTTTGATCACTGAACATATTGACACTAACAGGTGCTATTGTGTACATGTTGTGCGTATGGTATTGGTGTACATGTGGTATTTTTTTCATGTCATACATGTTGTGTTGCGAGATGTGGTAATACATATGTGCTTTATGTAGTCATGGTATCATGACATGTATTTCTTGTGTTGTACTCTGTGAATGTATAAGTATTGTGTTATATTGTAGATCGGGTGTAGGTGTATGTGTTGTATGTCTGTCTAGGCATATGTATTGTGTTGTATTATACATTGGGTGTAGGTATATGTTTCGTATGTCGGTGTGGTTTCATGTATTGAATGATGTTGTATGTTGTATGTGAGTGTACATGTTGTGATGTACACTATGTTTATGTGTACATGATTGAAGAGAAGAAAAGGTATTGGGTGTATGTCATGTGTGGAAATTGATTCAGTGTGTGTACACAAATAAAAAAGGTATAAGTAAGTACCGACGAAGGATAACTATCGATATTTTATTTCAGTTTTATTATGCATGTGATCTGTGATTCTGACTTATGATGGTTACATGTGATTTATGATTATGGTTTATGTTGATTTCATGTGATTCCTGACTTTAATTTATGATGGATGTGTTTTGAGATAACCAGATGTGATATGTTTATATATGATGATTGATCAAACAAATAGTTTGACTTGTTGTGATGGGAAGTAAACAAAATTGCAAGTGTAACTTATTGGCAGGCCACCAATGAGCTATGATGTGAATTTATTTCAATTTATTTAGAATCTTATGGCAGCTATGTGCTTGGTACAAGAAGCATAGAAATTCCTGGTTGGGTGATTGAAAATAATTGCAATCATTAGCTGTAACAAAGAAAGGAATTGGAACATGCAGTAGTATGTTGGTAAAGCACTTCAGGAGCAGGGCCATTATGGGAAATTGGCACCTAATAGTGTCAATTTATTTCCATGAGAATTCTATGACCGGTATGATGGTTTTGAGGCAGGCATATGCCCTATTTTTTTATTTTTAGATGCAAGGAAGCCTTTCCAAGGGATGGATTTCCCAGAATGGGGTGCCAGAAGAACTTCAAAGGTGAGTGACTACAAGGAAGGGGGTGAATCATAGTATTACCTTGAGGGTGGAGGTGTGAGCCTCTATATTCCATTTTTTATTGATATAGGAATTGTATCGTTTTATTTGTTGGTTTATCAAATGTGTATATGTGTTTATGTGTATATTATTATAAATATTATATCGAGCTAGTTTATAAAGCTCCACAGACATTATGGTTATTTACTGGTTGAAGCAAATGTGCATGAGTATATGTGGTTGTTATTGCAAATATCATAATGAGTTATGTTATGAAGCTTCTGTAAATGGTATGATTATCATTTTCTCAGTAGGATGACATTGTAAATATTTTAATGAGTTTTTTTATGAAGCTCCATAGGCAGTATATTTTGTTTTAGATATTTGTTGGTTTATAGGTGTCATTGAACACTGAGGATGGTGTTCCCCCAAAGGGGAGGCTTCTCTAAAGCCCTAGTAAAAAATCATGTAAAAAAATATATAATGGTGGGAAAAACATGTATTCCAAGCTAAATGGTGGGAAAAACATGTATTCCAAGCTAAATGGTGGGAAAAAAATCCTAGTGTGGGTGTTCAGATGGTTTATTATGTCTAAGGAAATTGGAAAAGGCTATGGCTAAGGCACTAAAGAGGAAAAAAGTATTTTTGGTACATTTATTTATGAAAATAATGGAAATTAGGAGAAAAGGGATATGAAAGGTCACAAGTTGATTGTGAGGAGGAAAATGAAGGAAAATAATGGAAAATGAAGAAAATAGAGGCCTCATTAATAAAAAGGCTTATGAGGATAAGTTGGTAGTTTTTTTCAGTGCAATTTTGGAGCTCTCATTATTCTCTCTCTCTCTCATACTCTTGGATACTTAGAGAATTCTTGGAGCACTCTTGGGGATTCACGACATACTTGGTGATCTAGAGAAAGAAAGAAAATGAAGAACAGGAAAGCACAAGAGGACCTAGGGATCGGAAGCTATAGCAGGTTTTGATTGCATGTACCGAGTTGCATGTATGTTTTCCTCACTATTTTTTGCATGCATGGTGTATGCATGTGGTTCTTGGTCATGATTTATCACTGGCATGGGGGATTTCCTAGATTCATAGTGGATTTTCCTAGCCTTTCCATTTCCTAGATAACCATGGTGTTGTGAGTTTATTTCCATTAATTTTTTTTTATTTAGTTCTCATGATTCATTTAGTTGTGGATTGAGTTAGTAGTTCATGGAGACTTGGTTGGAAAAATGCTCTGGAGACCAGCGAAGAGCTGTTGGGTTGAGTTACTAGTCCTAGAGCCATGGTTGGAAAAAAACTCTGGAGCCCTAGGTGGGTTGAGTTACTAGTCCTAGAGCCTTGGTTGGAAAAACTCTCTGGAGCTCGAAAACAGCTGGGGTTGAGTTAATAGTCATAGAGCCTTGGTTGGAACAAATTCTCTCTTTCCTTGGAACAGCTTGGGTAGAGACCAATCTGTGACGGTTGTGATGTCCGACCGTGAGGTGGAATCACTGGTTGATAGTTGAGGTGGTTTGGCCTTTGAAATCCCTGGATTGGTTTTGATTGATGTGTTTGATGAGATTCCACATTCATGTATGGAATATGGAATTAGGGTGATTCACTGAAGAGATATTTGGCTTAGCCAATATATGTTCGAGTGGAATGTGGAAGTATCATCTCCAGTTGGTTTCTACATTCATTAATGAGAAATTAATTTCCTTGGTATTTGGTATGAAAATGTACTCATTTATATGTGGATTTTTTTTTTTTTTATATCCATGACATTTCTGTTGTTATTATGATGATTATAAGCATGTATTTTGACAGTAGTGATGTATGGTTCTCTCCATGTTTTTATTTTTAAATGAATGCATAATGTATCTATGGTAAAATATATTGTATTGTAGATAATTATGTAAGGGAGAAATCATTCTTAGTGATTATCAGATAAGTATGATACCCCTATGCTCAGACTAGTTATTTACACCTATAGTATCAATGTTTGTGACATGATTGAAAAAATGTATGTCATGGCTACAAGGGGTCCAGATGAGTTCTTACTCATGTGATTGTTTTTGTATCATTTTCATGTTGTTATTTATCATCTCTAAAATTTTCATGAATTTTTGGGCAGATCATTGGGTTATGGCCCTCAAAAGGTGGCTCAAATCTTGGGGATGTTGGCACAGAACTAAGGAATTGGGACCCTATACATTGGCATGTAGCTTTATTCCTATGGCTATAGCCTCCTGGACGTTGTCATGTAGTTTTATGCCTATGAATATAGCCTCTTGGATGTTGGCTTGCAAGCATGTGCCTGCATATATGGCTCAAAGAGGTCAAAAGGTCAGTGTGTCCCAGGGGTAAGAGACCTGAATGGTTGGGTTATCTCCTAGGGGTGTTGTTATTGTTATACAAGGTTTGTGTTTCCATCAGTTCCACTTTCTTAAGGTCACCTAGGAGGTTGAATCTCATTATAGTATCCTCTTGTCACCTGTTTACCCTGATTGGTCAATTACTTGGGTAGATGTGGGAAGAGGGTGTTACAAAGAACCTCCTATTATGGGTGGTGTTCTTCCATTTGATGAAGTGGGAATCATACCTCCACCTAGAGATAGATTCATCTATGTGTGTAGAAACATTTGATCAGCTCAAGTAGATTATCATGCAGCAAAGGCATAGATGTTTCTCAATTTATCCTCGAAACCGAGTCTTAGTATCTACAGAGAAGGTGATAATTGAAAATACCAGAAGGAATTCTAGTGAAATCATGGAAATTTTTTTTTCTTTTGCTACAACAGCGCAGGATAACTCTAAATATCTGTTGAATCAGAATGTATGACTAAGGAGAGAGCCAGTTGCAGTGAAGCAACAAGCAAAACACCTTGCTACAAAAAATCAATTGTTATCTTCACACAACTTAAGCATCGCATAATGGAAATCAGCCATGCAGGAGGAATTGGTGCAAATGGAGGACAACATGGCACAATTATATGATGAGATGATACCTCTACAACAAGTGGCAACTCCTCTTGTTGGCATTCGGAAGAAAACACAAGAATTCTTAAAGCTCTTGAAAGTGGTAAGCAAAGAAGTTGATCAACTTCGTGAATGGGCTAACAAATATCTGAATTTTCCTCTATAGTTCATTATAAAGGACACAATTGCCACTGAAATGGACAAAGTGTGGCTGATAATCCACCATCATAATTTCAACCTCCTTAGAGAAAAGCCAACTAACACTATTGTCGCATATCATTAGGGGAATTTTGAGGTCTAAAATAGGCCTCCTAAGAAAAACATACAACCAAAATCAAATTTATAAGAACCAATAGGATTCAAGATGATGATGTCAACCATGGGGGATAATTCACCATTTTTTACTTAAAAGGGTAAAAAGATTAAAAAATAATAAAATAATAAAACTACTTTTGCAATTCGTATTTTCAACATATCTCCCAAAGTTTTTACTCAAATATCAAGCGGGAGTACTCATTGGATGAAAAATTTAATTCCTCATCCAAGGAGTACCCATGTTTCATACTTTCGATGGATCTTGCTATGCGAAAAATGAGAAATACACGAAAAAACATGATTGCAATCACGTTTTTCATGTATTCCTAAGTTTTCATGTAGCAGGGTCCATCGAAAGTATGCAACATGGGTACTTCTTGGATGAGGAATTAAATTTTTTATCCAATGAGTACCCCTGCTCGAAATTTGAGTAAAAAATTTGGGAGATAAGTTGAAAATACGAGTTGAAAAAGTAGTTTTTTTCTTTCTTCCCTCTAAAATTTGATGATGTCATTAAATCTTATTTTATTATTTCCACTATTATTTTATAATTTCCTTAGGAGGCCCATTTTAGACCTCAAAATTCCCCTAATGAGTCCTCTGCATAATGGTTTGAGTCTCTAGCATAGATACATGGGATTCCTTCTGTAGGATCACTTGAATAAATCAGAGGTAGGGAAATATTCTACCAGGAGATCATACAGTACATAGAATAGATCAAGAAAGCATCAAAATTGGATGGCTTGGAGATCACCAAATACATTATTCCATGATATTCCATTACACCAACCAAAGTGCACATGAAACTCTCATGGCTATGGAATAAAGCATAATCAAACTCCAAAGCCATATTGACATAGGCACTGGAGGTAAATATGTGGTATGCAACATACTTTCTGGTTTGAGTCAAATTCATCTCTACGAAGTTCATAGCATGGCACACATACATCACTAATGAGCTCCATGAGGAATCAAATGATTTTTCAAAATAATTTGTCCTATTATTAGTTTACTCTCATATAGCCGCTATGTCATATGTAATTTTTCTTTTGTACTAAGTTGTGTGTAACGAATTCCAAGAGAGAAATTTGGAATGTGAAAATCCATATATGGAATATAAAGAGTCATGTATAGAATGTGAAAAGTCATATGAGTTTAAGAGTCATGACGAAGCCAAAAGGTCATTATCATTTGCTATAAATATCTTCTCACTATTTAAGCTAAGGGATTGGATTCATGGAGTATTTCCTTGTCTTCTATAGTAGTGCATATGGGATAGATCATTCTTTGGAGAAGAAATTTGTGGCTTCATGTGTTACTATTGGATCTAGTGTCTCATCTATGTAACAATGTACTTAGGATGTTTCATTCATAATCATAAGCTCTATGATTCAGCACTTCTTCATACATGTATCGTGGATGTAGTAAGACCATTATTGTTAGGTTTACAATATATGTTGGTTTTATTACATACTAAAGCTAATGAACTATTTTGTTACTTAGATATGCCTATTAACGAATAGTTTTTGTTATGTCTTTATGATTGTTGCTTATTATGTGGATTAATTTGTAGGTAATCAACAGGTCTTTCTCTTCATTCCTAGATCCCCCTTTAGGATAGTGCTATTACTTTCCTAACCTGAGTCTCATCCTCCTTTACCAACCATGGAAGTTCCACATGCATCTTACATTTGGTGTCTCGCAAATATTGCATACTTTCTACCCTAAAGAGGTGTGGTGATCTCTTGTGTGTGTTTTGTAACCAAGGCACATCTTTGAAACCTTTCCAGAGGTCGTTGAACCATATAGCTGAATGGGACTCCCACACAAAATGATGTGAGATCTAATTAGGACTTCACAGCAGGAGATCCGCTTACATGTTGACGGCATCCAACATTGTCAACAAGTGGAATTATAATTAGGATTTTAAGATTTATTAAAGACAAATACTTTGAAGGTAGTTAATGAATCACAATCCAGAAGTTATATTCATGGAGTTATGAATTATAACACATTTATCTCATTCTAAAAATTAGGAGGCATGATGTTCTAAAAATTTCAGACCTATTTCATGTTGCAATGTCATAGACAAGTTGGTAACAAATGTCATCTCTCTCAAGTTGAATCCAATTCTTAGAAAAATTATCTCTGAGGAATAGTTCAGTTTTTTGAAAAATCAACAAATCCATGATTCCATACCTATGGCTCAGGAAACTTTACATTCATAAAAAATTCAAAATCCATCGCCATGAAAATTGATTTGTGAAATCCATACGATCGGTTTAGCTAGAATTTTTATGCCTATGCTTGATTCAATTAGGGATGGAATTAAAGTATATAAACTATATTATGGGTTGCATTTCTACAATCAACTTCTCAATTTTTATAAACAGGAGTCAGTCTTATTTATTTAAGGCCTCTCAAGGCCTCAAACATGGATGTCCTTTCTCTCCACCCTTATTTATCTTATTCGTTGAGACTCTGAGAAAGATAATTAAAAAAGGAATAGCATTGGGGGATATCAGAGGCATAAAAAACTCAAATCAGGTTTACATATCTCATCTATTATTTGTAGATAATATACTCATTTTCCTTTTTGGTGCATATCCCTACATTTTAGCTTTAAATTTTTTCCTTGGAAGATTCAAACTGGTGACGGGCATGAAAATAAATGAGGACAAGTCCTTTATTTAAGTTTCAAACATTCATGCCTTGGTTAAGACTTATATTGTAGCTACTTTTTCTCTTTTCAGGTTATGTACTTTCAAGAAGGTCTCAAATATTTGGGATTCCATATGAATCCAAGCACTTAAAATAATGGATTGAACATGGATTTTAAAAAATATTGAGGCAAGGATCTTCATTTGAGCACACACATTGTTGTCAAGAGGAGGGAAATTGATCTTAATTAAATCAGTCTTAGAATTCATTCCCGTATGTTGGGCCTCCATTACTTCCATTCCAAAAACAAAATAACAAAAATTAGAAAAATATGTTACAAACTATTATGGTCTAGAAGCATGAATTTTGAGGGCATCCCCTTAGTGAAATAAGCCAAAGCTCATGGGCAAGGGGGGATCAAAAAATTTTTCTTATTCACCTGCTCTCTCATTGATTTTTTTATGGTGTTTATTGAAAAATAATTCTTTATGGAGCAAGGTAATGAAAGGAAAATATTTTGCAAGAAAATCAGATATTGAATGGGTTAGGTGCCCCCATAAAATTTTACCCAATGTGTCTATTTCCTATAAAGATATCTCTAGAGCTTTCCCCGTCATTGGTGACTAGGCTACGTAGAATATTGGTGATGGTAGAACCATCAGAATTATCCAGGCTCCATGGGTAGGAGCATGATACCCCTACAGACTTTTAGACAACCTCATAGAATCTCTACAATTCACTAGCTTAAGCATATGTTGGGGATGCTCCAAATTGGGGTTTTTGAAGTTGGAAATTTCCCACTGCCATATGTTTGGTTGGTGCATTAGCACAGAAATGGAATACTTACATTGACTTAATGGTGATATCCATGTCTATATTATCCAAGGAATATAAGGACAAACTCATTTGTTCAAAAAATAAATTATCTGGTTCTTTCATAGTAAAGTTAGGTTACTAATCTGTTATAGAGGTTGATTTGAACAATCGGGCTAGTTGGTGGTGGGTTATCATTTGGAAATCCCCTAGCCCCAATGAAGCATTAAATTTCTCTTTACATCGCTAAATCAGGAAAGCTTCTCACCTGGGATGTTGGTTTAAAAGGTGGGTGTAATGGACCAAGCTAGTTCTCTTTATACAAAAAGGAGGTAGAAACAATCTCTCATATCTTCATAGACTTCTCTTTTGCTCGAAAATTATATTCCTTGGATAAAAAATTTTTTTATACCTCTTCCACAACCTGGAACAAACCTTCTCTTATGGACTACATCATGGAATGGGAAAACAACAAATCAGCCTAGGAATACCCTACATTCCCTACTATATTTGTTCACATAGTATGGTGGGTTCCAATTTTTCAGGACATACACATACCATTCAAGGTTTTATGTGGGGTCATAGAATTCAGTCAAGAAATTCAACCTAATTCAAAAATAGAAAAATAAAATAACCCTTATCATGCCTCAATTGATGGAAGAAGTCCCTTGGAGATTCTTTGATGGATATTGTTAGGTTTGGCTCCCCATATGTGGGGTGAGTGCAGTTATTTTTACCTCTAATCAACATTTCTATCATATATGTTTTGCTCCAGGTATAGGTTCAAAATCAAGAGTTGAGTTTGCAACTGTAAGGTTCTCTTCCATGTCTCAAATTTATATAATCTCAAGAAAATTCAATTTTTTGGAGACTCAACAATGTTGATTGACTATATAAACTAGAAGGTAGAGGTTGTTTCCCCACACATAATTCCTATCATAGTGGAAATAAAGAAATGGGTTGGAAATATGGAATGGTACAAGGCTAATCATGTTTACAAAGAAATAAATAGCATGGTTGATCATTTTTCAAAGGTGGCATTAAGAGTTTAGACATGTACATTAGATATCATAGAATACAGGGATGATCAAGCCTTGGATGTTGTGATTATTCAGTTTCAGTATTTGAATTAACAATTTATTTAAGCATTTTTTTTTTAGACAGAATTGTTTAGAACTTTGTTGAATTTTTTGATATGTGATCAATGCACCCCTGGGTTCCACACAATGTATAATTTTTATAATGATAATATAATTTTTTTTTATGGGAAAAAAAATTACTCTAATTATTTTCAATTGGATTTATCTTGGGTAGTTCAGAGGTGTTAATTTTTCATAGAGCAGCATAGTTCTTTACTTTGATAGTTACATTTCTTCAATAACATGTTAATTTCACCCAAAATAATTATACCATTGTACAAATATATATTATTAACCATCAGAATATGAAACTATGCAGAGAGAACAATACCATCATCATCATCATCATCTAAGCAGCGGAAAGTAAAAGATCAAAGGAAGAGAAACATGAACACATAGAGACACCAGGATTGGTCTGAGACCAGGGCAAAACCCACTACAGGGAAAACCCTTGAAAATTCTTCTTCTTAGATCGTCATCAAATGATTGAGAGATAAGAGTACAATTATCCATAGATACATATATTTACGATGTAGGAAAAAACTACCATACATGCAATAAAACCATAACCATACTTCTGCTTGAGGAGCCTAAATATGAGAATTGAAATGCACTGTAGAAAACCTATGAATAAGATTGATACTGAATGATGATTGTAGATACATATAGGATTGGAAACAAACATATCTGATCTACATATCAACATATCTGTAATACCAAAACACGGATTTGATAGATAGTCAAGTGATCTCAACTATGAAGTCCTATATCTAAATCTAGGACACTGTCAATGACTATTCAGACACAACTGTAACTAACGACTAATTTCTGGAGGCACTACGCAATAAATGGAAGGTGACCCAACTCATATATGGTCAGAAAATCTCTATATCGTAGCCTTAACATTCTCTGCCCATGGCTCTAGGGTCCTTAGCCACTGCCAGGACACTATGTGCCCATGGCTCTACTTCATATCATCCCGATCTGACCTCAGGAGCTTGGTCACACCTTTTAAAAGCTCTACCCATAGCAATGAGGTCCTTGATAGCGAGCATAACACACCCAGACCATGGATTTGCTCAGTTGGGCCCCTCCCTCAACATTTCCTACCCATGAATCTGGCCCAAGAGACTCATATCTATTGTGATCCTTTGTCTATGACCCTGATCCACTATGCGAGCCTCTCCTTACGTACTTGTGTGAGACAGAAATATAAAATATGACCCAAAACCAAAATAGCATGAAGAAGATGTCATGAGCGAATGTGTGCAAATGAACTTGGGATCACTTCTATTTATAACTTTGTGAGGGACCACTTGGGGCTTTAACCGAATCAACATGCGGTTAGGCTGACCCATAAAATAATAAAATAAATCATAATTTAACTTCCACTTAAATAATTGGGAGCCTCCTTAGCTCAATATTCTTTTCTTGGATGCTTTAGTTTATCTCTTCAATTTCTTGGAGCCTTGTTGTAGTAAGTGCCCTTTTCATCTTTGGTACAATGTGTATTGAAATTTTTGTTCTGTGGGTCCTCCTGCTATGATCCCAAAGGGTGCAAGCTTCATTTCATGTAATTTTCATGATGATGATTTTGATGCTTTTGAAAAACATACTACAAGAATTGAATCCAAATTGCTAAAGAAAATGGGGTATCAGTGAAAGTGCCTCGACATTAATGTCCAAGGCATCGTAAACCCCATCGAAGTCGAAGAATTTCCTCGTCATGCAAGACTTGGATATGTCAAGAAGGAAGTTGGAGAATGCTCCAAAATAGCTAGCGACCCACCAATAACTGATGATGAGAGAACCTCCTAAAATTTCAGCAACAGTGAGGGATTCACGGGCACTTATCAGAGGCACATGAGGAGGAGTAGTTCCAATATGATACAGAAAGTATGGAAGAGGAAGAATCATCAAAACCAGGATGAACACCAAAAATATGCATGTCAAACACGTCAGGACCAAAAAGCACCCATGGAGAATCTAGTCCTAGAAACTATTACACAAGAAAATCCACTACAGGGAGATGACCCATTTACTCTATTAAGTAAAAGATGGTTTTTTTATAGGTTTTATTTGTTATGGCCACAGTTGTTAATTCATGTGTTGCAAATAAATGTAAAATTGATTATGTGTTTTCCATCACTTTGAAATGTAACGACGATGTTTTTTTTGGTCTTTTCATATGAATAGTTGAGGTATTGGTTTTTATTATGTAATCATTGACCAAGAGTGAGTGTTATAAACTCTTGGAAAGTGTGGGATTGATTGAGTCATGAATGGTTTGTATATGATTGTACGGGATGTGCCAGATTTACGTGTAGGTGATTGAAAGGTGGTTTGGAAAGGACACAAGCAGTGTGTTGGGTGTGTTAATGCTTTTGGTGGTCCAAAAGATCCTTAGTGGGGAGGAATGATCCAAGAGGAGTGTATAAGTCCAAGTACAAGTGGCTTAAGGAGAAGGCTCAAAATTCAAAGTGGAAGAAATGTGGAAAACTCAGTTTCAAGTTGAATATCTTGTCGACCTGATCGCAATGGTGTCAACGGTTCATCAAACCAAGTCGTACATGAAAGTTAGAGCTGGTAAAAGTTTTGGGCTGACTAGGTGACATAGAAAGTTAAAGGAGGTGCAATTTTGTAGATTCCGGTGATCGGATTCCGGTCAGAATCCAGGAAAATTTGTGGGACGGATAAATTTCCCACTAACGCTTAAAATCAGATATTTTAAAATTGTATGGTTTGTTATTAAAAATGGGAAAAAGTATTAAAAAAAAGGTAGGCGGTTCGTTACCCCCCATCCTACCCCAACCACATAAAAAAATGCATTTTAAATTTGGTGGGGTTGGTAGCCATGACCCCACCACCACAAATCATACGAAAAAAACACATTATAATTGTGTGGGACATGGGTTGTCACCCCCGCCTCCCCCCCCCCCCCCTCCATACTCCATGGTACGATGGCACAGACGGTGTGGCGGGCCGCCCGATGCGGGTCCGGCCCCCCATACACCATTTTAATATCTATACGATGTAATTAAAATGAGGGGCAGGATTTGATCCCCCAACCCCTCCTCCACCATTTTTTGTTCTTAAATTATATGCCAACCAGTGGATCTTGTAAGGTCCGCCCAACACTTTTATATAAACCCTCAGTCCGCATATGCACCCAGGCAGACCAGGAGTGGCACAGAGATCAAGGCAGGCAGTGGAACCCTGAGCCTTTTCAGGTGTAGGTGGAACCATGATTTTGAGCTCAACTTTCAGAGGGGCCAAATTTTCTCAGTGTCCAAATTGGACAAATTTTATATGGATTCTACACCTCTGAGCAACAGGATTCTAATGGTGCTATATGTTTCTACACTAGAGGTCTCCATTTTTCGACCACTTTTCGACTTTTAGGTATAAGGGTGTAATTTTACATTGATGCTTATACTTTTATTTTATTTTCCACTTAATGAAAGAGGGCCTCCCCACTGATTGAGCAAGGCCTGGAGACGTAGTCCCTCCTGGACAAACTCCATTATCAAAATCCTTTCTTCTTTGCATGAATTTATGTGCTTCTCTCTTCTTATGTTCATGCCTTCTAAGTTCCATGGTTAAGATGCAATTTTACATGTAATTCTTTATTCCATCTCTAAGCTAAAGATTTTGGATCACCTAACATACTTTTGTGAGCCAGAAATAGAAAATATGACCCAAAACCAAAATAGCATGAAGAAGATCTCATGAGTGAATGTCTGCAAATGAACTTAGGATTGGTTCTATTTATAATTTTGTGAGGGACCACTTGGGGCTTTGACCGAATCAACATGCAGTTAGACCGACCCATAAAATAATAAAATAATAAAATAATTTAACTTCCACTTAAATAATTGGGATGATCTATAGTTCAATTTTTATCCTCTCGAAAAGAGCAATCTAATTAATGTATTATATTAATCATATGAGTTGTACAATGTTTAATTTGACTCCAGTTTCAAAAATTAACACTCCCTCTCAACTAGGAAGAATTCAACTTTGCAATCTCTGCTTGTAGATCTCTACATCAAAGTGTCATCATAGATAAAATCCATCTGTTGATATGTGTTCATCGATTAATATGCCATTATGTTATCTTCATGCATCATCACGTATCGTCATTCAACATCTCTGTCATGTAGTTATCATGTTGTGAACCTTTCTCATTACAAATCATCAATGTACTCTCCATGCTTATTTTTTTTGTCTATTGATTTTTCCTGCTCATATGTTGAACATTCTTGGATTTAGAAGAAGAATTTTTCACTAGAATGGACCTAAGGCTATAACCCTTCATCCATCAGGATATCATCTTGAAATCTCTTCCATCGAGTTACTACTGGAAATACCATCATCAGAAAGCATATCATTAAGGAGCATATCTCAACCTATAACTGCATCAGGGAGAACATCTCGACCCAGAATCTCATGGGGTAGTGATCCAGGTGGATATTTGTGGCCACCCGCCTATACCTTTTGGGGCCCCACCATTGTTTCTTTCAATCTTTCATTTTCCTTAATTGTAGCACAATTTACTATTTTTAGGATCTTTTCAGGTCTTGAACTTCTGGATTCATTTTGAGGCCCTAAACAATGTTTTTTAGAAAAACCAGGAGAAACATGGAAGTTCCTTTGATGTTACTCATATCAAAAGTTGTATTCCTCAGATAGATATTTCTAATGAGGTATTTTGCGAGTCAAACGGAGATTGTATGCCAAAGTTACGTCCCTTGGAAGATTTATGTACCAATTTACCCAAACGGGTCCCATATTTTTGGAGATTCATCTCCTAGGGTTAGGTTTTTGGATGTTTAGGGTTATCCATTGCATCTCAATAATAAATAGGCCCTCAAGCCTCATTGTAACACAATTCATAGGCCTGTAGCCACCACATCTCTAATCAGAGATAAGCTACCAGCACCCTAGTTAGTTTATTTCCATTATGTCTGTAAGCATATTTCGGTTATTTTTTATTAATGAAATGAAGTTTTGTTTATGTTGCATCTCTTTTTTCATGTGTATTTCTGTATTTCATTATGTTCCTGCATAAATCTGGATCAGTGGTATCAGAGTGGTCTGATCTTTCTCGATCCTTTTTTTCATGTCCCCAACGAGGTCGGGGTATAAAGAGTTAGGGCTCGATCTTGTTGAACCTTTTCAAGATCAGCCTCACAAACCCCTATGGTTGCCCATGGGGGAAGAAAAGAAATATGAGGGAGAAGGAGATCCTATAAAAATATTACTCG
Source organism: Pinus albicaulis (assembly GCA_034641835.2). Taxonomy (NCBI): domain Eukaryota; kingdom Viridiplantae; phylum Streptophyta; class Pinopsida; order Pinales; family Pinaceae; genus Pinus; species Pinus albicaulis. The sequence goes on from CM076575.1 coordinate 1,238,370,857, forward strand.
AGGAGGCCCTTGAGAAACAAAGGAACATGATGATGGATAACTTTTCCTAGATCCTTCAACAACTGCCCACTGGCAGTGCATCTACATCCAATAGTCACTTTGGAGGCACCACTCCTTTGAAGGTACACGAAAACTTTGACATTCCCATATTTGAGGGCCAAATAGATGCAGACACCATAGATAAATGGTTGAATCTATTAGAAGGATACTTCTCAGTTTATGACTTTTCTGACCAGGAGAGAATTATTTTTGCACTCTTCAAAGTCGTTCTCCATGTCAAATACTGGTGGGAAACCTACTGTGAGAAAAAGGTCGAGGGGGAACCCTCTCTATTCTCAGTTGTACCTAGTTGGAATTATTTCTGATATGCCATCAAGAAACAATATTACCCCGTGGTGAACTATGAGGACAAGTACACACAATGGACTAATTTGTGGCAGCAAAGGGAACAAGATGTGCATGAACTGACGAATTTGTTCCATACCCTACACACAAAGATGGGTATCAAAGATTTAGAGAAAAATTTGGTGTTGAAGTACCACAGTTGTGTGCAAAAATAAATTCAAGAGGAAATGGAGTTCCTCAACATCTCTTCTCTTGGTACGAAATATCGATATGCTACCAATATTGAGCATTAATTCAAACAGAAGAAGTGAGACTTTGGATCTGTGAATCAAAAGCAAGGGAAAGGTGCCCCAAAACCATACAACAAAGGACAAAGCCAAGGCATGGCAGCCCAATACAACCTTCTAAATCCGCAATCAAATAACAACACTGCGAAGCTGAAGAAGAACATGGGAAAGTGGTGTGAGTTCCATAAGAGCTCCAGTCACAACACAAGTGTGTCAGGCCAAGCAGTCACTAGTGGCCGTGATGAAGGCTTATGAATAATATGCATGCTATGACTCTAAATCAGAACCCGACAAGGGGAATGACAGAGGGAAGAATATCATTGATGCGGATCCCAATGCCACCATTGCTGCCACGAAGATATAGAAGGTGGAACCAGAAGATCCATAAGAGGAGTAGCGTCTTTTCCACAACGAGATGTGGGTAAAGGGTTCCCCGCTATAGTTCATGGTCAACATTGGGATCCAAAAGAACCTCATTTCAAGATAGATCATGAAGCATTTGGGCTTGCCGACCATAGCACACCCATAGTCATTGTTATACATCATTTTGTCACCATGACATTTGATTGTTCATATGGGTCTATCATCACGTATATCATGTTCCCTTAGAATTAAAAAACCTTAATGTTCCTAAATCAAGTCTTGGAATTGGAGAAAAGCTCTGTAAAACCCTTAAAAGTCTACCTCCGCAGTTTTTCTAGCCTTTTTCTGTGCATGCGCTGCTATTTGGTCAATAAAATGCGACAATTGCCACACTTTTTACTACTATTAGTTGCGCACCCCGGCGAAAAGAAAAATAAAAGAAAAAGTAAATTCTAGAAGCCTTGCTGATCAAATATTCTCCCAACTGGAAGCTTCTAGAGTTGCAATCAGTTTGAGCTTTATCCCTCCACTCATGGAGCTTGTCCCTTGGTCCATGGAGCTCAAATCCCTTCATGAGAGGAATCCATTCCCCTCTTCATGGAACTGAAACTACCTCCATTTCCCAATAAATTCAGCTTAAGTTTCAAGTTGAAGGGTAGATTATAAATGAACTGCTGAAGAGAATTCCCAAGAGTGCATACATTCTACACTAGTGAGTTGTTGTTGGCATGAGAATGATCACACCCCTATGTCCTTAACTCCATGCTAGTATTCAGAGAGGAAGGCTTATCAAACTAAAGGAGAAACAATTGTTCAGGACCCCATGAGAAATCTGTATGACATCAAGGCATCAGGTTGTAATATTACTCTTTTTATTCAAGATAATACATATGGATCTCTTTTTCTCATTGAGTTGTTATTATGATTATTGAAATAACATAAGTACTTAGACTCGTTGATCACTAAGTTTGGTTAGATTTTCTTGACTATTATATGTTGCAGATGCTTTGATTCTTTTGTCTTTTCTTTGATTGCATGTTCTACTTATTGGAGAAGCCACTTTGGAGTGACAGGACAAAATAATATAACATCGAATGTTTGGATTTCAAGGTAGGGGCATGTCTTCTCTACTTTCTTATAATAATTCTGAAATGAAATTAATCTAGATAAAAATGTTTCGAAAAGGATTTTTTTTTCTAACGACTCGTTGAGTACTAGGGAGATCACTCTTATCTGCAAGAGGGATTAATCCATGTAACAAAATGGTAACTCCATTGGGGATCTAGAGCTTAGTTTTCTTTATTTATTTTTAGTTTGAATTTCAGATTTTTCTAATTTTGACTTCTCTGAGTCAGGTTGGGTAGATAAATTTTAAGAATCCCTAAAAAAGAAAGCTAATTATTTATTTTTTCAATTTTTTCCTTGCCTGCACGGTTTTCAGAAGAAAACAGTGCAACAACCTACGTGACTTTTAGTTCAAAATAGTGAGCATGCACTCTATCTTCCACTACAAACTGCACACCTGTTGAAGCCCTGAAAATTGGGTCTACAACAAAGGGGATACCCACCCGGTCCGGACCTTGGTTAGCAGCTCCTTTTCTGTTTGGTGTAGTGGGTCTGACTAGGGATAATGGGACCAGTTTCCCAATGTGTATGTGTGTGTTGAGAATAGATATTTCCTATCTAAAAAGGTTCCTAACTGAAATGATTTTATTCTATTTCTAATCTAATCATATGCAAATTGTATTCTAATTTAAACAGAAATATCTAATTCTAAACTAAACCCGGGATGTAATATTCTTTATGAGATCTAAAACAATTTTGAATAACAACTGATAATAAAGATTATTCAACTGTTGTAAGAAAATAATTCAATAAAGATAAACCATTTCATATAAAAATTTATATGAAACAATTATGAAAAACATATCGCATAATAAGTTGTTCATACACTAAGCATAAATAAATAGTTATCACCGTACAGAAGTGCCAAATGATAACTTAAGCATTCAAGCATCAATATATAAACAACTAAATATAAATATTACTTTAACACAGAAGCAGAAATAGTTAAGACATAAAAGTACCATTTATAACTGGTTCTACTCATGAGCTAGAAGCAATAATGATTTATCTCTTCCTAATCCAACATCTACTAAGAGTACAGAAATGAAACATCAGTAGAAGATATTAGACACAGATATCAATAAATCTCGTTCCATTAATTCATCTAAACCTCCTCTGAGGGTGCAAAAGTGCATGTTCTAAGGATAAGTTTTTGACAAATTTATGGACCCTTCTCTAAATGCATGAGAAGGGTTTAAATACTACTAACTAAATCTAATTACAGTTTATTACAAAAATTTAGGATTCGGTTTAAATGACCGTCCTTTTTCTAGGTAGAAAATAAGTAAAACTAACACTAAATCTAAAATTAAAATTAACAACTAACTACTTATGACTCTGGTCTTTGAATTGGCAAGCATCCAGCATTGATTTGAGAAGAGGAGGCTGGCTGACTTCAAATTTTAATTGTCCTGAAAAGGCGGAATCGGAAAGTGTTGGCGCGATCTTCTCAGCAGAATTAATGATGCAATTAAGAGCACTGCATTGACTATGTGGTTTTACTAGATGTGTCCAGTAAGAATCCCAATTTAACTTAGTCGATTCTTGGATTGATTTTTCCTTTTCCTCAGTTTTCTGTTTCCACTCTGTTTGCAATTGCTGGGCTTGTGGTAGATATCCTGGAATAGTTTCTGAAATAAAATTAACTTTGTGCAAACTCTCATTTACACAATCAGTAATGTTGCTAGCCGTTGTAGCTGCTTCCTCTGCTGCTTTTTCTGCCTCTCTGATCTGTGCATCCCATTTATTGAAGAGCATTTCTTTATGGTTGTCATTGATAATTGGTGCTCCTACTCTTTTTCCTTCCTCTGTCTTTTGCCATGCTAAATAATTAGTAACTCTTTCATTAGTTAAATCATAATCATGTCGTAATTCTACGACATGATTAGTGATTTTATCAATTTCTTGACAAAAAGAGTTCCACTATGAAATATTTTGGCATAATATATCTTGTTGTTGCAGTAGTTGATTATTCAAAGAAATAGATTCTGAGATGAACTCTGTAAGCTTGGGGTCTTCTTTATGCATTTCTTGCATAATCTGTATTTGTTTCTCTTTCTCGGCCAAGCTTTTCTGATACCCAATTTGCATTTGCTGAAATTCTTGCTGTAACTTTTCAAATTGTCTCTGTGCTTCACTGTTGGCATGTACTTGTTGCAATTGTTGTCGCAGAACTTGTATTTGATCCTCTTTTACATTTAATAACAACCGTACCTCAGATGCTTTGTCAATAGTTGCGGAGGCATAAGCTCCTGTAATCTGAGATAATTTAGTAAGATTTTAAGTGGGATCCATAGTGGGATCTTTCCATAAAACATCCAATTGTTCTGCATCAGTAGAGAGCACACTTTCTAATTTTCTCTTCTTTCTTTGCTTCCTTACTACTACTTTATGTTGAGGGCTATAAAATATATCCAGAGGAGGAATTTCCTCTATTTTAAGTACAAGCTCGAAGGAAGGAGTAATGGGTATATTTTATTTTTCTGTGACATTGCCACTTATTTCTGTAATCAAACCTTTTGTTGTCTGTACAGGAGTTTGTATGTTTTGTACTTCAACATTAATCAAATCATTAAATGATTCCCATTATTTATCTAACTGAGTGTTGATGGATGGTTGTTGTATATTAAGAGGTGGAATATTCAACTGTGGAGTGGTGGAAGTCTGTTGTTGTGAGAGCTCTTTTGATTGAGCTGTATCCTTCACTGAAGCTTCACTTTTATCCTGATCAGATTTTTTAGAATGTTCAGAAATTTCTTTGTCAGAATTTGACTTAGACCTTTCTGAATCTGAGGTTCCACTGAGGCTAACCTAGGAGTTGGTTCCCTTGTGGGTTCCAAACGCAAATTATCCAAAGGAATAGTGGTCAATCTTCTTTCTCTGTATACTTTAAACTCTTGAAATTCTTCTAGGGAGAACCGTGTTTGAGCTAAATGCAAAATCTCTTTAAATGAAATTTTTCTTGAAACATATCATCAAAAATATCTTCTTCTCCAAAAAATACTCTCACTTTGACTACAGTGGTGAAATCCTTGACAATACCATATGGATCAAATAGCCTTCTTGGAAACTTAAACAATTTTAAACATGTAACATTGCTTACTTCCTTAAATGCGTGACCAACATCAAATAATGAAAATGCTCTGCAGGACACAGGAAATTGTGGCCAAATGGCTTTCTTTTTATCCTTTAATTCTTTTGTCAAACCTCCGTCTCCACAGGTTTGATATGTAATTTCCTAAGCTATGAGTTTATCCAGAACATATAAGGGAAAAACATGAGGAGAAGAAAAGCTTCCAAAAACCCTCACATAAGTAAACAATTCTTCTCCAAACCATCTTGCGATAGGAAGAATGTCTACTTCTGCTTCAGGGGACAACCTTGGGACATCCTTATTATACAACAATCTATACAGTGGCAACATTATGCCATGGAAAATCTTGTAAAAATGAGGAATGAATTTTGACTCCCACAATTCTTTGTGATAAACATGGATGGGCAAGGGATCCTAAATTTTCCATTTCCAACCCATTAAAGGGAACTTAGAAACAAAGCAGATTGAATCCATAACATAGGCAGATAGATAAAAAGGAGGATAAATCCTCTGAGAGACAGTTCGTTTAGACCAGTAATAGAAAATAGTCGTGGCTAAGTTATCAGACAATATTTTAGCCCAGTCCACAATGGTAGCGTTAACAGCAACATTCAATACGAGAAGCCGTTCAGGCAAAAACTTATTAATGTAAGGCTTTCCAGAAAGCCTACATAACATAGCAGCAGAAAAACAATATGGAGAAGTGAGTGAACCGATACTGTACATACCGTGTATATCTTTCTTCAGTGGTTCATCTCTTCTGGACCATTATTTTGTGCATTCCGCTAAGTTTTCATTTTCCTTGGAAAATTTCTCCATAAATCGTTTGTTGTAAGTTGCCCGAGGCTCCGGAAAATGATACATAAGCCTCAAATCTTCTGGAGTGAATGACCCGATGAGCTCTTGACCTTGGGTTTTGAATTGTTTGTCCGTAATATCAGTGCTATCCAGCACCCATTTTACCATGTCTGTATATGGAAGAATTCTTGGTCTTGCTGCTACCCGATGTAAAAATGAACAAGCCAGCTCTGTAAGAGATGCTTCAGAGGAATTAATTGAGCCCACAATAGCCGAAACATCCATTACTCTTGGGTTTTCTTCTTCAAGTAAATTAAACATACCCTCCCAAGTGGTGATGCCAGCGTCTTTGTTGCAAGCAGTGTCTGCGTACAAGGATGTCATCTCTTTATTTTCAGAACTTGGAACTTTCTCTTTCTTCCCAGAATTCAGAGCTTTATCTTTCTTTCCCATAATGCTCTGAATATTGCTTTGTATAGTCTCATGTTCTTCGCGCCTGCAGTTTTACAAATTAAGTGAGAATAATGATATGAGAAAGGTGATGGGATAGTTTTAAATGCTGAAGGCATATGAAATATATTATTTAATCATGAAATAACCCTTCGATCAAAAAAAAATCCTTTTCATTAATAATTGAAAATCCATTCATTAACTTGACATTAAGGCACATAATGGATATCGATTTATAGAAAAAATTTCTTCGTACAACGAGCTTGACGCATGTGCGATACTGCGATCTACGATTTGCTTTGCAATATCGCAAAATCAAAATATCAAAAATCGCAACATTCACAAATCGAAATCATAGCAACTTTCGCAAATCACAATTTGTAACATCGCGGCATCGCAACATCACGAAATCACAATATCGCATAATATAACATATGAAAAATATCCGTTAATATATTTAATGCGATATGCGATTTGCGACAAATATTTTAATGCATAGTTATTGGATCGCGCTTATCGCAATTTAGAAGATTCTACTTTGCAAAAGATATCTTGTACTTTTTGTTGCGATGGATGGGATATTTTCTTCAAAGAAAGATTTTATTATAATCTATCATAAATTTTAAGTTTATCTAAAGATTTTCTAAGAAATTTTATTAAGTTAATGATAGTAAGTTTTATTTGAAAAAGAAAACAAGTACTAATTTAATTTTTTCGATTTTTTAAACTAAGGGTCTCCACTTGTTTAGTATTAAATACTAAATAAAAAGGGGGTTGTTGCTGGCCACAACAATTGGCGATTCACTTGGAGGAACCAGTTATCTCTGTTTTTCTTTTAAATTCTCTAAACTTTTCAAAACAGAAAATTTTCCAGAAAATCAAATTTTATTATAAAAAGACAAAGTACATTATGCTTTAATCTATAAATAATATTTCATTTCTTATATATTCAACTTTGACTATTTACTTCCTCAAGCTAGTCCTTGTATCTACATCGGTCATTTCTTGGTTTAAAAAGATAAAAACAAAAGGCTTCTCTGTAAATCAATTTGTAAATATGCTCTTTTGTCGTAGGTGGAGCCACTGCTGCCAACAAGCGTCTATAGCCTTGACAGGGTTACCTATTACCCAACAATGATCCTGTGTCCTACTTAGAGAAATATACAATTTTCAAAGAGAAATCCATATTCACACTTATTGTTTTTTTATTTTCTTTTTACCCTTAAAGAACAATGTCTTGGTTTGGTAGTCAATTTATGACAGTGCCATTCACTTGATTTATAACTTTGCTGAACAAGTTGGCTCATGATGAGACCCCTTGCCTTTTGATTGTAGTAATCATGAGTCATTGCCCTGTTCTGGTATGCAGTATTGGCAAAGTCAACAAGCTATAATATCTATGATCATGATAAGTGAGCTCGTGATGAGACCTCTTACTCTTTAAGTTAAAAGTGTATCATTGGATTATTCCCTAAACTTTGTAATTTTCTAGGTAGGGAGGAAGTCATTGTTTCCTTAAGATAGCTTTGGACGACAATAATAGAGTTTTTTGGGAAAGAACTTTTCTACAGAGAACTTTCGTTTTGTTATTGATACCTTTCATTGAACTGATATAAAACAATCTTTCACCAAAAGTTGTTTTTCATCAAAATTTTCAAAGTTGAAACTAGTATCATTTCTAGACTAAAGCTTTTAACTGTATCTTTAAATAATAATGATCAATATTCTAAAAAATAATTCTATTTATATAAGTGAAGAAATAAAATTTAAAAATAGAACCTATATATATATATATATATATATATATATTTTGAATTCCAAATGTAACCATTAACAACTGGTTTTATTATGACAAATAAAGAAAACTAATCTACAAAATAGAAGAATGATCTCCTATGGAAAACATTTTTAAGGATCTATCCATTAACAGGTAAAGATTCTCTTTTCCCTATTAAATCCTGTAACATGAAAGTAGATAGACCTATGATTTTTGCAATTTGAAAAGGACCAAGCCACATTTTTTGAAATTTCGTATGTTTTCCTTTTTCCTCATGGGCCTTGTCCCATTTTAGAACTAAATCTCCTATCTGAAAGTCCTTTTTGGTTATCATGTTTGAATCAAAAGAAGCTTTAACTAATGCTTGATGATGAGCATGAGTTACTTTGGCCTTTTCTCGTTGTTCTTCTAACTTAATTATTTCCATTCGCCTTAATTGTAAAGAAGAAGTTGGTTCTTCATCAATATATTGAACTAAGGCTAGAGAAGGAATCACTAGATGAGTTGGAAGAACCACTTCTCTCCCATAAACTAAATTAAAGGGAGAAGTGCCAATAGAATCCTTCTGCGTTATTCGATCTGCCCATAAAGCATATATTAAAGACTTATGCCAATTGTTATGATTTTGATCAATGGTTCTCTTAATGATTCTGATTAATTTTTTATTTGTAGATTTAGCTAACCCATTTCCCTATGGATAATAATTGGTAGAATATTTAAGTTTAAAACCTCTCTTGAGGTCAAATTTAGTCATAGCATTACCAGAAAAATATGATGCATTATCAAACATTAAAGTAGAAGGTAAACCAAACCTGGTGATTATGAACTGATCTATAAACTCAATGATATGCTCAGCATTAGCAGTCTTGAGAGGGACTGCTTCTACCCATTTCGTAAAATAATCAGTTGCTGTAATGATATACCTATGTTGTTTAGAAGATTGAGGAACGATCTCACCTGTTATGTCCAATCCCCATTGATCAAAAGGCTGCTCAATGTTGACTGGTTGTAATGGTAATGATGGTTTCTTTTTTCTTCCAGCTGCAGTTTGACAAATTTGACATTTCCTTGCATAGTTATGTGAATCTTTGAATAATGTGGGCTAGTAATAGCCTGCATGAAGGATTTTATGTGCAATAGCATTTCCAGCATAATGTCCACCTGCTGGCCCATCATGAAGTTCATGCAAGACTTTTTCAGCTTTAGATTTCTCCAGACATCTAAGAAGAACAAAATCATAATTCATTCTAAAAAGAACATCATTCACAAGTTGATATTGTTTAGCCTTCAACCTTAGAGCTCTTTTCTTGGTATGATCGAGATTTAGAGGAGCATATCCATTCTTCAGCTAAAATATGATATCAGCATATAATGATTCAACATCATTTAGTCTTACCTCATATGTTTGTATTTCCTCAGATGGTTTTTCAGAAATAAGCGATGCTCCAGCTAGTATTTTGCAAAAACCTTGACCTCTTACAATATTTGCTGGTTTGATTTCTACATCATATTCTTGTAAGGCAGTAACCCAATTGGCTCTTTTCTCACTCACATCTTTTTGGACTAAAAGATTTCTTACCGCTGGAAATGGTACTATGATTTTTGTATTGGTTTTGAGTAGAAAAGGTCTAAAATATTTAATTGCTTTGAAAATAGCATAAGCTTGTTTCTCCACATTTGAATAATTCAATCCAACTCCCTGTAAATTTGAACTGAAAAAGGAAATTGGAGCTTCTTCTTTGTCTTGATTTGCTTGAGTGAGTATTGCAGCAAATGTATACAAAATAAAAGGATCGAAAAAATTTGGAGTTGCTAAAGATGGAGCATTAATAATTGCTTGTTTGATCAGATTGAATGCCTCATATTCGTCTTTGCCCCATTTTAAGTTTGAATTATTTTTAATCATTTCTTGCAAGGGTGATACAATTCTTGAAAAATATGGCACAAATCTCTTTAAAAATTAATCTGTCTAAGAAAAGATTGCATAGCTTTTTTGTTGTGAGGTAAAGATATTTCAGAAATTTCCTTGATTCTATCAGGATCAATATGAATTCTAGATTTTGATACTATGAATCCAAGAAGTTTTCCTTCATTCAATGCAAAAAAGGATTTTTTTGGATTAAGTGAAATTCCATACCTTTGACAGCGTTGGAAGATCTGCTTTAAATCTCTAAGATGATTTCTTCATTTTTTGGAATATACAGTTATATCATCCAAGTAAATTACCAATGATTTGTTAACTAATCCTTTGAAAGCAATGTCCATGGCTCTCTGAAATGTGGCACCAGCATTAATCAGACCAAAAGGCATCTTTTGATATGCATAATTGCCCCATTTGGTTATAAATGTAGTTTTCAATTGATCGTCAGGATGGACTAATACTTGATTGTATCCAAAGAAACCATCTAAGAAAGACATTAATTCTGATCCTGCAACTGCCTGTAATATTTGCTCCATGGGAGGCAAAGGAAAATTATATTTTTGGTAGGCTTTATTAAGGTTTCGAAAGTCGATGCAAATTCTAATATCTCCATTCTTCTTTCTAACAGGAACCATATTGGAAACCCATTTAGAATGTCGAACGGGAAAAATAATTTTGGCTTTCAATAACTTATTAAGTTCAGATTTGATTTGGTTTTCTAGATTGGGGTGGATCTTTCTCAATTTCTGTTGGACAGGTTTTTCATCATTGATCATTGGGATAGTATGTTGGATGATAGAAGTGTCATAAGTTTTGAGTTCATAGTAGTTCCAAGAAAAGACACTTTTATATTGTTTTAAAAGATGAAGGTATGCTAACTTTTCTTCAGGAGCTAGGCCAAGGCCTAAGTTGATATTCTGTGGTTTGGCATCAGTTCCTAGATTTAATAATTCATAATTCAAAGTTGAACTTTTTAGTTTTTAATTGGTAGATCTTTTAAATTTATCTTTCAAATCATAAAGGTCTTCTAACTTGACTACTGATTTTGGCATAACATTATTGGTGCTATCTTGGAGCAATTGTCTGTCATGTTGACCTTCATCAATTATCTGATTAGTGTAAGATCCTTCAGATGTAAGAAAATTTGTAATATCAGGATCATCATTGAAAATCCTTCAATTGGTAGCGTTATCAGGAATCGAGGGTCTAAATATTAATTCAATTGAAAATCGATCAGGATTAAAGTCTTCTGCAGGAATGAGCTTGGAAGCTACATTAGCTAGGAGGTCTGAACTAGCATTCTAAATTCTGGGAATTGACGAAATATTAAATTCTATAAATTTTTCAGTTAGATCTTGGACTAAAGATTGATAATGCTTTAAATGACCTGATAAACAATGTATAGTATTGCGTACCTATTTAATTACAATTTCTGAATCTCCGAAAACTTGTAGATATTTGATGTCTAGTCTGATTGCTTTATATAATCCTTGGACTAAAGCCTCGTATTCTATAGTGTTATTAGTACAATCAAACTCAAGTATACAAGTTAACATAATTTTGTTTCCCTCTGGACTAGCCAAAACGCATCCTGCTCCTGCTCCTTCATTAGAATTAGAACCATCAAAAAATAATTTCCAAAATAAAGTTTTATTTACAGGAGTATCTACAAAATTAATACATTTAGAACTATCTGTTTGGGAAAAAATTTCTATTTGAGATAAAACATAATGTTCTAAATAAGGTGAAGTATGAGCATTAAAATTTCCTAAGAAATAATCAACTGAATAATTGCCAATGATATTACTATTGTATGCAACTGGTTCATTCTCTCCTTCGAGTTCTGTTACTATGTATTTCTGATGTTTTTCTCTTTCAACCTTTATCTGATTTGGTTGACCATTGTAAGTAAGCCACATATGCGACCAATCAGTTGCAAAATATCCATGAAGCTTTTCTGACCAATCTCTGCTAAGAATTAAGCCATAAAATTCTGGAATATCTGCAACTAAAATATCAATGACTTGACATACCTTTGGATTTGATGACAATATTATGGTAACCTGATTTAATTCGCTAATTACTTCAACTTGCGATCGATCTAGCTGGACTATGCGTACAACAGATTTTTGTGGTTGAATGTTCGACTTTGCACATATTGATTTTGGTAGAATATTAGATGAAGCTCCAGAATCCACTAAAAAATTATGCAATTTTTTATTGAAAACCTCATAAGTAAGAAGAAATGGAGGAGTATGATATCTTGACCTTCCTCCAATTAAAGCGATATTTTCTAGATCAACTTTACTGATCGTATTAGCTGGAGGTCTTCCCATCTCATTGGAAGCTTGAGAAATCACAGGATCAGGTAAAGGTTTTTCTGGTACAGCATGCAATTCTTTCAAAAGTACCTTTTGTTGGTGTTTTAACTTGCTCAATTCATAAAAAGTGATGTTAGCCCTAGTCTTCTTCATGTCTTCTATGATATTATACTCCATTTCATCTGGAACAATCAGTGTTCTTGATGGAGTTGATGAATCTGTCTGGACTGGGCTAGTTTGAATTTCTTTAGATGCCATTTTCTTGGGTGCAACTTTATCCTTAGTCAATGAGCTTGCACTTTTTGACTTAGGAGTAGGTTGAGGAGGATCGAGTTGATTTCTACTTCGCGTTATAACTAGGGATGCTTCTTGATATTCCTCATCTGGAAGGATGAAATCCCACATACCTTGCACTTCTACGACTTCATCTTTGTCAATAGTTTCTTTAGTAGCAGTTTCTTCTTCTTCTTCTTCTGATTTAGAATTAGTTATATCATTTGGTGGCTTTGGATCAATTGAAGGATTTATTCTAAAAGGCTTGAAAGAATTTTTAGAAGATGTTTCTGCCACTTGTTTCTTAATGTCAACCATTTCGTTAGACATGGTTTTCAAAACTTTCTGCAATCCTTCTAAATAAAATGGATCTTTTGATTGTTTTTTCTTGGGGTCTTCCTTAAAAGTAACCTTCCTAGATTTTCGTTCTTCTATTGCGTTTTTCTTATCTAGAGCAATGATACGTTTCTCTACTGCTATTGCCTCCTTCATGTTTTCTGCTAAAGTTGTTTTGTTAGCCCTATCAACAAAGATTGCTATGTTTGATGGTAAAGCAGAAATGTACCATTCACTTCGCACTTCTTCGCTAGGCTTGGAAGCAGTAGGAATTTTGTTTAACAATTTATTGAAACATGAATTAAAATCCTTGACAAGTTCTTTTGAATCAGCTCTAAGATTAGACAGATCATTGAGTAATGTCGCTGTAGACCTATCATCACCAAATTTAGTCAAAATTTGATCTTGAAAGATATCCCAACTAGTGATGGATCCAGATGGTAATGAGAAATACCATGATCCATCTGCTCCTTGTAGAGTATAAGGGAAAAGTCGAACAACATCATCTTCATTAATAACTCCATTGAGATTTATGGATAGCATAAAAAATTTTATGTGTTCTTCTACTAGCATGCTTACTTAAGGGTTAAACTTAGGAATCCATTTTTCAGGATGGGCTAGTAATTGACTCAAGGGTGCAGGCATTAAGACTGCCCCTGGATTATTCCATGGCATTTGGGCCAATGCTGAACAAATAACAGAGGAAAGTGTAGAAGATGATGTCTGTGATTGGGAAGATGAATATATTACAATTATAGATGATTGAGAAGGTGATGTGGAAGTTCTAGTGGAGTGAGGGACAATGGTCTAAAGTGGAGGGGTGGATGGTTGACTTCGTGGTGAAGAGGTTGAGATGGATGATGATGATGAAAGAGTCTCACTATCAGACCTTTTAGGTGATTTCCTTTCTCTTTTCCTTGTAGGTAAAGGTAATTCAGTTGGCTAAATGCCAAGCTTGTCACTCTGTAATCTGGTAAGAGGATGAGAAGGGTTATATTGTGAAGTCACATTGCCTTGAGATTTATCTGATCTTTGAGGTGATATTGAAAATCACTAAAGTTTATGAATCAAAGATTCAACTTCAGGAGGTTCAATAGCAGATTCTTCTGAAAAGTCAAGGTTTGTAGCAGTGTTTGTTCTTCTTTCGACTTCTGGCTCTAGATTTAAAATTTCTGAGTGCGATGGAGAAGTCGGGAAAGATGGTGAGGGTGATTTACTCTCAGAATGGTATTTAGATTTAGATTTACTTGCCATTCATAGTTCGTGGCCCTCCTTCTAGCGCCAAATATGTTGAAGCCCCGAAAATCGGGTCTACAACAAGGGGGATACCCACCCGGTCCGGACCTTGGTTAGCAGCTCCTTTTCCGTTTGGTGTAGTGGGTTCGACTGGGGATAATGGGACCAGTTTCCCAATTTGTGTGTGTGTTGAGAATAGATATTTCCTATCTAAAAAGGTTCCTAAGTGAAATGATTTTATTCTATTTCTAATCTAATCATATGCAAATTGTATTCTAATTTAAATAGAAATATCTAATTCTAAACTAAACCTGGGATGTAATATTCTTTATGTGATCTAAAATAATTTCTAATAACAACTGATAATAACGATTATTCAACTGTTGTAACAAAATAATTCTATAAAGATAAACCATTTCATATAAAAATTTAGATGAAACAATTATGAAAAACATATCACATAATAAGCTATTCATACATTAAGCATAAATAAATAGTTATCACCATACAGAAGTTTCAAATGATAACTTAAGCATTCAATATTACTTTAACACAGAAGCAGAAATAGTTAAGAATATAAATATTACTTTAACACAGAAGCAAAAATAGTTAAGAGATAAAATTACCATTTATAACTGGTTCTACTCATGAGCTAGAAACAATAATGATTTATCTCTTCCTAATCCAACATCTACTAAGAGTACAGAAATGAAACATCAGTAGCAAATATTAGACACAGATATCAATAAATCTCGTTCCATTCATTGATCAAAACCTCCTCCGAGGGTGCATAAGTGCATGTTCTGAGGATAAGTTTTTGACAAATTTCTGGACCCTTCTCTAAATGCATGAGAAGGGTTTAAATACTACTAACTAAATCTAATTATAGTTTATTACAAAAATTTAGGATTCGGTTTAAATGACCGTCCTTTTTCTAGGTAGAAAATAAGTAAAACTAACACTAAATCTAAAATTAAAATTAACAACTAACTACTTATGACTCTGGTATTTGAATTGGCAAGCATCCAGCATTGATTTGAGAAGAGGAGGCTGGCCGACTTCAAATTTTAATTGTCCTGAAAAGACGGAATCGACAAGTGTTGGCGCGATATTCTCAGTAGAATTAATGATGCAATTAAGAGCACTGCATTGACTGTGTGGTTTTACTAGATATGTCCAGTAAGAATCTCAATTTAACTTAGTCAATTCTTGGATTGATTTTTCCTTTTCCTCAGTTTTCTGTTTCCACTCTGTTTGCAATTGTTGGGCTTGTGGTAGATATCCTGGAATAGTTTCTGAAATCAAATTAACTTTGTGCAAATTCTCATTTACACAATTAGTAATGTTGCTCACCGCTGTAGCTGCTTCCTCTGCTGCTTTTTCTGCCTCTCTGATCTGTGCATCCCATTTATTGAAGAGCATCTCTTTATGGATGTCATTGATAATTGGTGCTCCTACTCTTTTTCCTTCCTCTATCTTTTTCCATGCCAAATAATTAGTAACTCTTTCATTAGTTAAATCATAATCATGTCGTAATTCTACGACATGATTAGTGATTTTATCACTTTCTTGACAAAAAGAGTTCCACTGTGAAATCTTTTGGCATAATATATCTTGTTGTTGCAGCAGTTGATTATTCAAAGAAATAGACTCTGAGATAAACTCTGTAAGCTTGGGGTCGTCTTTATGCGTTTCTTGCATAATCTATATTTGTTTCTCTTTTTCGGCCAAGCTTTTCTGATACCCAATTTGCATTTGCTGAAACTTTTGTTGTAACTTTTCAAATTTTACCTGTGCTTCACTGTTGGCATGTGCTTGTTGCAATTGTTGTTGCAGAACTTGTATATGATCCTCTTTTTCATTTAATAACAGTTGTACCTCAGATGCTTTGTCAATAGTTGCGGAGGCATAAGCTCCTGTAATCTGAGATAATTTAGTAAGATTTTCAGTGGGATCCGTAGTAGGATCTTTCCATAAAACATCCAATTGTTCTGGATCAGTAGAGAGCACACTTTCTAATTTTCTCTTCTTTCTTTGATTCCTTACTACTGCTTTATGTTGAGGGCTATAAAATATATCCAGACGAGGAATTTCCTCTATTTTAAGTACAAGCTCGGAGGAAGGAGTAATGGGTATATGTTCTTTTTCTGTGACATTGCCACTTATTTCTGTAATCAAACCTTTTGCTATCTGTACAGGAGTTTGTATGTTCTGTCCTTCAGCATTAATCAAATCATTAAATGATTCTCATTCTTTATCTAATTGAGTACTGATGGATGGTCGTTGTACATTAAGAGGTGGAAGATTCAACTGTGGAGTGTTGGAAGTCTGTTGTTGTGAGAGCTCTTTTGATTGAGCTGTATCCTTCACTGAGCCTTCACTTTTATCCTGATCAGATTTTTTAAAATGTTCAGAAATTTCTTTGTCAAACTTTGATTTAGACCTTTCTGAATCTGAGTTGCCACTCAGACTGACATTAGGAGTTGGTTCCCTTGCGGGTTCCAAGTGCAAATTATCCAAAGGAATAGTGGTCAATCTTCGTTCTTTGTATACTTTAAACTCTTGAAATTCTTCTGGGGAGAACCGTGTTTGAGCTAAATTCAAAATGTCTTTAAATGAACTTTTTTTCTTGAAACATATGATCAAAAAGATCTTCTTCTCCAGAAAATACTCTCACTTTGACTACAGTGGTGAAATCCTTGACAATACCATATGGATCAAATAGCCTTTTCGGAAACTTAAACAACTTTAAACATGTAACATTGCTTACTTACTTAAACACGTGACCGACATCAAATAATGAAAATGCTCCGCAGGACACAGGAAATTGTGGCCAAATGGCTTTCTTTTTATCCTTTAATTATTTTGTCAAACCTCTGTCTCCACAGGTTTGATATGCAATTTCCCGAGCTATGAGTTTATCCGGAACATATAAGGGAAAAAAATGAGGAGATGAAAAGCTTCCAAAAACCCTCACATAAGTAAACAATTCTTCTCCAAACCATCTTGCGACAGGGAGAATGTCTACTTCTGCTTCAGGGGACAACCTTGGGACATCATTATTAAACAAAAATCTATACAGTGGCAACATTATGCTGTGGAAAATCTTGTAAAAATGAGGAATGAATTTTGACTCCCACAATTATTTGTGATAAACATGGATGGGCAGGGGATCCTGAATTGTCCATTGCCAACCCATTAAAGGGAACTTAGAAACAAAGTAGATTGAATCCATAACATAGGTAGATAGATAAAAAGGAGGATAAATCCTCTGAGAGACAGTTCGTTTAGACCAGTAATTGAAAATAGCCGTGGCTAAGTTATCAGACAATATTTTAGCCCAGTCCACAATGGTAGTGTTAACAACAACATTCAATAGGGGAAGCCATTCAGGCAAAAACTTATTAATGTCATACTTTCCGAAAAGCCTACATAACATAGCAGCAGCAAAACAATATGGAGAAGTGAGTGAACCGGTACTGTACATACTATGTTTATCTTTTTTCAGTGGTTCATCTCTTCTAGACCATTCTTTTGTGCATTCCGCTAAGTTTTCATTTTCCTTGGAAAATTTCTCCATAAATTGTTTGTTGTAAGTTTCCTGAGGCTCCAGCAAATGATACATAAGCCTCAAATCTTCTGGAGTGAATGATCCGATGAGCTCTTGACCTTGGGTTTTGAATTTTCTGTCCATAATATCAGTGCTATCCAGCACCCATTTTACAATGTCTGTATATGGAATAATTCTTGGTCTTGCTTCTACCCGATGTAAAAATCAACAAGCCAGCTCTGTAAGAGATGCTTCAGAGGAATTACTTGAGCCCGCAGTATCTGAAACATCCATTACTCTTGGGTTTTCTTCTTCAAGTAAATTAAACATACCCTCCCAAGTGGTGATGCCAGCGTCTTTGTTGCAAGAAGTGTCTGCGTACAAGGATACCATCTCTTTATTTTCATAACTTCGAACTTTCTCTTTCTTTCAAAATTTCAGAGCTTTATCTTTCTTTCCCATAATGCTCTGAATATTTCTTTGGATAGTCTCCTGTTCTTCGCGCCTGCAATTTTACGAATTAAGTGAGAATAATGATATGAGAAAGGTGACGGGATAGTTTTAAATGCTGAAGGCGTATGAAATATATTATTTAATCGTGAAATAACCCTTCGATCAAAACAAAATCCTTTTCATTAATAATTGACAATCCATTCATTAACTTGACATTAAGGCGGATAACGAATATCGATTTTTGGAAAGATTTTCTTCGTACAAC
Organism: Pinus albicaulis; assembly: GCA_034641835.2. Lineage (NCBI taxonomy): Eukaryota > Viridiplantae > Streptophyta > Pinopsida > Pinales > Pinaceae > Pinus > Pinus albicaulis. Next base: position 1,238,389,451 of record CM076575.1, read on the forward strand.
GATCTTGACGCATGTGTGATACTGCGATCTGCGATTTGCTTTGCAATATCGCAAAATCACAATATCACAAATTGCAACATTCACAAATCGAAATCATAGAAACTTTCGCAAATCGCAATTTGTAACATCGCAATATCGCAAAATATAACATATGAAAAATATCCGTTAATATATTTTCTGCGATATGCGATTTGCGACAAATATTTTAATGCATAGTTATTGGATCATGCTTATCGCAATTTAGAAGATTCTGCTTTGTAAAATATATCTTGTACTTTTTGTTGTGATGGATGCGATATTTTCTTCAAAGAAAGATTTTATTCTAATCTATCATAAACTTTAAGTTTATCTAAAGATTTTCTAAGGAATTTTCTTAAGTTAATGATAGTAAGTTTTATTTGAAAAAGAAAACAAGTACTAATTTAATTTTTTGGATTTTTTAAACTAAGGGTCTCCACTTGTTTAGTATTAAATACTAAATAAGAAGGGGGGTTGTTGCTGGCCACAACAACACCCCTGGAATTTTTTTGAAAAAATAATTCTCTTTTTCAGAACTAGATAACCTGATTCTTTGCGTTTGCTCCGATCTATCTTAGTAGTCAAATCTTGTGTGAGAATTTATTTTCTGCAACTTTGTGTGTGTGTGGGTTATCATCCTATTTTCATCTTAAAAGTGATAGTTTTCCCTACTTTATTACTGCTCCATACAAAGATAATTTCATTTACCTTGGCTTACTGGTACAATGAAATTGTCTTTTTGAGCCATTAGGATCATTGCAAACCTTAATTTTATGAAAATTGATTCCTTTTTCATTTGCAAATTTGGAAGAGCTTTTAGCTTACTAAAACCTAATATAACACCAAAGCATTTTTCGATGTTTTCATTTCTGCTGAGATAAGTAGAAATTTTTCTTAGTCTAATCACAAACTAGGAGAAAAGTTCCTCAAACATTCTAGATAGACTTCAAAATTATATTTTTCTTTGATTTTGATATTTATGTTTTTAGAGTTTTTAGAAATTGTTTTCTTTTGGAAATGGTTTGTTAATTGAATTTTAGTTTTTGATTTGATTGTTCGAGGAATTTCATTTCAAAAGAGTAATTGATCATTATTGCAAATTGATTTCTCTATGAAATCGTATTATTTTAAAGGATTTTTTTTATGAATTAAATAATTGGTGCTTTAGAAATTGATAAATATCTCAATCTTTCCCTTAAATAAGATTCATTGAAAAGAAAGAGTTTCACTTCTCATTTAGATGCATTTAGATTATTTTTGAGTCGGGTCATGAACATCATTAAAGTTTCAACTCCATACCTTTTGTCTTAAGCAATAGCCATTAATACAACGCGTTAATAAAATAAATCTATATATTTTACATTTTCTAGGGCTCATTCCACCAACATAGCTTACACTAGTGTTTTGGAATAGGTTATAATGAACATTCCAAAACAGTTTAAACAAACAAGTAGAATCTTGTGGTAGGAAAATCCAATTGTAGCATTTGTGCTCTGGGAAGCTCTTCTTAAAAGAGTCAAGCATGAGATCATGTCAGAACTAATGAGGTAATCATACCCATCTCATTGGGAAAGATAGAAGATGTGCACGTAATACAAATGGTAAGCCTCAGATTAACCATTGTCGAGGAGCCTGAGGTCACTTGTTGGAAAACCTCGGATTTACCATATCGAGGAGCCTTCAAGGGGATTGAGCTTGATACTCTACTCCTACATGTATATCAGATTGTAGATTATTCCCCCATGTACATTTGTTTCCTTTGGTGACCTTAGTGACCATAATCTTCAGGATTTTTTCCCATGGTGATGGTGGAGGGAAGGTCCCACTATACTTGGAACAGATGTCGAATAAACTCACTTGGACTTTCCGGAGGGTACTCTTCACTTTGAGATGGAATAAGTGGAGGGACTTGCACCAGATTGTTTCATTAAGCAGGTTGTCAGGGTAATTGTTCCAACTGCCAAGTTTTCCACATTAGAATTCTACGACATTGGATTTCATCACCAACTAGTTTTATTAGTGTGGAAACATATTGTTTGTGTGTGGATTGTCTCTTAGATTTTGTAGGCGTGTGTTCAATTTGATTGTTTCCTTAGTGATTTTAGGTTTATTTTCTCAGTTATCCTTGGTATTCTCAGTTATCCTTGGTATTGTTTCCTTAGCGATTTTAGGTTTAGTTACAGAACTTCACCAAACATGTCTGGTGAGTCATCCATGTTTTCTTCATTGCCATAAACCTTTTTGTATGGTGGTCCAGCAGTTCCTTCAGGATACCAGTCACTTTCTGGTACTTTCTTAGGAGCATCTCCCTCTCCCGAAAATTTTTACAATAACTTGGTCCCAATGAATCTCATACTGAAACATTGACAAAGAAACAAGTCTACATGATGTCTAGAAATATTCCCATCCATGACCCTCAAGGGAGAAATTTACCGCTTGGGGGGCATCCTCAAGGTAGCAATTTACCGTCGAGGGGGCAACCTCAAGGGCAGTATATACCTCAAGGGTAGTATATGCCTCAAGAAAAATATCAACCTCAAGGGAAATACTCTATTCCAGGGCCACAACCTCTTCAAGGGCAATACCCTATGCCAGGGCAACAACCTTTTCAAGGACAACAGCTTCCTTTGGGGCTGTATTTTTATCAAGAAAAAAAATTGTTTCAAGGAGATAAATATTTTAGTGGAAATTATCTAGCAAATTATCAAACTTACTTTCCAAATTATCAACCTGGTTATGGCCAACCTTATGTATCATAACCTTTGATGGGAGCTCCTTATCCTAGAGTTAACACAGTATGGAATTTGTTGTTGAATAAATAGAAATTTCAACCTACCGTGAAAATAACTTAGAATCAGCTTGGTCAACCAATTGGTTACACTCAAATCCAACAACATGTCCAAATTACACTTCAAGTTATACCTCAATTATCTGCACCTAGTAGCGTTTAGAAACCTGGTCCTAGTACACCTAGAACTCTTGTCCAAACTACTGCATCAACTTATGTTCAAAAACCTAGTACACCTATCCCTAGAGTTTCTGCAACCCCTATTTCTACATCCCCTCAAGTAACGATGACAATTGTATCACAACCAATCCCTCAAGTCACTGCTCACCAACTTAGACCTATAGTTAAAACTATTGTTCAAACATCTGCAAGGAAACCTGGTACAAGTAAAATTGTAACAAGCCAACCTTATACTGGTCAGTTTTTTTATCAACCATATCAAGGGTAGTATCAATATGGACATATAGGAAAAAATCCAGTATACCAACATCAGCCGTACCTTGGTTACACCTATCAGATACCAGCTCAACCTTAGTTCGATACGGCTAACCCTAGTTATCCCGGAGGTATTCCAATCCCAACTGCACAAGCTATTCCAGGATATCCTGGATATCCTCTTCCTGGTTTTGGTATTTTTCCTCAAGGTTATCAATTTTCTCAATAGGATCCTAACCTTCAGTTACCAGTCATTGCAACTTTGGACTTGCCTAATTTTTCACACCTCACAAATGATCTGATTTATTATCTTCCATTTTGGCCACCAATTTCGAATAAGTTTTCTAATGATATTCCTAAGTTTGAAGGTAAATCGGGAGAAGACCCCTCAAACCATGTCATGACTTACCACCTTTGGTGTGCATCCAACTCTTTAATCGATAATTCCATTCGATTGCGACTGTTTCAAAGAAAATTGATAGGATTAGCTGCAAAGTGGTATATTGAACTACCACGTGGCTCATTCAACAATTTAGATGCATTATCAATAGCTTTCTTAACACACTTTCATTTTGCAGTCTGTTACGAAAATGGCATGGAACTCTTAACTTCATTAAGACAAAGTATGTCCGCATACATTTTAGGTACATGAATGGAGACGTAGACAAAGTTTAGTGAAATTTTTAATTCCGGATCAAATCTCGGCAGAATGGTTTATCAAATAATTACTTCCAAATATTACTGAAGATGTAGTTAAGGGATATGTTGTAACGGAAGAACAATTCATATCTCAAACATAGAACTTAGACCTTTTATATACACAGTTTGGTACTTTATATGAAAAATTCCTTACTTGCCACATCTAGGTCAAATAACCACAACTCCTTTTGGTTCTCATGCTATGGATGGTGTAATTGGTATAGTTAGCACTAACAAGAGTAAGAATAACTCATCCAAATCTACTTCCCCCATTATAACTTTACCAGATTCACCGAAAGGAGATTCTTCCCTTGAAACTGTTGCCGACATTCATGTTGTAGACTCATCCACAACTAAATCTAAAACCATTAATAAGAATAAAGGAAAGAATAAAAAAAAACAAACTAAATATTCCAAAGAGAAAACAGAAAAGAACAAACTAGCTGATGAAAAATGGAGCCCTCATTATCCTTGTCTTATCTGTGACGAGGATCACTATACCAAAGAGTGTTCACATCAGTCTGAGGTCTCCAATTTTGTCAAAGGTTCACCCACACCCGTTGTCTTAAAGGATCCTATTCCCACTCAAGATAGTAAAATGATAGGATCTTCTTCAAATTCATCGGTAGATATTTTAATGATGTCTCAAGTCATTGTTGCGACGCTATCTCAAGACTATGGAACTAAAAATCTTGTAACTGGTTAAGAGACAGAAAATTCTAGTCAAACACTAGCTATACCTCCTTTAGTTTCAAAACCACTTCAAGTCGAGAAACCTAATCCTAATATAGTGATTAAATCACCTGCTAAAGGTGTACTTCGGAATTTAGCTTTCAATCCACATGCGAGGGCTGCTCAGAATTACAACATTGTTGAAGATTTGGCGATATCTCCTTCAAAAATGTCAGCCTTAGAAGTGCTACAATCATGTCCAGCACAAAGTAAATTACTATTATCAGCCATTGGAGCTATTGATCCTTAGGATTCGAACCTCATGGTCTTTGATCTCAAAAATTTTACACCGAGAATCCCTCATCAGATGGCTTTCAGATTCTAGTATTAGTCAAATCCAGATGATTTTTTCGTACTATTATTGATGAGGGGGAATCTACGTGTATAATGTCATTAAAATATTGGAAAACTCTTGGTTCTACAACACTCAACCAATCACTGACTGTCCTTAAATCCTTTGATGGAAGAGGATTTCATCCCTACAGAATACTCCAAGATCTACCTATAGAAGTAGAAGGTAAAACCGTTAATCTAGATGTGGAATTTGTTGATGCCCCTCTTGATTACAACCTTATTTTGGGTCGTAGTTGGTCTTATGCCATGAATGTTTTCATTTCATCAGAATTTTGGGTAATCATGTTTCCTCATAAGGGAAATATTATGAAAATCAATCAATTGTCATACTATTCATCCGACCTCGCTTCTACAGACTGTATCCAGCATGTTGGAAAAACGACTATCCCATACGAAGATGTTGGTGTAGGACAAGTGAAGGATTATGCTCTCATGCGAACTTTCTCTGTACCTCCACCCAATGTACCACACATAATTTCTAACATCAATATGATCTCATCAAGAACTATACCATTTGATGGCGCTTGGGTAGTGCCTTCAGAATCAGAATTGGACTCTTTCAATGGCTAGATGCCTTTGAGACCTTTTGAAAATTCATATGTAGCAGTATAATCGTATTCCAACACACTTTCAACTACTCCTTATCAAATGAATGTGATCAGCAAAAAATCATCTTCCCTATCAAGATCAACCTTGACATAGTTTTTTGATCCCTTTCAACATGTATTTCACACTGATGAAAGTATTCAAGAAATTTTGTCATCGGATGACTTACCCTAGGATGATATACAACATAGATCTTCATTTTTACCTAATCTTGATAAGTTTGAAAATTATTTTTCATCCATTTTTAAGATTGATTATGTCAAGGAACCACATAATCCCATTTCGATTACACATTTGAATTCTGAGACTAATTTGGAAAATATTTCTACAATTTTTCCTATCGACATATCAGTTAAACCTGGAATTATTAAAAACATTCATATAGGTGTTTCTTGTACGATGGAAGATATTAACACTTACAAAGCCCTATTTCAATAGTTCTGAGACATTTTCCCCTAGTCTTATGAAGAGATGCCAGGAATCGATCCTAAGACTATAATTCATGAAATTAAGACATACCTGGATGCCAAGCCTATTAGACAAATATTATGTCCAATACATCCGTGGAAAGCTCCAGCTATCAAAGCTGAAGTTGAGAAGCTATTACGAGAAAGATTTATTTATCCAATTCCATCGACTGATTGGGTATCCAACATAGTTTCCATTATGAAGAAACAAGGGACTATAAGAGTATGCGTTGATTATAGGGACATTAATAAAGAATTTCCAAAAGACAATTATCCTACACCCTATATTGACCAAATTATTGATGATTGTGCTGGAAATGAAATTTTCTCATTTATGGATGGATTTTTTGGCTATAATCAAATCAACATACTCCCTGCCAATCAACCAAAAACAATGTTTATAAGTCTGTGGGGTACATTTTCCTATTGCAAATTACCTTTCAGATTAAAAAACGCTGGTGCAACTTTTCAAAGAGCTATGTCCTATGCTTTTCATTATCAAACATATTGTACAGCCTTGATTTACCTACTCATTCTTTACGCAGAGAAGATCATCCTACAAACTTACGAGCTATTTTCATGAGATGTAGGCATTACAAAATTCATTTGAACTTGCACAAATGTGTTTTTTGTGTACAATAAGGATGATTATTTGGATTCATCATTTCGAAATATGGCATTCATGTCGACTTGTCCAAGGTTGAGGCTATCATCAATTTGCTTCCTCCTTCCACTCTTCACCAACTGTAAAGTTTGCAAGGGAAAGAAAATTTTTTACGTAGGTTTATCCCGAACTATGCTGAGTTAACAAAAAAAATTACCCAGTTTTTGAAACAAAGTGTTCCTTTTATTTTTGATGAGATTGCTAATAAATCTTTTGATGCACTAAAACACACATTGACCCATGCACCTTTATTGCATTCACCTAATTACCACCAGGATTACTTATTATACTTAGCTGCCTCTGATTCCACCATTGGAATGGTCTTGGTTTAAGAGGATGAATCTCACAATGAACATGTGATATATTATTTGAGTTGGAATCTTAATCCGATGGAAATCAAGCATTCGCATGTGGAGAAATTGGCCTTGGCAGTAGTTCAAGTTGTCCAACGATTCTGTCACCACATACTGTTACGTAAAACAACTGTGATATCTAATTAAAACCTGATGATGTCTATCTTGACAAAAAAAATACTCGGGGGCAAATACTCCAAATGGATTTTCATCCTACAAGAGTTTGATTTAGAATTCGAAAAATCTAAATCAAAGAAATCACTAGCGTTTACTAAGCTTATGTGTGACTTTCCCAATACCGAGATAGAAACCATGGTAGAGAATCCCATCGCCAATGAATCTCTATTTCTCATCAGTACTTTAGACCCATGGTATGGAGATATCATTATATATCTTCAAACCTAAAATTTTCGCCCAGAGCTTTCACGCTCAGATCGACAAAGAATCTGATATCAATCCCAAAAATACAATATTGTTGGGGACACTCTTTACTGTCGTGGTGTGGATTATGTTTTTCAATGTTGTATAACTTACAAAGAGGCTAAAAAGGTTTTAAATGATTGCCAATCTGTAGCATGTGTTGGTCATATTTATGGGTTTGGCACAACCCAAAAGATATTGCGTGCTGGTTATTTTTGGTCGTCCTTATTCAAATATTGTATCATTATGGTCCAAAAATGCCACAGCTACAAAATTTTTTATCGAAAGATGCATGCACCTCCAACTCTTCTTCACCCAATCATTGTTGTCATTCCTTTTGCAAAATGGGGCATTGATTTCATTAGTAATTACATGTAACCCTCACTCGGTAGGGGGGCATGGGTATATTATTCTCGTCATAGATTACTTTACCAAATGGGCTGAGGTGATGCCTACATTTGTGGCTGACAACAAAACTGCAGCTACTTTCATATTCAATCATGTGACTGCTTGTTTCAGTGTGCATCAAGCTATTATCATAGACCATGGGATTCATTTTAGAAATATTATGATGATTGAACTTTTCGATCAACTTTACATGCGCCATGATAATTATACTTTGTATTACCCACATGCTAATGGTCAAGTTAAATCCATCAACAAGGTTTTAGCCACCATTATTAAAAGGATTATCGAAACTCACAAATCAAATTGGCATACCATGATTTTTTCAGCAATATGGTCATACCGAACCTCTGCAAAAACTGATATAGGGTTCACTCATTTTCAACTTGTCTATGGTTTAGAAGTTGTGTTACCCATTGAATGTGAAATACCATCACTCAAATTAGCCATTAATTTGATACCATCTACCTATGAAGAGGAGAAATGATTTCTATACTTAGCACAATTATATTAGACTCGGCACACTGCTACATTGGTTGTTGAAGATCATAAGAAACATGTGAAAGCTCAGTATGATAAAAGTGTTAACCCTCATGTTTATTCATAAGGTGACCTAGTTTTAGTATACAATCAAGCTAACGATAAGCTAGGTGCTAGAAAATTAGAACCAATGTGGCATGGTCCCTATATGTTCAAGCATTTTCTTGCAAAAGGAGCTTATGAATTAATTGATTATGAAAGGGTCTCTTTAGATAAGCCCATAAATGGTTTTTATCTTAAAAGATATTATGCTTGAATTTCATGTGAATATCTCTCTTGTACAATAGTTACTTTTTAGAATAGTGTGTCTTAGATTAGAAAAGTGTGCCTAGATTAGTTTTGTTGTTACTACTATCACTGCTCATCTTGACTAATCTTGATATTGCATATGTCGAAATCACTTCAAACATACATTGGTTTTGTGGATGGTGTCTGTCATAGTACACGAAATATCTCTTTCATGGCTTGGGTTATTTTTTCACCCACTGATGAATTAGTTTCTATTCATGGGATATGCATTGGTCAAACAACAAACAATATTGCAGAATATAGTGCAGTCATTGAGTTATTATTTTATGCCATTTCATTTGGTATTCGACGTTTTATCATTAGGTTGGATTCACAACTCATTTTATTACATTTAAACAGAGTTTATGCAATTAGAAATCTAGTGTTATTAAGATTGTTTTGGAAGGTTCGTCTCTTGGAAAGAAAATTTGATTATATTGAATATCAACATATTTCAAGAAATTTAAACACATTGGCTAATGCATTAGCTAATCATGTTCTAAATATACATTTGAAACATTAACAAAGTAAACAAAAACAACATTCAATCCATGTTGAACAAGATACTCAGAGAACGTAAGTAGTAATATCATTAGGATAGGTAAGCTTGTTTTCAAAAAATATTACATCTTCTATGATCATAGCTTCAAACACCTTATGATCCAATAGGTACTGATACAAAAAACAAAAATGTCGATCTAAAATGATCATCCACTATATGTGATGATGATCATGGTTATAGACTATAGCACGTGCCACCTTGCGCAGAAATATCCTGAATGGACCGGGAACACCTATCACGTGTCTCTGAAGCCTGAGAGGGATGTCATCTATTCCTATCTCGGGAATATATATGGTAAACCTCTTAAGGTTTTTCTCCATTTCTACTAGGATCTCTTTTGCCTGGTCCTATGGAGGTGCTACAGGTTGTGCTTCTCGCCTATCAAAGCGGTGAAGTGTTGTTTGTCATTGTGGACTGACATATGCATTTAAATATTTTTTTCAGTATTGGACGATAAAAATCAAATAAAAATTAGATTAAAAACATCGAAATAATTCACTAACCTGTCTTATCCCACTGTGCGCTTAGAGGAACATATGTTTCAGGATCACCCCTGTAATCCATTCCTGCATAAGGAAAGTCTTCAATGGTGAAGACTTGGTTCCTAAGCCACATGAATTATACCGAAGTAAACCAAACTAAGGAGCCACCCTCGCCACCATGGTGAGCCATTAGTGCTACCCATTGCACCATCTGAGGTTCCTGAGGAGCCCCACTATCTACTAGAATCAGTTGAGGAGTGAGAAGCAGAATTATCTCTAAAGAAAATGAAATGAGAATGGTGCCATATCCAAAGTTTTTCAACTTTGAATTCTTTGATCTGGTCAATTGGCCTTTCATGTTGGCCAATACTCCTTTTCACCAGTTAAATATGGTTCCTCCAAGACACTTGATTGTTGTTTTTCATCGATGACTTAGTAGCCACATGAGGAGTTGCACTCCCGCACAATCTGGTTATTGTAAATGTTATCAATTTGAGATCCAATCACAAGATAGTTTTAATATCTATGCGACCATCCTTAAAATTTTCCTCATTACTACAATATTGTTCTTTGTAACTGGCAGTAGGAAGACCTTCCTGTCTGGCCCCAAATATGGATATGTTTCTTCCTCTCCAGGACAATTTGGTAAGGAAATGTGCTCTAGCTCAATCTCGAGCTGGTGGTCACCAATTATGAAGCATTTGTCTTCAACATACCACATATTTACAAGCCACACCATTAACTCCACTTGTCCTTTCATCCCTTGGATAACCCAGAATTTGCGTAAACCACAATTATTCAATGCAGTTATGGTTGTATTGTCATCCATAGCTTCATTACCTATGAGATCGTTTTCGCATTCTCACCACTCCAACATGGTGAAAAAACCTACAAATAAACACATTTAACATTTAAAACCATTTGGAAGAGAATTTGAACCATTTTTTAAAGATAAATTTGAGTTTTTGAAATGTTCACAGTGCCTCCGTAGCTTCCGTGTGAAGATAGTGCAGACGTCCACACGCGCCCCATGCAGAACCCATGTCAACCCGATAATTTTTATTTTTTTAAATTATCGAGGTTCGCAATTATCATATGCATTGCCCGCGGACCCCCAAGAGCACATTCTAAAACATAGAATACTCCCAAAAAATGAATTAAAGGCTCAAAATGAAAAAATATTTTATAAAAATGAAGATAAAGATGATGTGGATTACCTGGTTCTGACGATTTGAGAAATGGACAGTCGGTTCTCTCGATATTTTCTTCGAAAGTTTTTAGCCAAAAGCTCTCAAATGCACTGCTCTAGACACAAAAGGTGAAAATGATTTGTTTTAAACCCTTTTTATAGTTTTTAAATGAATAAAATATTATTATTTTATTTATTTTTCACTTTAAAAGGTCATTTTTAATATATTTACTTTTTGGAAACAGGTATGTGTAATATTTTGAGTTTTTGTGTAGGATACAAGATTTTTTGGTGAAAAGGATTATTTTGACACTGAGTATACTTTTATAACTTTTTCAAGCTCTATAAAATTACGAAAAAGAGAAACTCTAGAGTTCTCTTTTAATCCATTTTAAGACTCTCAAAATATGAAAACATCACTGAGTACTTGACTATTCGAAGCCATTAAAGTAAATGAACAGTCATCCTTTTAGTATAATTTTACCCCTTTTCTGGACTGAACTGGACTAATTACGAAAAATGCATACGTTGACTAATCATGGTCAATAGAGTTCTCTCCTACATTATTTTATCCTTTTTCGGGCTTGAGAGACTAAATTTATGAAAAATAACAACCATGAAGTTTACTTATGTCTTTCTTCTGACTCCCTAAAACTGAAAAACACCAAGTTTCTCCTATACTGGACTCGTTAAAATTTAACAGTAAAGGAACTGTCGATTACAAACAAGACCAAACCACTCCTTCTTAGGGTTCGATTTTAATACTAAGATGGACTCATCCAAAGGATGAGCTTACACAAACAAGAAAATGGTATCCTCCTCAAGCTTGAAAAAAATAAATAGGTACTCGCCAGTAATGGTGGGGGGAAAAGAGAGAAAAGGAATCTGGTTGTCACCCTTGCTTAAAAAGCATCATGCCACTCTTGAACAAGACACTTTGTCACACTTGTACCTTGGTTGGGAAGTCCTTTGTCTAAAAGTTAATCAAACCACATTGGAAGTCTTCATTGGTTTCTGGGTATTATCTTTAGGTCAAATTCTACCAAGCCATCTGCAGTGTCGTTATGTGTTCAAGGGAGAGTTTAGATAAACCATTCATTGCAAACATTTGTCTCCATTCACATTGGCCATCCCTGAGTCAGTCCTTGCAATTAATTCTTCAAAACTTGATCTAATGGTTTCGTGTTGTGGGCTTTCCTATGATGGATCACTTTCTATCAACATCAGCTCATCATCTAGAAATTTGATCTAGAATCCTATCAGTACCTTGGGATATGCATGCCCTAATGGCAGGTTTCTCACCTTCGATGATAGGTTGCATCATTGACCTTCGATCGAAAGATTCTATGAATGTTCGACTACAAATAATTCATTCACACTTCATATATTGTACTAGAGTACTTTTAGAGCCATTGTCATTATTGGTCATTTCTCTCATACTTTTTAATGGTTCACATCATTGACCGGTAATCAAGTGGTTTCTACCATGTTTGACTTCGACACAATCAATTGCATGGATAGATTCGTACTAGTTTGGGAAGCAGAAATCAAGACAAGGAGTTTTATTATTCATGATACAGTAGACTACTCATGACAGATGGTTGCGCCCATACTGTGTCTATTTTTGATGTAATATTGAAACCATATCTGTACCATAACATTTAGTTATTTTTTATTTGAGTATGGGAATTCCTACCTCCATGACGATATAAAAAGTTTTGAAATGGATGTTTGTTTCTAGCTACTCGCTGAGTACTAGGGAGATCACTCTTATCCACAAGAGGGATTAATCTGTGTAATAGTCATACACCATTAGGTGGCTTCACCAAGGACGGGATCTCTGCGTCAGTCAGCAATGTCACCTTCCCTACAGCATCAAGCCCTTCACAGATGAGGTATTATGTGACATTGCTCCTCTTGATTTTTGTGATGTATTATTATGCCAATCATACTTTTGGAAGTGACATGTTGTGTATAACTCCTGGCCTCGTGCTGTTATGGTTACTTTGGGAAATAATTTTTACAGGATGCCAGAGGTACCACCGCTTTTCACTATCTCTTTGGTTACTGCAAAACAATGCAGTAATCTCATTTCCAAAACTGGGAAATTTTTTTTCCTGATGATATTCCCTTAGGGAAAGAAGAATATTGTGGCCACAACCTCCATACAAGGCTCCCACGCATGAAAAAAACAAATGAACAAGGTTTTGGAGGAGTACGGGGACATCTTCACCTCACACACAGTGGTGCCTCTGCACTTTCAATTCAATCACTCCATCGATCTGACCCCAAGTGCACTGATGCCCAATGGACTGATCTATTGGCGCTATGTTCTAGAGAACTATGAGATCAAGAGGTAGATTCAGGAGCTACTACAGAAAGGTCACATACAGCTGATTTCATCGCCCTGTGGGAGCCCAATCGCATTGGTGCAGAAGAAGTATGGGAAGTGGAAACTCTATATTGAACATCGAGTTTTGAACAATATCATTGTCCAAAATAGGTACCATATCCCACAGATTTATGACCTTATGGACCAAATCAAAGGGGAAAAATATTTTAGCAAGATCGACTTGAAGTCCAGGTATCAATAGGTACCAATCCAACCCTCCGATGTGTGGAAGACTTCCTTAAATGCTAAGGAGGGCCTTTTTGAATGGTTGGCCATGCCTTTCGGGTTGACGAATGCTCCTGCAACCTTCATGATTCTGATGGATAACATCCTATGGCCATTCACCAACTTATTTTTAGTAGTGTATTTGGATGACATCATGATATTCATCCAGACTTGGGAAAAGCACCTCCACCACATCTGACAGGTCCTCCAAATGTTGTGGCAACATAAGTTGTGTGAAAATTTGGTGAAGTGCACTTTTGGCATGACCGAGGTTTAGTATTTGGGATACATTATTGATGAGTGGGGCGTACATGTGGATCCAACCAAGATCCAAGTCATTCAAGATTGGCCAGGCCCAACCACTCTAACAAAGCTTCACAACTTTCTGGGCCTTGCTAGTTTCTACCACAAGTTCGTGTTGGGATTTTCTCATATTACTTGGCCCTTCAGTCAAGTCACCAAGGGAAGAGCAAAAGCAAAATTCTTTTGGTAAGAATCTCAACAGAAGGCATTTGTAGAATTGAAACATCGCCTCTCCTCTGCCCCAGTTCTCACATTAACATAATTGTAACAACCATTTGAGATTGAAACATATGCCTCTAGATATGCTATTGGGGAAGTTCTTACTCAACATGGGCATTCAGTGGAATATCATAGTGAAACACTATCTGACACATTGTGCAAGTATCATACTTATGAAAAATAAATGTATTCCATTATGCAGGTGTGTCAACAATGGAAGCATTACATATTGGGGAAGGAAACGATTATCCACACATACCACCAACCCCTGTAGTTCATACAGACACAAGGGAAGTTCCAGAATGATCACCATCAGAAGTGGTCCACATATCTACAACAGTTTCATTTGAACATCAACTACAATAAGGGAAGCACCAATAATGTTTCATACTGCAATGATCGTGGTGTTAACTATTGTTCTCAACTCTTGTGGGTATGAGACTTCTGATTGGTCGCTTCTCTACTAGAATGATCCAGAATTCGGCCACACATATAATACACTCTTGGAGGGTACGCAAGTTCCAAATTTTCACCTCCAAGATGCATTATTATGTCACTCGGGACACCTTTGTGTTTCTTCAAGTGAGCGTGCCAAGATTATTTGGGAAGCACTACAGTCATATCACTAGGAATTTCGAGGTCGAGAAAACAGTGGCAGTACTACAAAAGTATTTATATTGGTCGAACCTTTGATAGGATTTCAGGAAGTACATCAAATCCTGCACTTCTTGCACTATTTCCAAACCTACCATCAAGAATCAAGGCCTCTATACTCTGCTACCTACCCCTAGTCTACCTTGGGAATCCATTTCCATGGATTACATATCGAGCCTTCCTTCTACTAAGCATGGAAACGACTATGTTTTCGTGGTCATCGATATATTCTCGAAGATGGACATTATGGTTTCCTGCAAGAAGAATATAATAACAGAATCCACTACTAAACTCTTCTTTGAATGAGTGTAGGTTCACTTTGGCATCCAACAGTATATCATCTCAGATCAGGACAATAGGTTCCTCAACACATTTTGGTCTAGGCTCTGGTCAATGTTGGACACCAAGCTCACCAAGTCCATAGCTTTCCATCCCCAAACTTATGGCCAGATAGAGGTCTTCAACAGGATGATCATACACATTCTACACATGTGCAATTCAAATCATCCAGCACATGGGATGAGAGCCTTCCCTATGTACAAAAGAGTTATAACTGGGCTCTCGATAGCTAAACTGGCCACAACCCCTTTCAGGTGGGCTTGGGATTCCAACCATTATGTCCCATTGACGTAGCCATTCCATTTGCAGCTACTCAAGTCGATTAAGCTCTATCTAGTTATCAAATTTGGCCAACTCCTACACCAAGGAAAATGGCTCACCGGGGACCAAGTTTAGCAGAAGCTTCCTCATCTCATGGAGGAAATCAATGCAATGGGGACCATAGCTTCCTAGGGGGGAGGAATGATCTAGGTGGATATTGGTGGCCACCCACCTATTCCACTTGGGGCCCCACCACTTTTTGTTTCATTTTTTCAGTTTCCTTAATTGTAGCACAGTTTACTATTTTTAGTAGTGTTTAGGGTCTTGAACTTCCAGAGTCGTTTTGAGGCCCTAGATGACATTTTTTGGAAAAATCAGGAGCAACATGTAATTTTCTTTAATTTTTCTCACATTAAAATTTGTATTACATGGAAAGATATTTCTAACAATGTATTGTGCACATCAAATGGAGATCTTATGCCAAAGTTACGTCCTCGAGAAGATTGATGTACCAATTTATCCAAACAGAGCCCATAGTTTTGGTGCTTCACTTCCTAAAGTTAGATTTTGGATGTTTATGGTTATCCATTATTTCTCAATAATAAATAAGCCCTCAAGCCTCATTGTAACATAGTTAAAATTCCTATAGCTGCCATGTCTCTTCTCACAGATAAGCTACTAGCACCCTAGCTAGTTTATTTCCATTATGTCTATAAGCATTTTTCAATTATTTTTTATTAATGAAATGAAGTTTTTTTTTTTCTGCTACATATTTGTTTTTATGTGTTTTTATGTATTTCATTGTGTTCCTGCATAAATCCGATCATGTAGCTATACCTATACAACCCCATATCTAGAAATAGGATATCCATCCACACAAGGGAGACCATCTCGACCCTGGTATCACATCGGGGAGCTCACTCTCAACTTGCAACATCATAAGGTTATCTCAACCCATCTTATTGCCTACTGATATTCCCATTGATGACCCTAACGAGACATGTTGCAGAACACCTGCATCATAATCACCTTGGGTTGTACACCCCAAGTACATTCTCAACTTATTGGCCACACGAGGAGCTATAATCTGGTGAGCCCTGCTTTTGGGTATGATTCCAACGGGCGTATACTCTGCAAAGACCAATCAGGTGAGAAGAATTCTCTGAGCCTATGAATATAGGTGAGCAAAATTCTCTACCCTATTGGTAATAGATAGTGAATATGCCCTATTGTCCAGAGTCATCTCAACCCCAAGAGCCCTCTATCTCAATTCCTCATCTTGGGAGCTCAAACATGGAGGAAGAGTTGGCCTAGTTTCCTCGATCAACACTGCTCTCATCTAGTATCTGTTGATTCTTGTTCATAAACACTAGTAGAAAATGATGAAATTAATGACTAGGTGACTAAAAAAGTTGGTGACCACAATTATTTCAAGTGAATTACTACTAAATTTGAGCAATTTGGAGTGACCAAACTAAAAATGACTAACTTAAATGACTAATTTAGTTTAGGGATAAAATATACGACTCGATAATAAGCGACTAAACTAAAAATGACAAGCTTAAATGAATAATTTAGTCTAAGGAAAAAATATACGACTTGATAATAAGTGATTAAAATAAAAGTGACTAGCTTAAATGACTAATTTAGTCCAGGACTAAAATATATGACTAGATAATAAGTGACAAAAATAAAATGATTAACAAAAACAAACACTATAGTCAAATAATAAAAATATGACCAACTAACTTGTGCAACAAGTATATGAATTAGTAATTTATGCTCGTAATTTTTAATTGTGTCACTCCGGATTTATGTTAGTCATTTTAAATTGATTATGAGGTGTATTTAGGTCTCGACTTGATATGTATGATCCATGTCTATATGATATCTCCAAGGTGTATTATTTTTATTGTGATCACTTAAGAATTTATTGTAAGTCTTGATGCTTTGGCTATATGTTCTAGGTTGAGTTTTTCCATGGTGTTTCATAATTTTACTTAGAGAAGTGTGTCATCTTGATGGTTTGGGTATATACTTGGTGATTTGAGTAGGTGCTACATATCGATCTTATTGTACCCCTTATTTCCCTTATTCAAATTTTATCCCATGTCTCTCTTAACAACACATATGGAGATCTTCTAAACTATGCTTAGTTTCTAATAGGTTATTTTTGAGCTCTACGTGAAGTTCCCTAAAAATAATGGGCTACCTACAACTACTTGAGATTATTGCTAACAATATTCATAAATTTTAGGATATTTTCTAACTCTTTATGGGTTAGTATATATTTCCGTTATGTGTAAACCTCATGTCCCCTTTCCCTCTTTATATAAACATACTTGCCTATATAAGAGAGGTCTTCTATCATTTTTATTGATGGCCTTACCTCAACATTATCACTCATGAACCTTCAATGTCACTAAATATAATCTATATGTCAACTAACCTCACCTTTTACTTAAAAAAACAAAAAACAAAAAAAACAAACTTAACTAAAATGGGACAACATAAATTTCTATAGGAATTGCCTTATAGAAATTACTACCTATTAAAATCTAATTTTTGGGACTTCTAAAATCTAAAATTAACCTATTACAATATAATTATAAAAAAAAAACATAACAAAAATAGGGACAACATAATTTCCTATAGCAAATGCCTCATAAAAATTACTACCTTTTAAAATCTAATTTCCTACAATTCTAAAATCTAAAATTGACCTATTACAATATAATTTCCTACTATTTCCCACTACTTTTCTTCATTCCCAAGTTGTTTGGTTTGGATTTTGGTACTCTTTATCTTCTCATCGTTTTCTTATGCCTGGCTAATGGAAAGCTTGATGCACCTCAACAGGAAATGCAAAGATTGAGGGCAATGAAAAGATTTTCAGTGATGGCAGTGTTAGATAAGCTGAAGAAGGAGATGAAAATATTTGCAGTGATGGTAATGTTTGATAAGCTAAAGAGAGTGCCCCCTAACCTTGGTTTGAAGTATCAGGAGGGGAAGATGCTATGTTTCATTTCCTACAATCATCCCTTGCTATTTTTACAGACCACCGCACCTTGGTTTGAAGTATCGAAAGGGGAAGATGCTCTATTTCGTTGCCTGCAATCGTCCCTTGTTGTTATTACAGACCAAGGGGTCCAAGAAATCTACTATCTGGTGGAGGAAGGTCACATGGAGCCTTCGCTGGCCTTTCAGAACCTCCATGCAGTGCTTGATGCTACGCCACCGCATTCTATTCAAACATTCATTAAGGACACCGGTTTCCTTTTTAGTTTTCTCTACAAGAACCAGTCAACAAATATTTTTACCACATTTTAATTACCAGATCAGCATCTCTTTCTCAAGATATACATAATTTTCTTCAAAAAAAAAAGTCTTCAATTATGAAATCCCCTAGAAATCAGGAGAGGGGAAGGGTTTGAGGATTCTATGAGTCATTGTTAAAAACTCATAATTTTCAATGATTTCAAACAACAAGTGTATAATTTTTTTTTATTTGCCTAACTTTCCTTAGGCCCTTATGAAGAATAATAGGTCCCTCATTGAGTAAGAGTGGACATCCATAATATCTGAGGATATAGTTGACCAAACCTATCAATGACTTTCTAGTTTTCATTCCTTTATCAGTTGAAATTCATTAAAAATTTGTATGGATATACTTGATCTTTTCGATTCAACAAAGGTAGTCCTCTGAGCCTCTTCAATTTTTCTATTTGGAATTGTTGAAATGATGATGTAGCAACTTTTTGTGCTAAAAAAATGATCATTTTTTGACATTTACGGCAGATCATTTTGTATGTTTTAATCATGGTGTAGGTTTCTACAGAGATTATATGCATCTGTGTGCATTATTTTGGAAATGGCTAGAAAAAATTGTGGAGAAGCCCATTAAACCAACTGTAACCAGGTAGTAGCTAGGAGTTAAACCAAAAATTTTCTTAATATTTTGTAGATGTGTGTGGTGATGAATAAATATCAAATAAAAATTATTGTTAGGTATTATCATAAAATCATATATCTAAATTCCTACTCCAGTTTGGAACATATTATTGTTAATGCAAAGACATTTTATATATTTCAAAACCAATAAACAATGCACAAAGCAGTTATGGGGATTGACAAAATATGAAACACCAACTATTTGCAAGGTCTGCACATACTTGGTACTTAAAGATAGTTAGCCTTTCTAATTTAGTTTTTCGTTGATCTATAGTTGACAATTAACATTTGTAATGAGACAACATTCAATTCCTTGTAATTTTTCATTTTAAGTGGCTTGGGATGTTTGTACTTTATAACGAGACAACATTCAATTCCTGGTTTTTTTTCTTTTGAAGTGACCTGGGCCAATGGATTTCAACTCTGGTTTCTTCTATTCTTGACTTGAGTTGTCTTCCTTCTGTATTTTGTCTATCTTGTTCATTCCTTTTTGAAATGCAGCAAAGGGATTTTCTATATCCTAGTTGGCTATGAAATTTCAAATTTCTACCATTTCTAGTGAATTATTTCTTCTCGTGCAAAATTTTCCTTCAAAGTTTCTTTTACTGCAAAGGGAAGCTCAACAAGACACTTTGCCACCTCTTTCTTGGAATCTAAATTGCTTGGAGAGGGGTTAAAATAAACTGCATTAAGACTATTTTGCTGCATATGGAAGCTCAATGGGACACTCTGACATATCTTTCTTGGAATCTGGAACTGCTTGGAGGGGTTAAGATCATTTGAACTTGTTCATTAGGATGTTGTCTTATTTTTAGAAGATTTGGAAGTCTCACTTTTGGTTGTTTTCTAGTATGATACTTCCACATGATGAATGGGATATTTGGATGTTTAATGGTCACCTTTTTCTTTATTTTTTTGGGTTTGTATTCTTTACTAGTTTTTTTGGTTTGGACATGGAAAAGCAAGGTGGCAATGTTTGAGGCAGCTTCTACACTCGAAAGAATTTTTTGGAGTCTAGACTCTAGATGTTGCTCCTATATGTAATTCATAATTTGTAGTTGTATTGAGGTCGGAAAGGGTTTGTTTAGGTCCAATTCCATACACAACCTTGCAGTCTGCATTTATTGTGGATGGAATTAAGATTTTGTCTGACATATTATAGTTATCTTGGAAAACTGTTACGTTTCATAACTTTGTAGGAAATCTAGTAGTATTTCCCACATTGTAACTAATGCTAGAGTGTATTCAAAGTGGTAAAACTACATTTTCAATTGCTTCATTCAGAGGACTACTCTCTCCATCATCCTATTTTACCCTTTTGGAGACTATATCCTTGACGTTGGGGATTGATAAAAAAAAGTTTAAAACCCTAGAAAGAATGTTGTGCTATAGCTGGTTTACCAATTGGTATTTAGCCATATTGCAACCATTTATTCTAATATCTAAATGAGTATGAACCAGAATATCATTTAAGAAATTAAAATATCTTTAATGTGAGCTATTAGAGGCTTTATTTTAAGAAATATTACTTAAGAATATGAACTTTGAGAACCACGTTTTCTTTGGCATTGGTGAGAGCTTCTAGCCTTATTTATGTTTGGGAAAGCGTAGTACCTAGAGATTCCAAGGGAAGTGTGCTCACACCTTTCCTCCTTAGTTGCATGAGATCCTTGGGCAAATCATACCTAACTTTTCCTCTCTTGAACTTCCCTATCATTCGCCAAAACAGAGAAAATCCAAAAATGTACAAGAAGAAAATTTTTGCATGCATGCATATCTCCTCAATGTTAAAAGCCTATAAAAGTATTGGTGCACCCTATTGTATACTCTACTGCCACACCCTCATCCACAGTCAATCATGCTGCACAGAAATCAATGTTGTACAAATTTGTTAAGATTTCCATTGCCATAGCCAGACATGTATGTAAGGATCTGCAATACTACTTGTTATACATTATACTGTAGTATGGACCTGTTCCAACACCTCCTTTGCTGAATTTTTTTGTATGTACCTGTGCCTTATTTTCCCACATGCACACCCAAGACTTGGACACACTCTCCAAGGAACCAAAAACTAATAGGGGTAGGTTGGTTACATCCTCAAAAGGGGGTTATCATACACAAAAAATGTGTTGGCAAGAAATGAGGCAGGATACCCTACCTCACATATTTTGGCTCCACCATCCCAGCAGTTCATACGAAATTTGTTATGGAATAATATAGATTCATAAAATAGACCATACAAACATGTATAAAGCCTTTGTGAATTTTTTTCTCAACATAATCATCAATGTAACATATTGTGCCCTCTCGGTTTTTGTTAACAAAAATATAGACTCTAACTAAATGGATGTTTATTAAAAGATGAAGTAAAATTCCCTCTTTACCTTCTCAAACAATAAAATCAGATTGTCCCATGTTGTCAGAAAATGCATCTCAATAACGTTAACTAAAAAATTGAAACTTGCTTGATAAAACTAAAACCAACAAATGAAAATTCATATGCCCTCATTTACTTAACTAAGAAACAACATGAAAATAGTTGAAGCTAACAATATCCCTTCCTATCTAATGCTGGTGCATGCATGCATGTCTCAATGTTAAAACTTTAAGTACAACATTAAGTAATCAAAACCAACAAAAACATACATAAATCTAAACCAAACATATACTACCAATGGCAAGGTAATACCCTTTTAATTGTTACCAAGAATAAAAAGGTTAAAACACCTCTAAAACATTCTGCGGGACATTAGAAAACCTTTTCAACAAATTGGTTTAGGTATGAAATTCTTAGTAATATTTAGAAAATATGGATGATAGACTAAGATAGACTATAAAATTTTCATTTTACAAGAATTAAATGTCTACCTATATTTTCAAATAGTACAGAAAAGAAATAAATACATGAAATGAGTTGTGGATAGGTTATAACACAAAATAAATAATGAATTTCAAATAAACACAACCTGCATACTGTAACTCTAAATATTATGTGAGTTGTGCTTCTTATTTACATGAGAAACAATTGCAGCAAGTAGTGGCCCTCCAAGTTCTGCACATGCTAAAATGTTAATTTCTGCCTCCCTTAAAGGATTTGCAAAGTAGGTTGCAATGCACATAGGCACATCAAAGAGGTGGTAATTTTCTGCAACAACTTATTCTGCCCTCCAAAAGCTATAATCAAATGAGAGTGCTTCCTTTTCAAGATCATTCTTTATCCTTTGAAATGAACTCCTAGATACTCTTTGTCCTTCACAATCTCTCCTCTCATCATCTAATATGTGTGTTCTTCGTCTTGAATCCCTAGACCTTCTCACCCTCTCTCTCCACATTTCCTTCCACACTTCTATTTCAATAAGCATTTCATCTATAAACCTTCCCTGATTATCTTGCATAGACCTGACAATTCTAGTGCTAGAGCTTGAACCCAAATCCTTTATGTTTTCCTACTGGTCTATTCTTTCTTGTAAAATGTTACTCCTATAATTCATCCCAAAAATATTTTTTTTTATGAAACCATTTTCATACCGTAAAGCACCAAGATCACTGTTTTCAAGATTGTCCTTTCTAGACATGCATTTATCAGCTTCAGTGTTAACCCCATATTTTCCACTGTGACTTGATTG
This sequence comes from Pinus albicaulis, assembly GCA_034641835.2. Classification (NCBI taxonomy): domain Eukaryota; kingdom Viridiplantae; phylum Streptophyta; class Pinopsida; order Pinales; family Pinaceae; genus Pinus; species Pinus albicaulis. The sequence continues at coordinate 1,238,412,426 of CM076575.1, forward strand.
AAAAGGAGATGTCATTGCATTTTGGCCACATCTAAAGCCTACAGAAATAGAACTTTGGTGCTTCTTATTTGGGCATGAACTTACTGGAGAATCTTCCAATGATCTAAGGTAAGTGGATTCATTTTCTATTTCAAATAAATGTCTTTTCATTTCATAGGCATCAATTCCTTTACCCAAACTTTCTTTTGTCTTTATGAGGCTTTCCAAACTGTTAGAAGAATCATCCAATGATCTAAGAGAACAAATTTTAATGTTCCTGCTACTATCCCTTAGTCTTGATCTATCAGTTTTAACTCCTCTCTTAAAAGGGTGTTTGCTTGCAATATCTAATTTTCCATCCATGCAAATATCATGAAACCTTGGAATTATATGCCTTAATTGATCTTGTCTATATTCCTCATTCTCCCCCAAAAAACCACATTTGTAACCATTACCTGCATTTTCCACATGTAAGAAGTCCCTTTGGATACTGAAGCTTTTAGTGTTTTCTAATTTTGAAAGGTGGCTAATAGTCTCAGTGCTTGCAAAGCTATGACCATCGTCGATTGCTTGAGAATTGACACAGTCCCATCCTACAACACTTGTAGTTCTACTTTTAAAGCATATTTTTCCAACAACTTTTCACACATTGTCAACCCATGCAAAAATTATGAAATATGTGATATTTTATGAGAATCACTCCATTGATTTTTAAAGGTGCCACTAGTTTGGCAAGAACCATGCTCAGGAATAGCTAATGACTCGTAGTTATGGCATAACCCATCTGCATCACAACGCAAAACATCATATTGGCATGGGGGCAACTCAACCTTTGGATAACCTTTCTCCTCAATGAACTCACTGGTCCTATCATGGAGCCCATAGGAGATCCTTTGAGAGATTTCATGGTTATACCCTGAACCCACTCCCTCTGATTGTGAGAAAGACATGTCATCCTTCTCTACATGAATATGATAACTTTCCTTGGTCATTCCTAAGTTACAGAGCCTTTGAAAGCCTTCATGGCTATATGTTGAACCTACTCCCTCTGATTTTGGGGAAGACACATCATCCTAACCTACATGAATATGATAACCTTCCTTGGTCTTCCCTGAGTTACTAATATTTTCATGTTTAGACTTGACATAAAAGGATTCTGTGTTTCCAGTCCCATGATCAGTAATTTTGCGAAGTTCTTCAAGAAAGCCTTTTCCCTTTTTAGGCCTCTTCTCCACATTAGCTTCAACACATAATTTTTCCCCTAGGTCAACATCTTCTGATATATTATGTCTTTCACTTACATGAAAATTAAATGGACTTATCCCACAATCTAACTCATTCTTTGGGGTAGAACCAGTTTCCCTACTCAATATGCCTTCATTTTTATCTGACTTGGACGTTTATCTGTTATCTAAAGAAGACATGAAACCATTCTCTAGAGACTCTAACTTTAGGAACTGTGTCTCTGCAGTCTCATGGTTTGTTTCTGAAAATTTACCAGATGGCATTTCACAATTGATATTATTTTCACTGGCAGCATATTCTCTCACACTTGCCACATCCATGTCCTGCAGATATGAAGAACATATCTCATCTAGATGATTTTTTCTGAATTGGATCATAACACTCTCTAACAAATCAACCAACAGAAACCTGTTTTATTTTGGAAAACTGACAATGAAAGAAGGAATAACATCCTTGAACTCACTCAGTCCCTAGAGTATCGCAAAGTGAATGAATGGAAGCATATGTCTCATGACATTATTGCTAGGTGCAATTACTTGTCTGAGGCTAAAATCTGACAGGCATCTGATTCTTGGACAACCTTGAAAGCGAAGTATTTTTTGTAAGAAGAGGCTCCATATAATTCGAGGATTCATTGAAGCCTGTTGAGATTCTCTACCTAGTCTACTTTCACTGCAATTGAAAAAATCAATATATTATGTTCCATTAGAGTTTCCCTGGGTAGATATTGAAGCATTGGATGTTTCGCCCCATTGATCCTCACTCTCCCCTTTTGTTCCATCTGGTAATGCCCTACTCTTTAAAATGACATTATCAAAATCTGGCCCATACTCTGAACGAGTAAGAGCATTGTCTAATTCGGAAAAATATGAGAAAAGGAAGTTATTTCTATGTTGCTTATGAGACCATGAAATAACTTCTAGATTTCTAATTCTAGATTTAGTAGCCATGAACATGAATTTCTCCATAGAAGCACCAATATTTGCATAACACATGCAACGGGCCCATGAAGATGGCTCATCCTTGGGTCGTCCCACCCTTACAACAAGTGTTTTTAGCTCTTGAAACCCTTTCACCATTGAGTATATCTTTTTCAATTTCTCTTCATAGCTAGAATAATTATCAGGAAAAACTATAGACGAAGAAAATATGCATGTTGCATGCCTGAAAAATCCTCGAGATACAACCATGCATTGTACTATAGATTTACAATCACAGATGGCACCAAATATCATCTGAATAACATCTTCAGGAAGGCGATCAAACAAATCTGGCTGTGTGTCTTCCATCTTCATTATACTTCTACAAGACATTCAATAAAATGTAAGTGACATCATCAATCAACTCTTGCAAAAAAACCTTAAAAATATCCATTCTAAATTGTTTAAGTTGAACATCAAAATACCAGTTTAAAGTCTTAGGAAAAGATACACAAATACCTGATGCTATACAATATAAATAGGGAAAAAATAGGTAGATTTTGAAAGCCTATAAAAGTATTGGTGCACCTTCCTGTATACTCTACTTCCACGCCCTCATCCACAGACCATCATGCTACATAGAAATCAATGTTGTAGATATCTGTTAATATTTCCACATGTATGTAAGGACCTGTAGTACTAATTTCTATAACTTATATTGTAGTAACGACTTGTTCCAACACCTCATTAGCCAAACTGTTATGTCTATACCTGTACCTTCTTCTGCCACATGCACACCTAAGACTTGGAGTCTTGGACACACTTCCCAATGTGCCAAAAAATAATAGGGGTAGGGTGGTTACATCCTCATAAGGGGTTTCTCATACACAAAAAAATTGTTCTGGAAGGAAATGAGGCAGGATACCCTACCTCACATGTTTGGGGTCCACCATCCCAACCATTCATATGAAATATGTTATAAAATAATATATATTCATAAAATAGACCATACTAACATGTCTTAAGTCTTTGTGAGATTTATTCTCAAAATAATGTAACATATTGTGCCCTCTTAGTTGTTGTTAACAAAAGATAGAATCCAACTCAACCAAACAAATGTTTAATAAAGTGCCCTCTTTACCTTCTCAAACAATAAAATCATATTGTCCCGTGTTGTCAGAAAAGGCATCTCAATAACCAAACTTCGAAAGTAGTAGTATATAGCTAGCAACTCATCCCCCACATAGGTTGCCAAAACAACAAGTTGCAAATAACAACTAGAAATCTATTAGAAAATTTTAAAAATATATATCTCGAAAGAATATCATGAGATGAACTTGAAAGCAACTATGAAATCATACCTAGATGATAAAAGTGATAGAAAGAAAGCTAATGGATTTAGAGATTAAAAATATAGTCTTAGTTGAGAACTAAACTGCAATCATTAGAAGAAATGGAATGACTATGCATTTAAAACGTCACTTTGAAATTTTCAGCAAGAGCTAGAACTTTGTTTTTATTCTACAAATGCACCAAGATAGAGACCCACGTCATTATTAGGGTTCCCACTTTTTGTCCAGAAAGAAATCTCTTTCAGGTAACAATTAGTAGCAACTGACCAATCATGGTTTTTCCCATATACATCTCCATGTAGCTCTTTGTATCGAGCAAGATCGCCTAAATAAATCAAGAAGCGATGGCATGATAACTGACATCTTTTCAAATCTTTAGCACTTTTTTGATTATTTGTACAATTAATATCGTCAATGGAGAAGAATTCCTAGGGAAGCCCATGCTTCGCCCTGAGCTTCAAAATCAACTCATGGTAAAATACTTTTGCTTCAGACAAGAAACTCTTAAAACTTGCCAAATCCTTGTGAACAGGCTCACTTCTTATGATATTTTTAGCTCTAAGAATGGGAATAGTTGGCCCTAAAGAGGTAGTTGTGGTTGCTGTTAGATTCGGTTTGTTCATCCCTCCGTCAGAGATCAAAATCTGTTTTGTTGCATTTCATTTTTAGGTGTCTCATTCACTTCAGTTATTTGCATTCCATTAGGAGCAACGGTCTTCTGACGGAAGGGTCTTGTCACTCATGTTCCTCATGTCATGTACCTGCTGGCTCAGGTATGTTCATCAAAATCCATCAAAATCATTTTACAGTCAATGATAGTCAAGGTTTGGTCTTTTGGTGGGCAAAGAATCTATTTATGGTTTTCAGTCTCATTAGGTTTAGGGTTTCATTAATTTAGTCTTCAAAGTTTCCAATAATGCCAGCAGGCACATGAGGAAGTTTCAAATAAGGTTTTCAGTGCAAAATTTCATCTTCATATTATTTGATCATGATTCTTCTTGAAAACTCTGTTTTGAAGAAAAATCGTCCATTTTATATTTTGTAATAAATCGCCATGTAATTTTCAAAATTTTTAGTTGTGAAGATCATCAGGCGTAGCCCTGGTCGCCTTGGCCAAATTCCATGTCATTTATCCCTGCAAAAGATAGACAAGATTCATCATTCAGCTAAAAAATCACAAGGAAACAGAAACAGAGTTCTTTTGTAAAAGTGCTAAAGTTTTCAAACAGTGGGTTTTCTTCGAATCAAAAATCAAATTCCATGCCATAAGAGATATGTTTGTGTTTTAATAATCCAATTACACGCCAAATACATCAGTGAAGCAAAGAGAAAATCATGGAAGAAGAAAAATTCAATGTGAAAGCTGAAATTGTGGTGAAGGCAGCATATGCGGCGCATTGGGTGAAGGTCGCGGTGCATATAAAGTGCACGGCGCATATATCCACTTTCACAGTGTATTTTTGTTCCTGCACGGCGCATATAAAGTGCACGGCGCAATGGGTTGTGCGTGCGATGCACAGGACCGACAAAGGAAATTTTCACCTTTTCTCCTCAAAAATTCAAATCAACTCGGTTCTTTTTGTCCAAGTAAGTTTATAAACAATGTTTGGTGTGGTTGGAGATTGGATATGAGAGTTGAATTTCAAAAGCTAAACCCTACCATCTTGTTGAAGAAATGCTTCTTTAGGGTTTTGAAGTCGGAGTTTCAAAATTTGTTTTGGTGCCAAAAATTTTCTTCCCTCACTTGGTTTATTCCTCCCTCTCACTATTATCCTATTTTTGCAGTCTATTCCCTTATCTTCCTATATCCCTAAAGTCACTCAATACTTATTTCATCCCTTATCCCTTTCATATTCAAAATGAATTATTCCTAGGCCCCATTTTCCTATCCCTAAGTTACTTTATTCCTTATCATTCCTATTTCCCCTATCACTTATAAAAATTCCAAAAATCCCAAATTCCCAAACATAGTCAAGTGACTGTTATTACACTTTAATTTCACCTGACAGAACTCCACTATTCCCACTGTCCATGTTTCCCAGTCCCTTCCTATTTGGCACACATTAGGAAATTGGAGACAAAGGCACCAATTTATCATTTTCAACAAACCAAACATACACTTGACATACACCTTGCAACACCATGGAAACGGATACGGATACCTCATATGACCGAGACAGTGATTCCACCACTGAACTGCAAGCACCAAGAGGGCACTGAGGCGGCGTAAAAAGTATGATAGGCTCCAAATATTGACCAAAGCTTCTTTGGCTGAGCATAGAATTTGATCAGGGACCTTCAGCCCAAATTTCAAGGAATTTGGGAAAAATTTTGTCAATTTTGAATTTTTTGGTCACAAAACAGGTTTTTCTACTCGACGCGTAGCGCCACTTGGTGCACGCTTATAATTGGCAGCTCTTCAAGGGAAAAATTTTGCATTTCTAAGTTTTTCATGAAAATTTATGCATGTCTATGGATTACCTAAGAATTTCATCAATTTTTGGGTTGCCTAAAGGGTCAAAAACACCCTAAAAATGGCCTTTCTGCCACTTTTTGCACACACAGGAAGCAGTGTTGGGAGATTGAACTTTTGGAGGGGAAAATGGAAACCAAATCCAAAAATTCCACTTGGGTTGGAAAGCAGATAGGTAGGGCTTTACAAAAAGCTATCATGAGCTCAATTTGGACTTTTGGAAGTGCCTCAAAATCAGCTCCAAACTTGTGCTACGCATAGAGATTTTGGGCACGGCGCATAGAGAATTTTGGCCTATTTTTCACTCAGCTGCTCAGAATATCACCTATTTTTGGCCAGTTTCACTTTTTCATGTAATTTTTGATGTACCTTGATGTAATTTTATTTTCATGATGTAATTTTGGCACATTTTTACTCATTCTAGAAGATTCATTCACCAAAAGGTGAAATGTAAGTGAATGGATCAGTTTCCTAGCATATAGAGGCAAGTTGTTTCATGGCCTATTTTCTAGTTCCTAGTTTAGATATGGTTGAAATAGCTCCTAGAATGATGAGCTTGAACCCTAGAGGCATGGGAATGGGTTAGGCTTGTCTATATTATGTATTTTCTCAGTCATTTTTAGGGTTGGACACTTGGGATTGCTTGGCACTTCATTGTACATTTCATCTCTGCACTTTTGGCAAAGGAATAGACCAGGGTTTGCAGCACTCTTTGGGATCCTTGTGGCTTTGTGTTTTGATGGTGTTTTTCTCTATGTAATTGTAAGTTCACTAATGTTTATGTGTATCATTTTCCCTTCTCTTTTCTTCTTAAATTAAACAAATCGGTGTTTAAAGGTGGAATTCAGTAGCTTGCTTTGCTCTGCCTTTAGTTTTTTTTAATTTTTCATGTTTTCATCTGTTTGAGGAGGACTCTTGAGACCTTATTGCCCTCTTCAACTCCTCACCGGTCTGATCCATCCATTCACTCGATCTAAAGCATCAAAACTATTTCCTTCCTCGCCCCAATCAGAACTCTGCAAAAAATAGGCCTAATCCCCGCACCCAAAACTGCCTTTCCCTTTGATCCAACAAAAACCCCCAAAAACACAATCAAACTCCTTCAATTATATACCTAGCCTAAAATTAGCTTTTATTTCAGTCATCTCAAGCCCCTTTGATTAATTTTCACTGAGATTGACCCGGAGAGAGCCCTCTCCTGTTCTGGTAGGGCTAGCTACCAGACTGAGCATGGTTTAATGTTACCCTTAACTCTGCCTTCTTTCAGCCTGAGGTAGATTTAGGCAATAAAAGTCGCAACCATACTTTTGTGATTTATCATTCGAAACTCTTCAATTTTCTTGTAATGGAGCCTCTAAATATCTTGTTCAACATCATGACTTTCTGCAAAATCATTGCCATCTAAATGATAGCTTAATAACAATCACGCGAGCCAAACCCAAGTCCTCTTTAAATGGTGAATGTAGGGACTTTAGGCTGGGAATTCCAGCCTTCAAGGGGAATATATGGGTTTGTACATGCCTAAATTATTTGAAAGATAGTAAATGGGTTTCCACATACAATATGTAGTCTACAATATTAATGAAAATTCCATGCAGGGGACTTCTTCTCAAAGAAGGCCCACAAACCAAGTGTGAAATCTCCATGTCATGAATACCAACGCTCCTCTGGTTCCTCTAATGGAATTGTAGGCAGAGACCCCACAAAAGGTGGGAAATATTTCAAATTAGCTGAAAAAATAATTTTTAATACATCCAAAGCAAGGTATACAAGTTGGCTTCCAAAATGAATAGGTTGGTCTATTCCAATTTTGTAGGTTGGCTCATCAAAAAATTTTCCAATGTGGTACATGTACATATATTTATATATACACCCTAAGTCCCCTTATCACCATAATTATGGATCGGGATGGGATAATTCCTCTCTCTTTGAGATATGTGCTATTGAACAAGGATTGTTTGGGATCCATTTTCCTTTGGATTATTCTCTCAAAAGCAACTGAAATCTGCCAACGAGTCTGCCACTTGACCTTTGCTAAATTTCTGGAAGAGTCATCAATTTCAGAGTCTGCTACAAGTGAAAAATCATTGTTTTTCGTGGAACATCAAGTATTGTAATGATGCCACTATCTCCACTTGGAAGGAAATACTTAATGTGATCTAAGGTTTGCATAAAAATATCGTTGACAAACACCACTCTTAATGCAAAGAGTATCATGTAGATTGCATCTGTGTACAAGTTTCTTGATTCAATAATGACATTCTATTTTCTCAAAAAGGATTTATTTTCCATATCATTATATCATACAAGGTATTTCACAAATGGAATATGGAGGTCCCCAAGTATAATCCTATCTCTAGCTTTGGAAAGAAGCCTTGCATCACTTTACAAATTGTAGCCTCATCATCAACTCCACTCTTTCCAATAATTATTTGGACTTTCAAAATAGTTTTATCCCCTTGGATTTCTCACTTCCATGAAATATCCTCTGAACACAATTAAATTTCTTCACAAGGGTTTTCCTATCACAAGCGGGTGCACATTGCTGAAAAACATCCTTTACCCTAATAGTTCCAGTGTTCTCTTACAAACCATACATATAAAAATCATTTAGAATGACCCTTCACAAACCTTACTACTGATACCCATGATTATTTATCCTTCATTGATTGCACAATCTATCTATGTCTAGTGGGAAAAAATATTACAGACTACCCATCAGCAAGTATTCAATTGAAAGTCAAGTTTGCTCCAAATAACACACATGTAAAGGCTACATAATCCACTCTTGGTGCTACAAAATTTACAACTTCAATAATCCATAGGAAGCTAATAATGACATGTTATATTTATACATCATTTGTGGCCAAAGATCTCAAGGAGGACTACTTGAGTGATATTGATATTTGTATGAATTTTTTTTTGAATACTTCTAAATAATTATGTGTGCCCTGGAGTCAGGTATAATATCCCTCCTGCCTTGTACAAACTTTTTAAAATGGAAAAATTCTTTCGTACATTTAAGACATGTTGTGCCTTCAATGATTGTTGTCCTCTTTTAAATTTGAATCTGACTACTGTCTTCTGTGATCTCATACTTAAAGGATTCAAAATAAACAATCACTGTTATTTGTCACTGATTTTCACCACTGTTGATGAATAGAGCTACCTTGTTAACTCCATGGGATCAGCCAACTATGAAAATACATGAATTAGAACCCTTGTTTCCTTCATTTTCATATTCTGGATTTTTTTTGCAAACCCCAATATAAACTAGTGGAGAGAACACCTCACCCATGGGATTCAAAATTGGAACCTAATGCCAAGGAACTAGCAACATGCCTAGTAAAATTGGAAATGACTAGTTAGGCCAATTCTTTGAGCTTGAAAATGCAAGAGTCATATTCAACCCTGGACAATAGGTCTAGAAGAGGTTGTGTCATATATTCAAAAGATATAACAGTTTTATATTCTATCTTCTCCAATGAGGAAAGAAAGTAAAACTCTTAAGGATAGTATAAATATGCATGTGTCCCCAAGCCATTCATGCTGGAGCCTTCCCAGATGTCCATGAGAGCCACTTTTCCTAACCCAACCCAATGATCCCAACTAATTCAATGAGATTATCATGGGTTGCATACCATCTAGATCTTGAACCTGGGTCATCATCAGTTATCTGGCTAGCTTCCAGATCACAACCCCACTATGGACATTACTCATGGCCCATGGGAGAATACTTTTTGTAATTCCTATTTTTTTTATAATGTGCCCCATTGGAAAATTTAGTGACAGTGGCATAGCATTTGAAACATTGAAGTGTGTCAGATGCTATTCTTTCCCACCGTTTCTAGTTTTTGATGAACATCAAAATCATTCCAAGATAATAAAACTAAGCTTGTCTGAGGAATTTTACGAATTTGAAGATGCTTTATTGCAAATAGGAGTTCTATTTTAATGGATCCTTCTTGAGGAAATTATGGTATTACTTATCTTGGAAATAAGTAATAGTTTTGTTGAAGGCACTAGCATCTATAGGATATTTTAAACAATTACATCAATTAGCCCTTGGGGGATTTTACATTGCTATCAAATTAAATTCCCACTTCCATGCAATTTCATGAAATAAAGTTAGAAATTTATTTCCAGTGGTGGAAATTTGGAGTTTTAGTTGGAAAATTAGTCACTTCTAGTGCTTCTGCCTTTTCTTATGCGTGGATGTTGACACTATTTATGTCCATACATTTGCTCCTCCATTTTCGAATCTTTATTTTTATAATTTTATGGGAATTACTCTCTATAGATTGTGATGAAGACCCTTATAATGGAGTAGACTTTGGTAATACAAATATAGAGTTGTTTTCAATCAAGAATATGTTACTTCCGCATAACAAGGCTATCTACTGAACAATTTGTGAGGATATGGGAAACTAATATATCACATAAAATCATAAGCAATTCAATAAATATCTAATTTTTTCTATCATACTATGTCTACATTGGGGCATATTGCTGCCATCATGCCATGGATTCCTCTTTCTATCTAATAAAACTCCTTTCTATCTCAAACACCATGTTTGGATATCCTTCACTTTCATAGATTTGAATCCAATAGTGATAATTTCTTTAAATTAAAACCATAGTTTTAACTTTTGATTGTTGCAATCAACCTTGTATAACATGTTCTTTGTATAGCTGAGGTAATAAAAATTTCACTCATGCATTTTCCATATCAAGAGAGTTTTACAAGTGATAGCAATTGGTTTCAACTAAAGAGTCAACCAAAGTTGGTTAAAACCATATGTCTTCCTCTGAACCAAATATTGGGGGGATTTGCATGTTGTGAGGTTTCATGTTCAATATATGAGGCTTGCAATGTTGGAAGGTAATAAAGACATGTCTGACTATTTTGATGTAGAATTCTAATCCAGGAGCTAGAATCAGCATAAAGTTGGTCTCTGAGGATGGAATTAGAGTGATAGCAAGTGGTGTAGTAAAGGGCCATGTAGATCATGTATTGATTTTAGGAAATTATTGTGGTACTCGAGCATCATGTTGGACATGAATAAAAAATATTGGGTTTCCTTGGGAACTTGGGATAGCAGAGACTCATCAAACATTGGTGGCTAATGACTTCTGTGGTCAAACAAATATACAAACATATGGTCAATTGAAAACAGGAAGAGATGTTGTCATAGATGCTATCCTTGGTGTAGAAGAGTTTTGTTTCAGTACAACATCCATTATCAGCCTGGGTTGCATCATGATGTGTAAATGTCAAAAAAACACATGTGTACTTCAATGATATGGCAGCAGAGAGGTTTTCTGTGAGGAATTTAGGTGAAAAATATTAACAATATATGACCCGAAAAAATTCCCCAACTCAGTATATTCCCCAACAGAACAATATGGCTGTCAAAATCACTCACTCTGAGACTCATGAGAGCTGAAGTTTGGTTCAAAAGGTATAAAGCTGATATTTGCAAATAGACAATAATGTTGTGTCATCAATTAAATATTCCATTCCTCCATCAGCAAGATTGCCTACACGCAACCCTCCACTTTCAGGTTCTATTTCTTTAAGTGGTTCACACCCAATGAATTTCTACTCATCAATGCCAAATGGGTCATATGGTAACATTTCATCTAATTTTCATAAACCTTTAAAGACAAAAGTTGATATATCAAGTAATTCATGCCCATAACTGAAAAAAATAAACTGGTTACGATCCATTCTGGTAAGATGTTGGATATATTGAAACCATTCCCACATGTTTCAGAAACCACTCTAGCTCCAGTTCAAGTTCTGGATGGAAAGGAAAACTCCTTGCCAGAATATCTCAACAATCAATCAAGTTATATTTCAATTGCAACTGTAAATAATGAAGATAATTATATTTTACAGTTTTCCATCAGTCCTCCATCTGAAGTATTGACTATAGATAAAGCAGATGGAATTAAACTGTCACTAGTGAACATGCATATTGCGACAGCATGTGATCTCTTTGATGGTATGGTTTGAAATTTCTTTGTAGTTTCTACACTTGAGTCTGGATTAAATCATCATACTAGTGAAAAGAAAAAAAAACATATCTAAAAAAAGTAGGTCTTTCAATAAATGAACGTTCAAATAAGATGACAAAATCTGAGCACAAGCCTAAAAAGCAGCAGATGCAACATCATGTATCATTGGTAGGAATCTCTTCAAATATGGAAAGGGAGTCAAAAGGAGAGGTGGTTGCAGAGGATTTTAAACATATTGGTTCTCACAGGCATGTGGAGGATTTACTTTTGAGTCAGACTTCATCATCTACCTCAAAAACTCCTTTAATGGAAGCCCTACAGAAGACAGTTAAAGTTGTTGATGGAGGGGCTAATTGTAAGCTAGCTATAGAAACAGTTTTACATTATTCACCGCCATAGCCTGATTATGCATCCATCCTTGTGGTTCATTTATAAATCACACAAAATTTGAAAATATATTATTTCCAATGAAGTTCAGGAAACATGGTTAATGTTGTGGACACTCCCTTATTAAGGATATTAGGAATTTCAAAAACTGTAGATGAGATCACTGAAAGGGATATTTCCAGGGGAAACTTGGAACCTTTACAAGATTCAAAATATATGAGTGAATTTAGCATTTATGATATGTATTCATATTTGGGAAACTTTGGTGAGGGATATGAAGGAAAAATAGAAACTTATGTGCTAGTTATAGAGTTTTATACAAAGGATGTCGGAGTAGTAAAGAAAGCAGCAGAAAATATAAAGTTTGATAAAAATAATGTTATTTTAGGAACATTGAAGAGCCCAAAATGTAGTAAGTATGGCATTAAATCAGATTCAAAATTTAGAAAAGTGAAGAATAAACAATATGAATCAACAACAATAATGCTAGACAAAGTTGCATAAATAATTTTGTTAATTCTATAATTGGAGAGAAGAAAGATCTTGGAAATGTTTTCCATCCTAAGCATGGGACTTTTGTGGTTTCTAATTCCCCATCTAAGTTTTCAAGTTCACTTGATGCTGACATAAACAAAGAGTTGACTTATTTTTCCAATTATGTCGTTGGAAAAGAAAAAGCTAGTTTGCATGCTGGGGAGAGAAAAATCAATGGAATGCATGAGAGTAGGTTGGAATCTCAAATGAATACACATAATAATGGCACAGTGGTTGTTGATCAAAATATGATCAAAGATAAAAAGGGTGAAGTGTTAGTGGTATCAGAGCGGTCAACAACGGATACATGCAAGGTGTTTGAATGGGAATTACAATCAAAAGATACAACAGTGCTCCCTAAAGATGATATTCTATTTTGGAGGAAAAAAAAGGTTTTCTATCTAGTAAAAAATTTGTTGACTGCAAAAAATATTCTGGATATAGAAACAAAGATAGGGTTAACCATGATAGTGCTAAATTACTTGGGTAAGGTTCAGTTGCCAATGTGAAGGAAATTGACACTCAAGACAAGGGTCAAGTATCCACCACTAATAGTGATATTTGTGAAACGTCTGCTCAACTTCAAGTGTCATATTTTCCTGTTGAAAGTGAAGGAAAGTAGGATTTAGTTGCTAGATTGACATAAAAGGAGAATAAAATTTCTTCCAATGTTTTTTTGAAGAATAATGTTGCAAATATTGGTGATGCTGACAAGGTAGTTGTCAACAAGAATAAGAAAAAGAAGATTTTTTTAGTAAGGTAAATGTTGGATCTCCCACTGGTGATTTATATAATGATTATAAGGTTCAAGAGGAGAATAAGGAAGATGTGAACCTTCAAAAACCATCCAAAGTAGTAACCGATGTTTTCAAGAGTAAGACTTCTTCAAAATAGCCTGAGAAGAAAGTCCTGAAAGAAGTGGATGACTGGGAATATGCAACTGAGCTTTCAACTCCTATGAATCAAGTAGCTATTTTAGTTACTAAATGTTCAGGAGACAGAAAGTACTCTAGATATTTTTTTTGACAATCAAGGATCAGTGCAAAGGTCTACCAAATCATTTTAAAATTTGTCTAGAAACTATTGAATTCCTTGGAAATTCCCAAGCACTTGCAAGTCATGTAGGAGAGGTTGATGCATTAGAAATCACTGTAAGAGGGCTTGAAAGGCAGCTAAGTGGGAATTATCTACTTGAACAGCGTGGGAGCAATATGCCCAGTTTGGATGATGATAGATTGGCCAAGCCGGTGGATGCTTTTGCTACTGGCTGTGATATGCGGATATATGCGAGTCTTAGTGGTTCCTCTATTGTGTTTTTACTTGGCCAAGGTTATAATACTGGCTTTGCAAGAAATAATTGTGCAACACAAATGACTATGAATGGCATCCTTCCTAGAGGGCCTTATGTGCAAGCACCATTTCCACAAGTTGGACTAGTCAGAAATAATTCTGATGCTAATAGGTGGCAGCGTGCTTCTGGTTTGCAGAAGGGTTTGATTCCTTCTCCATAACCTTATCTACCCACAATTCATAAATCAGAGAACCAATATGAAGTGGGCAAGGTTTCTGATGAGGATTAGTTGAAAAAATGACAAAATAAATCCATCCTTAATAAATTAACGCCCCAAAACTTTGAAAAAAAATTGAATAGGTAAAAGAAGTGAACATTGACTCTGCATCATGTCTTCATGGTATAATATCTCAAATATTTGATAAAGCCTTGATGGTGCCGAATTTTTGGGAAATGTATGAAAAATTGTGTTTTCAGCTTGCTGCAATATTAATAGAATTTTATGAAGATAATGAGAAGGTTGTTTTCAAGTGAGTTATTTTGAACAAGTGTTAGGAAGAATTTGAAAAATATGAAAGAGAAGGGACAGAGGCTAAAAAATAAGAAGAGGATGGTGAAAAATTCCTTTCAGTAGAAGAAATACAGGAGAAGAAGGTTGCAGCACAACGACAAATGCTAGGAAATATAAGGTTTATTGGTGAGATTTATAAAGAAAGAATGTTGGCCGAAAGAATTATGCATGCATTCATCAAGAAATTAATTGGTGAATTTCAACATCTAGAGGATAAAAAAATTAAAGCTTTGTGAAAACTGATGAGCACTATTAGTCATATGAATGACCATTCAAAGTCCAAGGAACATATTGATGCTTACTTTGATAGGATGACAAAAATTTCCAAAAAACAAGGGCTGAGGTTCATGTCAAAGGATCTGATTGAGCTAAGGAGGAATCGACGGAAACAAAGGTGGAAAGTTGAGGGCCCCAAGAAAATAGAGGAAGTGCATCAGGATTATGTGCAAGAACTACATGGACAGGGAGGCTGCTCTCGAGGTACCAATATGGGACATGTAGGTTGGAGACTTGTGACACCACTTGATCATGGTGTGAGAGGACCTGCGATGCCACCTTACATGGCAGGTGCATAAATGGGTTCACTTCCACATATGGGTGGGATTAAAGGGAAACAACCCCATATGGGACCACATGACCATTGATTCACCAATCAATATGCTCTGATTGTGGATAGGGCTCAATTTAAAAATCGGTCTATGCCAAGCACTTCAACACATAGAGCTTCTGATGATGGCCACTTGAATCTTGGTCCTAAGGGAGGTATTGGAAAGGGAATAGGAGGTAGGGCTCAACCTTTTCCATATTCTAAGAGTGCTCTAGCATATATTCCACCATTCACATCTCTGAGTAATAAATGAATAGGTGTAGGTCTAGTTTTAGGTTGCAGTTCTAACCGGATACAATTTGGTATGAGAGATGAACTTTTGAAAAGGACTTATGCTACAAAAAAACCTTTATTTGCAAAATCATGTGTCCAAGAAAGAAACGTTATGGATAATGACAGAAGAGAGTTTAAGAATTCATACTCATCATGTGAAAAAGGTGGGAAGACTACAAATGATGAATTTCAACAAGTGACAAGGTTGTGTCAGCCATGGAAAAAACAAAGTGGTTGAAATAAGGGTCAAACCATGCTACCAATAAGAAAAGAAAACTGTGTGAAGAAGGGGTCGACAACATTCCAGTTGGAAAAAAAGGATATATCAGCATCACCTCGAAGAAGCATGTATTTTTGAGTGCAGTTTGCTAGGAGAGGTGGGAAGGTATGGTCGACAGTCATTGGTGGAAGAACTGTGGCTTGCATGCAATCCCGTACCCAAAAAAACAAAACCACGAGAAGCATAAGGTGGCAACTCACTAAGAAGGAAGCAACATGGGCTAGATTAGTCGACACCACTCAGCCGTCGAGAAATAATGAGGGAAAAGACACACAAATGATTGATAGAAGGGCAGATGTCAGCATAATTAGTTTGTGGATGGAGGAGTGCTATCAGAGCTAGCTAGACCTATGTTAGTGCAGGTTTAATAGACACCACATATGTGGTCGAGTAGCATAGTTGAAGCCATAGTGACGTGCCATGAGGCACAATATGACCGATAATTGGAGCAACTGCAGTTGACAAGCTGGGAAGTGCATAAATCGTAGTCATAGGTAAGTAGGTGGGTTGTCGAGTCAGGTGCAAGAGCCTGCATCAAATTTCCTGCGCCTACATCCAAAATAGTCTTGCCTTCAAAATGGTGCATGTTCTCAAATACAGTTTTTTAATAAGCATACATCCTCCCATGTTACATTTGGGAAAATAATTGTAGGGAATCTCCACAATTCTCTCACTGCCCATGTCTTTCCTTGTACCAAATCACTAACATTTGTGCATAGCCTTTACTAAATAGCTGATATTTTCTCTCTTAAACATCTCATAATTATAATGAACGATTTCCTCAAGATGGTGTTTATCAACAAGCTTTGCCTCATGAGAAGGTGTCTCATCTTGAGGAGAAATTTTCTCATCAATCGACCATTTTGAGGGAATTTATAAAGAGGATGATAGAATAAATTTAAGAGAGATAGTTAATGATGACTTCATATTTCCCCAGTTTTGTAGCTGAGGTGGGTAATGAGGCATTGATGGATCAAATATCAAAGGAAGAACTACAAATAATTTTTCATTATTTCCAAAAGTATAAGAACCCTCAACCACTTCACAGGACAATATAATTCTTCAAGGGGTTCTATGAATTCTTTTAAACAAACCAACTAAGAATTGCTGAAAAATTAAAATACACAGGCAGGATTTGGGAGCTTTCAATTCAACATTTTAGGATTTAATCCCAAAAATTATACAATAATGAGATGATTTCAGACCCATATCACTATGTAATTCCATCTACAAAATCATTGCAAAAATTAGTGCATGTAGGGTCAAAATCCACTAATCTGATTCCATGTCATTAGAACAATTTTGCATCCTTCCTGGGAAACAAATCCATTACAGAATAGGAATAGCCCAAGAAGGAATTTATAACACCAAACCAAAAAATTACAATAAATGTTAGTGAGTTTGTCTTTCCAAGGCATATGATAGATAAAAATGGCTTTATTTAGGGCTACTCATCCATATAAGGTTCAATGTGCAATTGGTTAACTAGATAATGAATTATCTTTCCTCAATATCTTTGCAATTCTAATTAATGTATCAGCCTATTCTTATATCATGCTTACAAGAGACCATGGGTAGGTATGACTAATGGCTCCTCCGTTATTTTTTACTGTATAGTAGGTGGTCTCAATAGAGTTATAATAGAAACAAATCAGATTCAAATTTTATAGATACAAACGATAAAAACAAATGTCAATGTCTTTGTTTGATTGTTACTTGACTTTGTTGTGGGCAGGTTACAGGAAATGTGATTGGAAAAAGGATGGAGATACAATGTATAACATGTCTTAGATATGCTCCGAATGCGGATGGTTACGCGGCATGACGGGACATCCATCCCTAAACATATCCCAAGGAGACTCGCATGGGATGGCCATATGGCCCCCTGCAGCTCCATTAAATTTGACATTAATCCGCCAGCTCTTAGAGCATTAACTATCCCTCGCCGGCACTCTCTCCTCCTTGTCCTGCTCAGTCGATTCATTATGGCTTGTCTCGGGCTCTCCATATCATTCTTGCTTTGCCTACTGCTCTTTACATTTCATTTTTAGCGCATTCCCTGATGCTTGTGCCGAGCCCAGCGCCCACACATAGACAGGGCATCACTGCTCTTTGTTCAATTGTATTGAAACTATGCCTGGTTGTCATTTTTCACATAGTGCTTTCTGTTACTCCAACTCTAGTCTACAGGTTCCTCTTGGCATTCATTGTGGGTTCGCTCTAGCCCCGTCTTGTTATACTTGCCTCAGGCCATTTCAAGCTATTGCGCTCGCTATGCCTAGGCTCTGACACCGAATAAGGTGCCGCTGGGGTGAAACTCGTGGCCAGCCTGCAAGCTCGCGTCCCTCATCCAGTCCCGGCGAAGAGACCTCCTCTGAGGATGTTGAGGGAAGGCAAAATCAGGACACCCACAGTCACTGGAGGCGTGATAGCCCTTCTAGCTCTACTCACGCTAATCAGCCCTCGTCGCATCCCTTTTCTGTGCCATCGAGACCCGTTTCCCCTGCCCCCCGTCCTTCAGGCAGTCACATTCTGCGGCAAACCTCGCAGAGGGCAGAGCTCCGCTTTGATTGTTCCTATAATCGACCCACTGTCACTGCCTATATTACGGTCACCCTGCGAGAAGAGTCGACTCTCTGTCCTCCTCCATTGCCCAGTCCACCCCCCTCTCCTCTTGGTCTTCGCCCTGCCCCAGCTACGATTTCTACTGAACATCCAGTTGCTCCCCCTGCTTCTGCTTCTCCCGACTTGGGGCAAAAATAAATTCAGGTGGACGCAAATACCACAGGCAATGATGGTCATCAGAACGATGCTGGAGAAGATTCGGAGGAACAGTACGGGTGTCGCATAGTGGAGGAGCCGCCTTCTCCAGCTGATGAAAAGAAATCTTGGGGTATGCCAAAATCCCTTTTCATGTAGAAATCTCGATCCTGGGCCTGTGGGTTATGGCCCACTAAGCCTAAACGGAAGCGTTTTAAAACTTTTAAACCTTTTCATTTAGACGTGGATCTCTATTATCAGACTACATAACCATTTCAATTATTACAATATAGGCGTTAAGGGTTAAAACCCCGCACCACTCATAATACAAATTGACAGAAATATATGTAAAATCCACTCCAATCCACATATATGGATTTAAAAATATATTCACCCACCTTTATAGATATCGACAGATCTGCACTTCATCCAAACTCCGATCCGAATTCAATTTCTGTAACTCTGATCCGATTCAATCGGAATCCGATGCGATTGCAATCCGAAATCGCTAATCGGCGTTTTGATGTGACTCTTGATTCGACTCTTCGAACTTCCGATCCGATCCACTTACCACAGCTTCGATGCGAACAATTGGCGATCAGAGATCGCAATTTCAATATGCTTCCATCTTTAGAATCTTCACGTTTCTGATGCAATTCCGATCAGAAATCGGAAATCGCTCTAATTCAATATCGCCTTCTGCAGCCTTTGACTACCAATCCTCCGACCTGTATACTCTTTTTTTTAAAACAATAAAACCTGTAAACAAACAGTTCGACCTCTATATATATTCAATCATTTAAGGCGCAAAATTGAATTCCCAATTACAAATCTAACAAACGCATCAATCCTCACGAACAGCTAAACAATAATTTAGAATGCCATCGATCTTTTCAGTGATCGATGTCGATCAACAAACTCACAATACGGGACTTAACTTATTTATAAAATACACCCTAGCGTACACACCGCTTGAACACGCTTTTATATATATTATACAGAACAATTATAGGCTAAGGCATTCCAGCCTTAGAGCAGGATCGCTGTTGATTACATTCTGTTCACACCCAACGCCTATCTATTTCTCTAGATATATATCACGCTCTCAAATATCTGTCTTATATACATAAGAATGTTAGATCGGAAGGATCGATAAGATCCGATCCTTATTTTCCTCAAACGAAAGCTCCATAATGCATGCACGCAGATAATATATCCGTCAAATCCTTATTAAATCTGTTTTTGAGCAGATTTTCCTCCCGTTTTCCAGCTTGACTGTCCACGTCTTCCTCGCTCCATTTGGATTCTTCTTTGATTAAGAAGGGGGTTAGATGCTCCTGCATCACCAGCCCACGCGCAGTAACTCTGGTTTGCCTTGGTTCTACATGGTACATACGTTCCACCATTTTTAAATATACACTATTTTTTTTGTTTTCTACAGCAGCAGAAGCTGCATGCTACTTCAGTTTTTTTGTTTTCTTATGATGTATGTAATGGACTATACACCGGTTTCCCTTTCAAGGGCGGTGAAAATTCTCCTAAAAGAACTGGTTTCCCATTCAGGGCAGTTCATCTCTCTGTTAAAGCATGGACAACAAGCCTAGTCTTCAGGCTCCCATAGCTGAACTGAGGCAGTTTTGTAATAGTATGTTTCCATAAATAGAATTAGCATAATTTAGAAAAGAAAAAAAAAACATGTCTTAGATATTAGTCATTCGCTATTAGAGATCGCTTAGCCACCTAAGCCATAGACTCTGGAAATGTTTCTAGTTTGAATTCCTATGGTTTTTAATGTTTTGATTATTTCACATCATGGTTCTTTTGGGTGAGAAATTTTTTTAGGAATTCCAGACACGGCATCGGTGGATAGGTAAACAAATTTTTTATAATTGAAATTTCCATTCGATGATATCCTCCCCTTATTGTTTGATTGTATTTTAGATGTTTATTTTGATTTTGTTTTTCCTTTTAACTATGAAATTGAAAATAAATAGTATCATGTTCATTTAAACAAAAATCAAAGCTTGAAGATAAAATTAGTATTACACTATATTGATTGGAATACTTATAGCTATTTTGTGTTAAAATATTTTCATGAATATTAGAAAAGGTTACTTTCATGTTGTTATTTGAGTACATGTTGTTTATGTACTTGACTAAGTTCATGCATTAGAAAATGAAATTTTGTTGTGAATAAAACAAAAAGGATTAAACATCACACCTCATATTATTTGTTTCACAAGTTATCTACAGCTTGAGCTTTTTAGCATATAACTTAGTTGACACAATGTTTCCTAAGCTTTCCTTGAAATTTGAATATTAAGTTACTAAGGTGTTATTTTCTATACATGGTGACATTTTATTTGCTTTGTTTATACAAGTTATCTAGCCACATTATAGTGGCCATTATCGCCCCAATGAAGAAAATTTGTTCGAGTTTATTACTTGTATGGGGAAAAATGGCTTTGACATTGTTGATGTTGAGATATATATCGTATAAACTATTTATAGTCTAATTTATTTTATATTATAGTGTTCATTGTCTTTCATGTATTACACACTACATTGTATTTTTCTTTTTTTTCATAAAATAAACTCAGTATTGATGCAGGAATTGAAGAAAGAGAGGAGCAATAACATTGGAGCGAAAAATGCAAAAAGAGAGAGAGGAGAACTGGTATGGTGATAACCTTAGAGCTAATATCCCGCATAAGACACACATATAAAGACTGGTGGTCAAGTCTTTAGAGTTTCTGAATTGACCTACAATGCCTTGACAACACAACGATAATATTTTGAAGTGATGAAACATCATTTGTGTGTAAATTGTAGTCCAACCAATATTAAGTTGGAAACCCATATTGTAATAATTTAACATTTCATATAATATAATTTGTGGTTGAAATTATTTATAGTTCCATTTGATATTGTTTAGTATTATAATTAACATATGCAACTTTGTGTTTTCATATTAGATGAACATGCACATTGTATGACATTTTTTAAATCATACAAATTAATTTATGTTGATTAATAATGAACAAAAAATTAATTAAAACTACTAAATTAGTAGTTTATATTGATTAATGATGAACACAAATAAAATGAATATACGACTAAATTGGTCATTTATAATTATTATTAATGAAATTAAATGAAACTAGTATAAGCTACTAAATTAGTCGTTCATATAATGAATATGAAACTACCAAAAAAAGATAAATGACTACTGTAAATGATAAATTTTCGATTACAAATGATTACTAAATTTTGCATATATACGACTATTAGTAGCTAATTTACAGTATCTTATAACACGACCAAAATTTAGTCATATTTATTCAGTCATTAATTGGTTTCAAACGATGACTAAAACTTGCATATGACTATTAGTAGTTAATTTACAGTATCTTATAACATGACCAACATTTTGGTCATATTTCTTTGGTCATTAATTGGTTTTCTCAGGTGATCATATAGTAATATATTTTGTTGCATATTTGGTCATTAATTGTGACAATTAATGACCAAATAAAATATTAAATTAATGATTAAATCAATGGCTAAATCAATGACCAAATTAATGACCAATTCAATGACTAAATTAATGATCAAATCAATGACTAAATTAATGACCAAATTAGTGACTAAACTAATGACCAAATTAATGACCAAATATGTTATTAGACAACAAAATTAGATAACCAATTAGTGACTAAGCTAAAAATGACCAAAATTTGGTCACGTTATAAGATAATGTAAATTAGGTACTATTGGTCACTGACTGAAAAATAGTCATTTATATGCAAATTTTAGTCGTTTTTTTAGTAAATAATTAGCCATTTTTTACTAGTGAAAGGACATCAGATTTTAGAACATATATAATCATGAAAATTACAACAAGATACCAATCATAATAAGATACCATAATCATCCTCCCTCTCATGAAGGTGTTAATCATACATGGATATCATAATCGTCCTTCGTCTCATGGAGGGGTCAATCACAAGCCTAAGCTTGTCTCGAATAGCTTCATTGTTAAATAAATGGAGAAATAATTGTCCTAACTATACATATTTGGTATTATCTATAATCAAAGTGTATCCATGTCTTATCTAAATCATGCTTGGTCGGCTCTATAAGGAGCTTCTACATCACGCCTCATAGCTAGCCTTGCTGGCAGCATTGTACCTGACCTCGGTCATGCTATGGACCTCTCATCCAAGATATCATGGCATGTCTCATATTAAGGAGGCATCCAAATATGTTTATTAATAATAATCCCAAACATCATCGGCTCATTCATGCAGCTACATACCATGGGAGAAATATCTCAACCTTTAAGAATACAACAAATCAAAGATGTTTGGTGGCAATTCTGAGTGAAACAGCTCAATCATGAGTTCAATCATTTTCTATGCATATCATATACGGATGGATGTTCAAAATGGAACATCAGTGCTTCAACCAAATAATAGATGACATGTCATCTTCAATCAACATTTGAACTGTAAATCATATTTTCCAAGGATTTTCATTACACAAATAAATTTCAATAGTCTTGCAATATGGAATTTCTTTTCCAAATTCCAAAAATAAATTCAACATGCCATGATACATCATTACAATATGCAGAATAAATCTCCCTCTTACTTATATTTTCAAAGGCTCATCTCCTGTCAAGGATAGACAATCAAAATTCCATAATCAAGGCCATACCATGGAACTCATTATCCTAAATTCACTAGATAACTATCAAAAATAGATAAATCTAAATCAAGAAGCTTGCATCATACAACGCTCTCTACAAGCATAATGCCTTATCATGCCAACATATACAACCTTACACAAATCAATGCTATGTAAAAAAAATAAGCTCGTTAAAGTTTAGAAGCTGGCCAAAACTATTACCAAATACATTGATTTCATAGTATCAATTATTTCAACCAGAGACAGGTAGATCACATATCAAGTATTGAATTAATTTGATGTCAAGATCTCAAGTCTGACATTTAACATGTCATTACAGGCCATTTTTTTCACTAGATGCAAGTTCATACACATCAAGGCTAAATCATGCATGTCCATACTAAGTCACAACAACCATTGTTCTAGAAACAAGGAGGCCAATACAGAACCATAAACCATACTTCTGTATACTCACATATGACACTAAAGGTCACTATTCCCACATAGCATTGTCATCTAGGAAAATCAACTATTTCCATATCAACTCATGTCAAATCCAAATGTGTGATCATGGTAAGATCTATAATTCTAGGCATATTGCAATCATTGAGCATCATGTCAAAAGTACGAAACACATTTTATCAATTTCAGTCACCCAAAACATGTAGTGATATCCTTAAACATAATGGCATATCCATATGAATGTCTCAGTCACCTGTACACTCAAGTTTGGTTCAAACATATGTACTTTCCCTACTGAAAGATCTTATTGGCATTTGCAATACATTTGCAGAACTGGAAACTTCCAAGTGACCATCTGATTTCATGCTTAATTCTAGCAATTCCAGAACTCAGTTTACAATGGAAATACAAATCAAAGATCCCTTAATATTAAATTCATTTTGAATAACTTCAATTATGTGCCTACCAAGCATAGTCACATCTATGATCCTTCCTTTTCATGAGACCTTTGTTGTAGATTAATCAGTTTCATATATCCATAAACCGTATTTTAATAAAAAATATAATGGAAACATCAGTAAGAATATTTTAGGAGAGAGATTCTCCCTATGAATTAGAATCCAATTCTTTCATATCATCCACTTGTATTTCATGGATTCATGCAACAACAGATCTATTAGATCATAGACACATAACTATCATGATCATCAACATCATGTCATAAAATTTTATCATGGGTTGGACTTGAATGATGAGGGCAGCAAGTTGATGTGACAACACAATCTTATGATCCCAATACCAATACATCAATTTAGAGCATTTAATTTCACTACATGCTATAAATGTAGATAGTCAAAGATTAGAAACATTAATCTCATAGATATGCCTTTATCATCATGATTTCCAATACCATGCATATCATAATCAATAATATCAAGCTATATTATTCAACATACCAAAAAAGTGCAATCACTCTTTCTCCATGAGCTTTCATTATGCTTATCACAAGCATTATCAATACCGTATAAATGAGGTAACATGCTATAAGAGATCCAAAAAATCTTATGCATATCAAGAGTCAAGAGTACCATCCACTAGAGTTAGAATCAGGATCTCAAAAACAATAGATGTTAGCAAATCATCAATCTATGCCACTATATCCTAGATTATCAATAAGTAGCTTTGCAGAATCAATATAAAAAAATTCAATACCACGTGCACAATTTCATCATATGAAACTTAAATCCCAATCACTCTTATATGCATGCATGAGCTATCTGAGAAGGAGATATTCTCAATATACCATAGGTATTACTCAGCCATCCAATGCTGTAGATGAATCATGACATTAAAATAATATATCATGCATGCCTTGAGGTATTACATGTGCACCTTCACATAGGAAACTTGTAGTGCTCAAGTGCCTCTTTACCTTTTCCAAATCTATCCATATTTATCTTTTTCATATTTATCCATCTTTCCCTTTTCCAGATATAGCCATATTTAATGCATTTCCATAGATCCTCAAGAGGGATCCACTCATCACATATCATTATGGAGGTTAGAAATATCCAGGTGCTCAAATATACATGCAGGAAGTAATGACTAGAAACAATAATCACAATAATCATATCCATAAGTATAAGCAAGAGTAAGATCATAAGTCAAGGAATACTTATCTTCAATGAGAGATGATCCTCTCCCTCTCGAACCAACCTTCAAGAGCCATCCATAGGCAGCAAAAAAATGTTGTCGTAAATTAACAACTTTATCAATAGCCAGGTCTTCTGTCAAATCAATCCAAGTACTTGAGCATCTTCACAAAGTCCATGTGAGGGTTTCATATAGAAAATTTCAAGACTTTACCATAAACCATGGTTTCTCTCAAACCCTTATCTGCTAATAGCCTAGGGTTTTCTTCATACCCTAGAATTATTTTAGGTCTCTACCATCCTCTCTTATTGCTTCCATAAAAGTGTCTCCATGGGGGTGATCTCCATCGATTTTCTTCAGCCAGATTTGATACCATGTTAATTTTTCATAGAGCGGCATTGCTCTTTACTTTGATAGTTACATTTCTTCAATAACATGTTAAGTTCACCCCAAATAATTATACCATTGTACAGATCTATATTATTAACCATCAAGATATGAAACTATGAAAAAAGAACAATACCATTATCATCATCATCTAAGAAATGAAAATTAAAAGATAAAATGAAGAGAAGCATGAACACATAGAGACACCAATATTGGTCTGAGACCAAGGCATAATGCACTACAGGGAAAACCCTTTCAAATTATTCATCTTAGATTGTCATCAAATTATTTCACAACAAGAGTATAATGATACATAGATACATATCTTTACGATGCAGAAAAAAAAGCTAGCATACACACAATAAAACCATAACCATACTTCTGCTTGAAGGAGCCTAAATATGAGAAATGAAATGCACTAACACTGGCTATAGAAAATTGATGAATAAGTTTGATATTGAATTAGGACTATAGATACATCGTGCAGCAAAAACAAACAAATCTAATCTACAGTTCGACAGATCTATAATACCAAAACATGGATCTGATAGATCACCAAGTGATCTCCACTCCAAATTCCTAGATATGAATCCATGAGACTTTCAATGGTTGTTCTGGCACAACTCTAACTGAACGAATAATGTCTGGAGGCAATTTAAAATCAACTAAAGGTGACCTAACTCATATTTTCTCATAAAGTCTCTTGGTCATGGCCTTAACACACTTTTCTTGTAGCTGTGGGGTCCTTGGCCACAACCAAAACACTTTGTGCCTCCATCTCTGCTTCACTTCAACCCGATCTGACCTCGGGAGATTGGCCGCACCCTTCACAAGCTCTTCCTACAACTCTGAGGTCCTTCGCCACGAGCATAACACACCCATCCCGTGGCTTTTCTCAGCTAGGCCCCTACCTCAGCATAGGCTTGCCCACAGCTCTGGCCCAAGAGACTCAGATTTATTGCGAGCCGCTGTCTCTGATCAAGATCCATTGCACGAGCCTCTCTTGACATAACTATGTGAGACATAAACAGAAAATACAACCCAAAACCAAAATAGAATGAAGAAGATCTCATGAGTTAATGTGTGAAAAAAAAAATTGGGTCACTTCTATTTATTACTTTGTGAGGGATCATTTGGGGCTTTGACCGAATCAACATTTGGTTAAGTTGACCCATAAAATAATAAAATAATTCATCTTAACTTCTTCTAACCGATTGGAACTATCTATAGGTCTATTTTGATCCTCTTGAAAAGAGGAATCTAATTAAATTATTATCTTAATCATATGAGTTGTCCAATGTGAAATTTGACCCTAGTTGCAAAAATTAATAGGAGGAATGATTTTTATCCTTCTCGCCCATGTTTAATTCCCATAAATGACATGATGAAGTTTTTTGTAATGGATTTTATCCTTGTTGGTGAGTCTTACCAATCCCTTGAGGACCAAAACATGTATATTTCTTAGATTAAATATAAATATATTTCTCACAAAAAAGAAAAATATGATCCATATTAGACCCATAGGGTCCTTTATTTATAGGTACAAAATATAACCAATATCCTTGAATTACAGAGGACTTAATCCAATGACGACTCTTGGTTGTTACAATTGTTGCTAGTAAATCTGTACTATCTCATCACTATATTCATGTCTATTAGTTGACAATCCAAGTTGTTCAAACAATCGAGTTTCTTCCTTCAATCATTCAGTTGGCAGCCTCGCTAGTCAACCATTGTCTTTGAGTTGGTTACTTTAACAAATTAATGGCCCCTCAGTTGACTATCTCATAAGGTGATCATTCAAGTGATTGTCTAACATTGGTCGACCCTTTAACTGATTATCTCCAAAAACTCCAAAATTGTGATGAACCAACATAACTTTATATTCCAACAATTACTTATTTTTTACTATATATATATATATATATATATATATAGAGAGAGAGAGAGAGAGAGAGAGAGAGAGAGAGGTACACATATATACAAATAGTGGGAAAACATTATCTTAACTTTGTTGTCATCCCAGCAATGAGAACAATCATTATTGGCTATTATCCACAATAAAGGGTTGTGGAGATAAAAATTTTACAACATAATTTCATTAAATGAAAAAGGAAGATATGAACCAATTAGTATGGATACTCATACAAAGATATTTTGAGATGCTACACTCTATATTTTATACGTTTTGGAGGGTTTTTCAGCTCATTTTCCAGTCCAATTTTCCAAAATTATGGAAATGATTTGTTGGAATCACAAGTTTAAGTTGTGAAAACTCCACAATCCGAGTGACCAAGGGGTTTCTAAAGGTGCCAAATCCATATTTTCAATCAACAACCAATTCTAAGCTACAAATATTAAAATTTCAGCAACAAAAAATTTACCAAATTATGGCCAAAAACTCCAAAATGTCTAATGTTTAGAAAACACCTTTTGAGATGGGATGAGAAAATGTATTTTTTTGAAGAGATGGTGAAGGAGGCTTCTCACATTTTATTACATCAATATTTATAATTATTACAAGTTTGAAGAGGTTTGAATTAAGATATAAAGAAGATGAAAAATATATGGGTATCGAAGATAATGTTTTCCTAATTTATGATTTTTTTCATGAATTTAAATTATAATAAATTAAAAAAATATTCAACTTATTTTTTATGAATTTTTTATTTTCTTTTATAATTTTTTATAAGAGTGAATATTTTTGTAAAATAAATTTAATCGAACTGATAAAAATATATGTAAACATTAAAATAATATTTTCTTAAGGGGGTTTCTTGTTAAAAAATTTCAACACCATTCTAGTTATAATATTTTATGTATTAATATAGAGGATTATGAAATATTACTTATTTCATTAATATAAAGAATTACAAAATAATAGGAGAAAATCTAAGGGGTAATTTGCATTAGTGGATGAAATTCCTAGTAAATTGTTTAACATACACTATTATGGGGATGGATGAAAATTATAGTAAACTTGTCAACATACATTATTATGGGGATGGCTCTTTATATTAGTGGGTGAAATTCTTGGTAAATTTGTCACATACACTATTCTACCTAACATTAGCGATTCAAACCAAGTACATACCAATATAAAACTAGAAAAAAACCCTCTCAACATGTAACTAGTAAAATACCCAAAAACATTCACAACAATCAATTATGTTAACTTGTTAAATTACTTAAATCAACGACTTGTAAATATATTAACTTATATCTATAGATACCTAAGTTCCTTAAATCAACTACATGTAAATATACTAACTTAGATATATAGATACCTATTTATTAAAATTAGGTGATAACCATTATTTATTTATTTTTAACAAGAACAATAAATTTCTATTGTCAAAAATCTATGTGATAGACATAGCAAGTACATTAAGAAAGAGCTAATTTAGATGATCACTAGCAGAAAAACGGAAATTGGTGACTAAAAAAAAAAAATACTAAAAATCGCATATATGATTGTGTTTGGTCACGTGATCATTAGTGGCTAATTTACAATATCTTATCTCTGCAACCAATTTAGTCATATTAACTTAGTCGTTACTTGGTTGTCTCAGTTTTATCGTCTTGTAGTATATTTAGTCATGAATTTGGTCATTGAATTAGTCATCAATTTAGTCATTATCTGTCACATTTAATGACCAAATACAACCAAATATACTAATATGTGATCACTAAAGGAAACCAATTAATTACCAAAGAAATATGACCAAAATGTTGGTCACGATATAAAATACTATAAATTAGCCACTAATAGTTATGTATATGCAAATTTTAGTCATCGTTTGAAACCAATTAATTACCAAAGAAATATGACCAAAACATTGGTCTTGAAATAAGATATTGTAAATTAGCCATGAATAGTTGTTTATATGCAAATTTTAGTTGTCGTTCATAGTCACATATGTATCATTTCCAATAGTCATTTATTTGTTTTTTGTAGTTTCATATTCATTATATAAATTACTAATTTAGTAGTGTATATTCATTTCATCTATTTTCATTAATAATCCTTATAAACGACTAATTTAGTCCTTGTATATTCATTTTATTTGTGTTCATTATTAATCAACATAAATGAATTAGTGCGATTTTGAAACTATATTAAAAAATATCATACAATATTCTTGCTCATATAATATGAAAACACATGTGGAATCATGCAAAATCTCATATGTTGATTACAACACTAAAAACATCAAGTACAATCATAAATAATTTCAACCACACATTTTATTATATGAAATGTCAAGTATAGAAATATGAGTTCCCAACTGAATATTGACTGGGCTACAATTTACAAATGAAAACTTGTTTAATCACTTCAAATAATTCCCATTGTCTTGCCAATGCATTGAACATATGTCCCACCACCTTTCAAATTATTCAATGGTTTGCCTCTAAAAATTGTGTAACTAATAGAAACAACCCTTCGAGAGTGGTGAGGACTAGAAGCTCCATTATTTAGATAGTGCAGATCTAGAAGATCAATCTAAGCTCTTCGATCTAAAACCAATATATATTCATTTAACTATTAATAATGTGATCTTATCTATTTTTTTAATTAAAATATCTACTAAAACTCTGATCATTATTTGTAATATAATGAGACTATAGAACTTCCTTTACAACATATGTAAAACTTCACAACATTGAATACAAACAAAACACACATACCAAGGTAGGTCACATTCCATAAGACCTTTTGGCACAAATACAATAATTTAATAATAAAATTTCTCCTTTAACAAGTAATACGATGAAACATATACAAGTCATTTAAAAAAAAAAATACTAAAACAACTACCATGAGAAAAACACTCCTATCATCTAAGACACTAAATTTTGAAATAAAAAATGCGTCACAAGGCCACATCATGTCAAAACAAAATATCCATGAGGCAAGTACCATCTATTATATAAAGCATAAAATATAAAGGCCAATTGGTCTACACAAACATAGAAGAATTTCAATCCATAGTCAGGGTCGTAACGGAACCTAGTAGTGGGTATATTCATCTTTGAGACTTGGAGGTTGAATAAATAAAAAAATCAATATCTTCTATGAAGCTACCATAAACAAACATATTATTTTCCAACAATATAATCAATCCATCATATTGCAATAGCATTAGGCATAGTGTCTAAAAGAATTCACAATGCATGTTCTTGTTGGGTGGGTTGTTGTTGATAGTATGAAGTATTATGAGGATATCATAGAAATTCAAAAGATAAATATAATCATGGATATTTTTGGTAGTTCAAATTTCATATACCATGAAATCTTGTATTCATACATATAGCTTCCTAAAATATTAAAAAGGGGATTAACCTAGCCCTATTGTGGTTGTTGTTGAGATTATACATAATTTTGTGTTGGTTATGCATAATATTGTCCATATGGTTGTCAAGAATTCTATCCAACCACATACTTGATTAAAATAATTTTACATTATTCCATATGCCTTCATATGATATTTAATTCATAAGTTATTTGAGATGTGGCCATAAAGTAGCTCACTTCATACTACTTTGGCTCTCAGCCTTTAGGCATTTCTTATAGAATTGATAATACATGAATATATATGTTACAGGTAAAATATTTGAATAAATAAGCCTCCAAAAGCATTTCAGGGTGAAAAGAAAGACTAGGTACTTAATCAACAAATCCTAATAAAAAACGATGCCATCATTTAGGATATAACAATTTAGTCAAGTCTTCATCAGCATTTCCAGAGTGATTATCATATCATAAATTAGGTTAGCTTAAACTAATTGATCAAGCTAAATATATGCTACTCAACAAAAATCATTGATGTCTCTAGCTCGGACATGTTCAAAATTTTCCAAGCATCCTTCCAGGGGAGGTAGAAATGAGATCAAACCCTTCTTGAAATGCCTCTAACATAAAAGCCTTTGAAAAGAGCATCATACCAAACCATTTATGATGGCACTGCAATTAAACAGTAAGATGATTTTTTTATAGCTAACATGCTAGTTGCAACCACAAAAATCACTGATGAAAGTGGGCCTGCTATAAATAAATCATAAGAAAAATCAAATCAATGAAAAGATACAACAACTATCAAGGATGAAATGAAATACCATGAAGGAAGGAAAGTAAATGCACAGAGGTTAACTATGGGTTCCATCATAGGTTTTCATGATTAACACTTACTATATGTAGATGCATATTTTTTCCTGGGAGCTCCTCTATGTCAACTTCAAAACATTCTTGAACCTAAAAAGGAACAAAATATATGTTTCATGTCAATATACAAGAAAATTCTTGAATCTATAAAAAGCATGATATGAATGATGCATAATAACAAATGGTATCATCATATCACTATCCACAAAAATGAAAAACATTAATAGCTCTTGAATAAACTAGTTAATAAGGAACATTTATGGTTGAGCACATCTAAGTCAGAAGCAGAGGAAATAAACTTAATTTCAAGACCCTTCATACCAAATCTACCAAATGTTATGTATCCAAATAAAAAATAGCATAGAAACATAAGAAAATATAGATCAACGAATATATAATAAGCCTCTTTGAGTTAAAATATAATTAGGGCCTACATAACAATAATAATGTAAGGGCTCCACAATAATTATAACAGGATTATATGGAGAAAACTATCACAATATGGGGTCTAAAATAGTATTATAGGGACCTAACATGCCCTGCTCCTTCAAAAATGGTTGTCCTCAACACTTGAGTAGTTTTGGATGCTTCCGTATGAAATAATCATCCTCCCATTTGGAATCTTCAATAGATAAGTTCTTCCACTTAATGAGGTACTATTAAATTGTTTGATTATGTAGTTTTTAGATTCTTGTTTCTATCATTTCTTCAAGCTCTGATATGATTTACCCTTCCTTGTCAAGTTTTGGTAATATAGTTTGAACTAGAATCTTGTCACCTATAACCTTCTTTAAGCATTAAAATGGAAAACTAGGTGTACTCACAAAGATGCAAGCAACACAAATTTTTATGCCATAGTACGAATATTTTGCAACACCTTGTAAGGAAAATAGTTCTTGGTTCCTAATTTATTTTCCTTCTTATATTTCTTGAGGGACATTTTTTTTTGTATGATTGTAGTTGCAAACATACCCAATCTCCCACATCAAAACTTATTTCATTGCGATGTTGATTTGACTATTATTTCATTCAATTATACGCCAAAGTCAGGTTATCCTCTAAGAGTTGGGGAACTTATTGTTGATGCTTGATGTGATCTTCCATTGCTTGAACCTTAGAATTATCTCTTAAAGACGATGTGATGGATGGTGGATGATATCCATAAAGCACCATAAATGGGGTAATTTTTGTTGCAGTATGGAAGGAAGTGCTATACCACCATTATGTTAGAGGTAACCACTTGACTCATTATGTTTATTTATTATATACAAAGAAATGAAGATATCCTTCTAAAAATTTTTTTACTATCTTGGTTTGCCCATTAGATTGAGGATATTGAGAAGAGATATGAGCTAATTGAGTACCAAAACAAGAAAATAATTTTGTCCAAAAATTTCCATTGAAAATGGGATTTTTTTCTGTAGAAAATCCACGTAGGTTCAACTGATAATTGTAATATGCTAAAAATTTATACTTGAACCTATTATACCAATTGCAGAAACCAATTTAGATCTTGAAATCACAAAACATGAAAGAGAAATAATTTCAAACTCAGAACACAAAGATTTATCTGGGGAAAGCTTCAGCTAAAATTGTCGTTATCTGTATAATGCATAAGCTAAATAATATGATAATATTACAATTATTTTCTCCAAGCTAATAAACCTCTACACTATCTTTATCTATCTCAATGATTCCTAGACAATCCTGGTTCTATACTTGATCAATTATCTAACCTCTAGGATCCCTATTTTCTTGTGCAATTTTCTTGGGTAATTAGGCCCTATTAATTGGAGAAATTCCCAATCCATAATGTGCAATCCATGAGGGTCCTTCCTCTGATGGCATGCACCACTTGTACAATTCGGATCATTATACAACTGATATTACATTTCCTTTGAACTTTAATCTCAACTAGGTCTTTCTCAAAACTGCCATACATGAGTTATTTATGAGTGAATTATCAGTTATCTAATTGATCATTTCATTTGAATTAAATCTAATATCCACACCTTCACCTCTCTGCAGTTCCTCCACCAGTGAAAACTATTTAAACTGACTTTAACTCAGATAAGCTAAGTTAATTATTTACAGTTCAAAATAAACTCAACCAGGGTTCCCATAATGTAGGAGACACTCTACATGCCTCTAGTTTGACCCTCAACTCGAATTAACTGAACCATCTAAGTCATCCTAACTTACCTAACTCATACAAGTTTTCATGTGACGTGGAATTACAATTTTATTCTAATTTAATTCAAGGGAAAATTAAATTAGAATCCTTTCTTAGTGTCATTTTCAACACACCCTCTTAGCAAGAAAGGTATTGTCTCATACCCTAATCCTTCCTCTATGGAACTCGAATTTTCCTCTTGACAGTGCCTTTTTCAAGATCTTTGCATCATTCTCTATTGCAGTAATGTACTATGATGGAATAATCCACCTCCGCACACAATATTTGAGATGGTGATACTATATGTCGATATTCTTGGAACTTTCATTAAAAACTAGATTAGCTGAAAGTTTTATGAAACTCTAATTATCACAATAAATCATTGTAGGATCCATATGTTGACCAAACAACCCAAAAATGATCTTCATCATCTAGATAGCCTCACAAGTTTCTTGACTAGCATCAATGTACTTTGCTTCTGTTGAACTAAGTGAAATGAATCTCTGTTTCTTGTTGTACCAGGAAACTATTGTTGACCCAATACTAAAGATGCCCAATAATGTGCTCTTCATGTCGGATGGACATCATTTCCAACCTAAATTTTTGAAGCCTTGAATTTTCACTTCCTCTATCTGTCTATACCAAATCCAAAACCGTTTGGTTCTTATGAGATATCTCAACATAAGTTTGGTTGTCTTCCAATAAAACTTGGTTGGCCTAACCATAGCTTAAATAAGTTGGTTAAATTCATAACACATGTTCAGTCATGTGTTCACCAAGTACATTAGTGAACCCACAAGCTACTTGTAAATGGTATTTTCAACCACTTCACCTGAAGTAGCATCTTCCTTCCTCCAATTCCCTGCTAGAGGAGTCTCCATGGGTTTGTTGCTCTCCATGTGAAAAAATTTCAGTATCTCATTGGAAAATTTTCCCTGATATACAAATAGTTCCCTGTTGCTTTTCCAAATTTCCAAACCAAGGAAATAATGCAAGATCCCCATGTCCTTCATCTAAAATTCTCTTGCAAGATCCTCTTTGCAAGAATTGATCAAATTCTCATCACCTATCAGAATTAGATCATCAACATAGAATATTATAATCAATAATTTAATTTCTACCATAATATGGTAAAGGTTCACATCTTCTTCACTTTTGGTGAATCCCAACTTGGTGAAATAGTTTTCGATCCTAGTATACCAAGCACGGGGTGCACGTTTCATTCCATACATCGCTTGCTTAAGTCTGCACACATGTGGTTCTCTTTCGATGGTTTCAAATCCTTGCGACTGTTGTATGTATACCTCTTCCTCAATCACTCCATTAAGGAAGGTTGTATTTACACCCATCTGATGTATCTTCCATCCCATTTGTGTTGAAAGTGAAAGAATATATCTGATTAAAGAGTACCTTGCTACTGGAGAAAATTTCTCCTCGTCATCTAATCCATCTAACTGAGAGAACCCCTTAGCCACAAATCTCGCCTTGTTTTTATCCACACTCCCATATGTTTCTTCCTTCACCTTGTAGATCCACCTCGATCCTATAGCTGACTTGTCCTCCAATCTTGTCAAAACTTCCCATGCATTGTTTCTGATAATGGAGTCATACTCCTCAACCATGGCATCAAACCATATTATTTGTTGCAATACTTACTTGAATGAATATGAATCGATATCTACACGCTCACTGATAAGATCCATGTAGCCATTGTTTCAATATCGGAACCTTCTCCACCTGCGTTGTGATGTGGGTGCTCCCATATTCTCTCTAGCATCATGAATCAACCTATCAACCTCTCTAGTGTGCCTCCATCTATCTCTGGATGTCTCTACTTGAGTCGGTGCTTCCACTCTTTATTCCTCTACTTGTGGCTGCTCCACATCTTGAGGTTCTTCTTTTGCAGCTAAGAACTCCACTGCATGCATCTTAATCTCCCTCTCAAGGGAAATTTTCATGGCATTTACTTCATTGAATTTCACATCTCTACGAACCATTGTCAACCTGTGAGATGGAAAGTACACCTTATAGTTGTGAGGTGTATCAGTTTACCCCACAAATATGCCAAACTCATTTGTTGGTTCTATATTTTTCTGTGCATCTTTGGTAACATGACAGTAAATTGATTAACCAAAAATTCTAAAGTGTGCCACATCTAGCTTCTTACTGGAAAAGGCTTCTTCTAGTATACTCATCTCGAGGATTCGATGAGGACTTATTTTTTGCACATGCACAATAGAGTTGCATTATTTTTCCCACAAGTGCAACGGTAGGTCCTGATCATGTAAAATAGTTTTTGCAGCTCCCACAATGCTTATGTTATTTCTTTCTACAACCCCATTCATTTTTGGGTTATGAGGTGTTATCAACTCATTAAATGCATTCTAATGCATATAATTTCTTGAATTCATTCTCGATTGTTTTCACTCTTAAGAGCCTTCACCTTCTTGCTTGTATCTTTCTCGACAAGTGCTTTGAACTCACAAAATTTTGAGAACACCTGGTATTTCTTTTACATGAATAATATCCAACACTTGCGTAAAAAATCATCTAAAAAATAACATAATACTTGTGCTTTTCCGTGGAGGCTATCAAGAATGGTCCACACACATCTGATTGAAATCTTTCAATGATCACTTTTGCGTGATTATCCTTATCATGAAATGTATATTTGGTCTACTTTCCCAATGTGAACCCTTTGCATGTACCACATTGCTCAAGTTCACCCTTTGGAATTTTTGTAGAAATTTGTTGCATGATCTTCAAAGCTCTAACATGGTGTAGATGGCCCAATATTCTATGCCATAACTCACTGATGTCTCGGTTATCCACCTTATCTTCTTTCGTGCTCAAGGAAACACAATATTCTACATCTTATTTGTATAGTTTCTTTACTCGAACCCTGATATTTTTCACTTGTCCCGTGTCTATGTGATGAATTAACGCCTTTAATTTTCTAAATATCACATCGTAGCCATGGTCTTCCAAAATAGCAATTGAAACTAAGTTATCCTTCAAACCAAGAACATAAATGGAAGCTTTCAATGTGAGAGTATAACCAGATTCCCTCTGAAAGGTAGCAACATCTATGTCATTTGTGTTATACCTCCTGTCATCTCCCATCTTGATGCGCATCTAGAGATCCTTCTCCTCCAAGTTTTTGAAGAACTCTTTGTTGTCGGTCATATGGAATTAGGCTCCACTATCTAGGTACCACACAGAACCCATCACCGATGACACTATGCATGTGATGAGAGTGAAATCCAACTTGAATTGTGAAGAAAGAGCTTCACATGTCACTCCTCCTAAGGGATTCTTGTCATCCTTCTTTTGCAGACACTTCATGGCATAATGTCCCAGCTCATGACAGTGAAAACATTTAATCTTAGACAAATCCTTCTTCTTTCTTGCCTAGCCAAAATTTTATTTGGAATGGGATGACTTCCATTTCCATTTATTTTTCTTTCCAACCAAGGAACAGTTCTTCTTGTCATTGTGCTTTGATGAGGATCCATCTCTAGTGTTCCGTTGAATATCTTCTTCTACCAAGTCAAACCATAATTTCCCCCACTCTTGTAGCTTTTCCCTCCTATTTACCGAATCCATATAGTTATGCCAACTCTTTGGAAGGCCTAGAAGTTTTAGGATCAGCAGATCATCCTCAACAACTGTAGCACCAACACTTCCAAGCTCATCATGACACTAAGTGAACTTGTTCAAGTATTTTTGTATTGTGTCGCCCTTCTTCATATTGATTGTTTTGAGCTTTTCCTTCAGCGCCAGCTTCCTGTGGTCACTAATGTTATGAAAAAAAAAATTTAAGGCCTTCCACTTAACATATGGAGTTTCCTTTCCATGGAGGTTTGAGACAATATGATCTCGAACACCTTCCAACATGATCCTTATTTCATTTTCTATCTTCTTCTTCCATGCTGCCATATCTTGAGCATCTGTTATTGCGAGCTTACGAATAACAATGTCTATGAATTCCTTCAGCCCATTTTCTTCCAACACTACTTCCATCTTGTCTCTCCAAGATATGTAATTCGAACTACCCTCAAGGGAATATTTGAGTCTCAATCGAGAGAAAGACATCCTGATCCTGGTGCTAGTCCTAAAGAGTAGATCTGCAAATTCAATTCAACTGTAGAGAAAAAACTTGTATTATTCTCTTTTAATGTCATTCCTTCTTTGATCCAATGTATAAAATCCACATAGATTCAAATAATAATTTTAATATGCTAAAACATTATAATTAAATCAGCTATACCAATTGCGAAAACCAATTTAGATCTTGAAATCACAAAACATGAAAGAGAAAAAATTTCAAACACACAACACAAATATTTATCTGGGGAAAACCTTAGCTAAAAACCTCGCTATTTATATATTACATAATCCAAAGAATATGAGAATATGACAATGCATTTTTCCAAGATAATAAGTCTCTGCACTATCTCTATCTCTTTCAATGATTCCTATACAAGCCTAGTTCAATACTTAACCAATTTTTTGGCCTCCAGGATCCCTGTTTCCTTGCGCAATTTCCTTCGGTAATTATGCCCTATTAATTAGGGAAATTTTGAATCCTTATTGTACAATAAATTAGGGGTCTTCCTCGTACTGCATGCACCACCTATACAATTGAAATAATTATACAACTGATAGTACATTTCCCTTGAACTCCAATCTCAACTAGGTCTTTCTCAGAACTGACATGCATGAGTTATTTATGAGTGAATTAACAGATAATATGATTGATCATTGCATGTGAATTAAATCTAATTTCCACACTTTGACCTCTATCTAGTTCCTCCATTAGTTAGAACTAGTTAAACTGACTTTAATTTAGATAAACTGAGTTATTTAATTACAACTCAAAATAAACTCAATTAGGGATCATATAATGTAGGATACACTCTACATGCCTCTAGTTTGACCCTCAACTTGAATTAACTGAACCAAATAAGTCATCTTAACTTAGTTAACTCATAAAAGTTTTCAAGTGATGTGGAATTATAATTTTATTCTAATTTAGTTCAAGGGAAAATTAAATTAGAATCCTTTCTTGGTGCCATTTTCAACATTATCACTTATAATAATCATTGGGTTTCCATGTAGCTTTTGAATTATTTCCACAAATTCATCAGTGACTATATTTTCTTTGAAAGGATGATATAGTGCACAAAATTGTGCATACTATGTAAGTCTACCAACTACCACCATGATGACACTCTTTCCTTTGCACTTAGGTAAACATGTGATAAAATCCGTTGGGACCTCCTCCCAACACTGAATTGGAATGGCTAATGGTTATAAAATACCTGTGATATTAATTGTATTAACTTTATTTTGTTGGAAATCCAAACATTATGCTACAAAATTTTGAATATCATATTTAAGGTCATCCAAAAAAAAATCCTTCTTGAACTTGTTATCCTCCACAATGTTCCAAGGTTGAGAATGAAAACTGACAGATGTAACCTAAAGCCACTTGGGATTTGGTAGCTAGCCCTACCAAATCAGAGAGGGATCTTTCTATGATCTTGCAGCCAAAATATGACTAAAATAAGGGTAAGGATATTAGACTAGGTTTGAGCTCTAGGGTTTTGAAAATTTAGAGTTTATGTTGGATCAGGAGGAGGGACCAAGCAAGCTAGGTCAAATCCAAAATATTTTAGTTGCAAGGATACAAAGGGTCATGGCAAGTATTTTCAATGGAACTTTAAGGTTTTCAATTGTAGTGTAGGGTGGAAAAGAAAAGGATTAAATTAGTATGACAAGCAATAGTTCATTTATCAGAAGATGAACAACCTAAACATGAAATTCATTCCAAAGAAGAGCATAAGTTTGAAGAATTTTGTTTAACATCTTATAGGAAGATCACTGAAAAGAACAGATATAGAAACAAGATTAAGATCGTTCAGAAAATTGAATTACAGTAGAAAAAAACTGCCAAAAAATCATACCACATGAATCCCTATATAATAGCTACAACTGAAATTGTATTCTGCAAATGCCAACTGTATACAAGACTCCAAGCCTTCTACTCACTGATGTCCAACCTTGATTTCGAAATAAAACTTGATACATATAGACCAAAACCATCTTCCCCTCTCTCAGGGGTCAAATACCTCAAGATAGGATCAGTTTGCACAAATTTATCCAAAAAATCCTAAAACTGGGTGATCCGAGTAAATTTCGCTACCCATTAAACCAAGACCTTTTACTTCGGCTAATGTGTTAGAATTGCATCAAAGCATTAATGAACATAAATGAACATCTGTATGATGTAAAGAAGAGGAACATAACAAGAATTAACAACATAAGAGATTGATAATGGAGTTCTTCTAGGAGGGACTACGTCTCCAGGCCTCGGTGTCAAGATGGTGCAGGCCACTGCATTAAGTGCTGGAAATAGTGATGATGTACATGGATGGTTTTTTCTCTATCATACAAGGAAAATTCCCTCATGCAGGAGTGGCTGGATCTCTCCATGATATGATCCTCTATAAGAACTCTCACTCTCAAAAATTACTCCTATCAGTATGAAAATCTCACTCATGATGACTATGAGTATCCCGCCAACATGGCAGCAAAGGGATCTCAATCAAACATTGTAATGTTCCAAAATTGGAATTTTCTACAACAGTAAGAATACCTTAAGGTATTCCAAAGTTGGAGAACATAAATTAATCAAATAATGTAATTTTTTTGAACACATATCCATCATAAAAACAATCACAACAACAAACTATGCATTTATACAGTTCACCAAGTGGGGAAAAGCAGTTATTTTTGCCTCAAAAACACTATTTTCTGAATATTGAGTTAAAACAGTGGAAAATATGGTTGTGTCCCTTATAATAGGAAATATAGGACATGCATGCAAAATATTTTCAGAAACAAATGCAATTATGCAAGTTAAACAGGCCTCCCATGCTCACAACTACTAAAAATGGGCAAAACCCCAAGACTACAAAATGCCAGAGTAGCCGCACTAGTGACTGCGCAGTAAAAAGAGAGGTAAACTCAGAAAATAGAGAAATATATCTTATAATTTTATTATAATACTCGATAAGGTACAAAAATAGAGATCTAATCCCTTTTACACAGATCCAAGAAGACCCGGCAAGGGTTTCTTGTCAGAAAAGATGTACATGAGAAAGCTGCTACAAATCTATGGCTGAATAACACTGTATTTTTGTAGCTCTAAAAAATAATTGCTGAACATACAAATAAATTTCTGTAGACTCCTTTTCTAGTTCTCCCAAAGAAAGGTTGATCCTCCTCTTGGGAAACTAGCTCCTCAAAATGGGGTTTCAACCCCTTCCACTGCACACCTTAATAAATAATGCAGTTTTCTGAAGGGACTACATTTTTACTAAAGGTAGATGCTTGGTAAAAAACCAGTTAGTGGAAAATTCATACCAAAAACCTCCTTTTAGATTTCTTGAACAAGATATCCAAATAAGAGTAGGGAATTCCCACCCGGGTAAACCCTTGCACTAAGCAGTGCAGAAACTTAGCTAAATAGCTAAGTATGCAGGAATTCTAAGCAGACCTAATGAAAATATAATCTCCAATATTTTCATATGCTTTCCATCTCCTTCATTATATAATTTATGAGCTTCCTCACCAAGGGTCCCACCCACTATGAGGTTTTTTCCATGCAAATGCTCCTCCACAAAAACTGCGTAGTCCAACAAGATGGTTCAATGCATCTAGATAGTTTTTTTGACTTGGTAAACCTTGAATTATTCTTCATGACTTGTCCCTTTTCACACTCAAGGTGCCTTCAATTTATCTAGCTGGATTCGATCCTTATTCACATTGAGTCGACTTTATTTAGAATCGACTTCCTTGAGAGTAATTTATGTTGACTTGGTCAAACTTGACCTTGCCCACATAGTTTAGACCTTGTTCACACATGTGGATGTTTGAACCAGTTATTACATGATATCCTTTCACATTAGAGAGGATTTCTATTCATACATTGAGAAAATTGAGAGCCTCCTTGCTCAATTATTCATGCATCTAGATTTCAAAAGAAAAATTAATATTCCTTTTAGCTAAAGCTAAATTAGGAACATTATAGTCTCCCCCTCCCACATGTTACATGTTCTCAAGCAACTGCAAGGGTGCTGCAAAATCTCCCCTCCTCCTCTTGTGGCCTTCTCATCCCATAGTCTCCTCCATTGCTTCATAATTTCTGCAAAAATTCCATCTCCTAATGACTCCTCCCAAGGGTGCAAGTTGGCCTTTGGTGAATAAACCCAATGGCTCTCCTCATGAAAGAATGGAAGGTGGTTGTGGAAACCTTCTTGCTGAACCATGGCATTCTCAAGAATAAAATGATGACAATCATGGGGAATTTCATCATCAATGGAGGTCTTCCTCCTCCATGCTATCA
Organism: Pinus albicaulis; assembly: GCA_034641835.2. NCBI lineage: Eukaryota > Viridiplantae > Streptophyta > Pinopsida > Pinales > Pinaceae > Pinus > Pinus albicaulis. Next base: position 1,238,455,062 of record CM076575.1, read on the forward strand.
TCCAAATAAAATGAATCACCCTCCAGCTTGGTAATTCATAGAAAAGCTCCTCCCAAGTGCTCATGAGAGGCATGCCCCAATTGCTCCAACCAAACATATGGTCCACATCATAAAGAAACAAGTAATATGCAATGGTGGTCATATAGTTTCCCATGCTCCCCTTGGAACATGTAGTGCAGAAAAAGTAGGGACTCTCTTCCCCTAAAGACACACCCAAAAAATGTGTCTTTTCTCTAACCATGACCCCAAAAAAAATAAGAACATCTTCAACATGTGGGATCATAAGTAAGATCATGCTAGCTGCCATATACAATAAGGGAGAAGGACAATGGTCCCTCATATGCAACCAGCGCAGTTTTCCTCCTAACTTCCATAGAATATGATATGAAAAGCATTCTCCCCAACACTTTTTTGCTGCCCCATACTTCTTGCATGTTTGAAGAAGGTGTATGATGGTTGGTGTTAAGGAACCACACCATGAAGAGTGCATCATCTCTCCAAGATCTCCCAAAGAATGGCCAACATCACCATTTTTCATGGCCCAAAGTGGCTCATGAAGCCCATTAGGAAAGGTGCCCCTCTTTGGAGCCAAGACCTGAACATGAGTGTTAAGAAGATACAAGTATATAATGAATACATCATGATTTTTAGCAATACAATGTTTTTCATACACTTGTCTAAAATCAGCAAGGTAGATCATGGATGATCTCCCTCCCACACTCAATAAATAAGGAGATGATAATGATAACTCTTCGCAAGATCTATGCTCCTCCTCAACCAGAAAATGATCCATGCACTTACTCATATGAGAGTGCATCTTCTCTCTAAAATTTTCCCACATGAATCCATCTAATATAGTATGACATATTTTGAAAGCAAGACCTCATAGATTGTGTTAAGTAGTTTTTCCTTGAGCTTGGAATCTTTAGTTAAGTAGATATGATCATGAACATGAATGATTCCATTAACTAATTTATAATTTCCAGCCATTTCTTGCCCATCAAGAACCTTACATGTGAATAGGTCCTTGGAATATTCCATCAAGAGTTGGGACTCCCAATAAGGGTCTAGACTTCCCAACATTGACAACGTTGTAGAAATCTGAAATGATGCATTTGTCATATGATGGCTCTCCACCTTGACATGATTGATGTCAAAGTCACGTGTTGGAGTATTCCCAACCTTCTTTTTCTGCCCCTCTTGCAGCTGATATTGCTCAAGACAAGGTTGGAGTTTAGGAAAGTCGCCCTTCCCTTGAAAGGTTCTCTTTCTCAAAAACTTCCACCTCTTTGCTCCTGCATGAAAAAATGAAATTGTTTTTTTGTTATGTTCAGAAATCTTCATTATATATTGGAGTATCCTTTTCTGCCCCAAAGTTATGGAATATCCTCTTGATAATATGCTCATATCACCACAAATTTCTGAATCTATCCCTTCCAACGCAAATAGATGAATGGAAGAAAACAAGGTCAACTTCAGAAATTTTCCTAGCCTTCCATCAATGGTTTTCAGCACTGTAGTGGCTCCTTCCAAAGTTCCCTCTTTAAAAAAATATATTGCTGCTGCATAAAGTTGAGATAACACTTTATTTTCCCTCCAATCAGGAGGTCTTCCTACTGAAATGCCTCCTTGCAAAGAGGCATCAAGGCATAGAGTAGGATGTGAATGTAGGTGGACATATTTGCCCCTACCTTTGTTGCATGGGTCCTCTTGCATTCTTTGTTCTTTAAAAATCTGAAATAGAGAAGGGTTCATGCTCTCCATCTTATGATGCCATTCCTCCTCTTTTCCTCCTCCTACCTTCAAGATCCCATCACTTGGAAATGAAAGTGCATGTTGCTCATGTGTTATGCCAAGAGCTCTATGTGTGAGACCTTTTGGGACCCCTTGCAAGAGTGCAAGAGTTTCTTTTCTTAGAGAAAGTGCTCCATCCTCTTCTCCATGAGGTGCTTGAGGTGCTCTTTTCATGACTGCATTATTCTCCCCTGCCTTCCCTTTCTCCTCTTCAACAGTTGAACTTGCCTTATCTTCAACAAGAGACCTCAAATCTTGGTCTTCTTTTGAAGAAGGAATCTTCATTTCTTTCCTTTGAGAAGAAAGCCCTTTATCCAAATGATATCTTTCCCCTGGAAAAGCATCAAATAAGCTCACCTCCTCTTCATTAGTTTTTAGAAATGGATTTGGATTTATAGACCCTCCCAACTCATGCAAAATTTTTGTTTGATGTGGTTTGATAGTTGTAGTAGAAGATGTTTCACATGAAATATCATCAAACGTCTCTACTAATCTTTTAATGAACTTTGCATAAGTATATGTATTTGCATTCTTTAAGGAAAATGATTCAAACAACCACCAAGAATAGGCCTTACCCTGAAAATGCAGCGCTGCTACTTTGATGGCCTCAAGTTCTGAAACTTGATGTTGCTGCAAAAGATGTCTAGCTCCTTCACCCAAGCCCTAGTTGGACATAGAGGTGACCCATCAAAACTGGATAGAAAGAATCTACCCTCACCTTGCTTCTTTCTCCTTGTGCTCTTTCTCTCCTTCATTTGGAAAAACCCTTGGAAGTTCAAGTGACCTTTGAACTCCTCGGATTGATCTTCATATTCCTGCAAATAATCACCAAGAGTATCTTTCTTTGGCACATCTCCTTTCTTCCTCTTCATGAAGAAATTGCTGATAGAACGTGGTAGATATGATGATATGGCTGAGTGCTCATATAAAAAATATGAGGACTTATAATCTTCCTCCTATATAGATTTTGTTGAGGGATTTTCATGTGTTTCCCTCCTCATTTCTTTGATGCCCTACTTTCACCCTGCAGATTTGGAAAAAGAAGTTTTTAGAACCTCCTTTCTCTAGAAAATAAAGTTTTTCTCTGATTTCTTCAACAAATATCTTCCCCCCCATGAGAATACTCCATAATTCTTGGGCTCACAGGCTAAGCCAAGATTGTTGCTCTGATACCACTGTAATGTTCCAAATTGAAATTTTCTACAACAGTAAGAATAACTTAAGTTATTCCAAATTTGGAGAAAAAAAATTAATAAAATAATTTAATGTGTTTGAACACATATCCATCATAAAAACAATCACAACAACAAACTATGCATTTATACAATTCACCAGGTGGGGAAAAGCAGTTATTTTTTCCTCAAAAACATTATTTTCTTAATATTGAGTTAAAACAATGGAAACTAATGGTTGTGTCCCTTAGAGTATGAAATATAGGAAATGCATGAAAAATATTTTCAGAAACAAATGCAATTAGCCAAGTTAAACAGGCCTCCCATGCTCACAACTGCTAAAAATGGGCAAAACCCCAAGACTACAAAATGTCGGAGTAGATACACCAGTGACTGCGTAGTCAAAAGAGAGGTAAACTCAGAAAATAGAGAAATATATCTGATAAATTTATTAATACTCGATGAGGTACAAAAATAGAGATCTAATCTCTTTTACAAAGATCCAAGAAGACCCGGCAAGGGTTTCTTGTCAGAAAAGATGTACATGAGAAAGCTACTGCAAATCTATGGCTGAATAACGCTATATGGCTGAGATCTTAAAAATAATGGCTGAACATACAAATAAATGGCTGTAGACTCCTTTTCTAGTTCTCCCAAAGAAAGGTTGATCCTCCTCTTGGGAAACTAGCTCCTCAAAATGGGGTTTCAACCCCTTCCACTACACACTTTAAGAAATAATGCAGTTTTCTGAAGAGAATGCATTTTTGCTTAAGGCATATTCTTGGCCCAACACCAGGTAGTGGAAAATTAAAATCAGAAACCTCCTCTTAGATTTCTTGAACAAGATATCCAAAGAAGAGTAGGGAATTCCCACCCGGGTAAACCCTTGCACTAAGAAATGCAGCAACTTAGCTAAAAAAATAAGTATGCAGGAAGTCTAAGCAGACCTCATGAAAATATAATCTCCAATATTTTCATATTTTTTCCATCTCCTTCATTATATAATTGATGAGCTTCCTCACCAAGCGTCCCACCCACTATGAGGTTGCTTCCATGCAAAGGCTCCTCCACAAAAACTGCACAGTCCAACAAGATGGTTCAATGCATCTAGATATTTTTTTTGACTTGGTCAACCTTGAATGATTCTTCATGCCTTGTCCCTTTTCACACTCAGGGTGCCTTCATTTTATCTATCTGGATTTGATCCCTATTCACATTGAGCTGGCCTTATTTAGAATCCACTTCCTTGAGAGTAATTTATGTTGACTTGGTCAAACTTGACCTTGCCCACATAGTTTAGACCTGTTCACACATGTGGATTTTTGAACTAGTTATTACATTATCCCCTTTCACATTAGAGAGGATTTTTATTCATACATTGAGCAAATTCAGAGCCTCCTTGCTCAATTATTCATGCATCTATATTTCAAAAGAAAAATTAATATTCCTTTTATTTAAAGCTAAATTAGGAACATTACAAACATACATGGTGAAAATGAGTATGCCGCCAACAAGGCAGTAAAGGGATATCAAACATAAATAAAAAAAATCTATGATATAAGTTACATCTCACATCAAGAACAAAAAAAAGATCCCACATCAAACATCAAATAGGGATCTGTATAACATAATGCATCTCGTAGCAAAATGACAAAGAAGTACATGATCACACTGCATATACCTCACATCTTGGAGCTACCTGGAGAAAAGGATGATAAACTATTGGACCTAGTTGTACCATCAATATTGTGGAGTCGAATATCCTGAAAATGACTACTCACACATTAAATGCTGACACCTGCAACTCCATTTTGAAAAGTGGCCAAAAAACATAAGGCTCAGATGGAAAATCTTACTGCAACATTGAACTCGTGTTGCTAAGAGGTGTAGGATTGACTATCAATTTGATGAATTCTGACACTGTAGAAATATGGGCCTTAGGGAATCTTTTAAATTCTCCCCTAGATTCCTCAAATATGCTTCTCCACACCGAATTTGGAAATATGCAACTCAAAACAGGAATCTGATCTCACCATTGAGATCCTTGCGAAATTATGATAAGAATGAGTATAAGGTTGACCTCATTCTGACACCGGTGAATTTCTTCCTCCAAGGAATCTGAAAGATTCCTTCAAGATTCCTGAAGATTTTCTTCCACAGGGAATCTACAAAACCACTGCTCAAATGGAAAATCTAGGTGTACCATCACACCCCCTTCAAAATTCAAGTTAAAATGCATATAAATTTTAATACATTCTGACACAGGAAAATTTTACATCCTTGGAATCAAAATAATCCCTTGGCATCAAAAAATATTCCCTCAAATTGTGTGCACCATCCTACCTCGAATTGCATGTCTGTCTACCATCTAACCTACCTTCTCTTTGCTCATGGCTCCATTGTCCTCCCTGTGCCCTCATCTCTCATGTATTCTTCATCATTTTCCATGGTTTCCTTGAACCATTATATTTTCATTTTATAATAAAGTGTGAGAATGAATAAGGCAAAGTGTGAGGTTGGTACATTGGTTGGCATAATTATATTAAGATAGTTGTTGTTGGTAGGTTTTGGGTTCAAATCCCATAGAGTTCAAATATTGTTTTAAAACCGAATTTTAGTTTTAATATATTTTTTTCAAACTAAGATAGTTGTTGTTGGGAGGTTTTGGGTTCAAATCCCATTGAGTTCAAATATTGTTTTAAAACCCAATTTTAGTTTTAATATATTTTTTTCAAACTATATAACATATGTAATTCATATCTCCATATTGTAACGACTCTCAAAAACAAAAATGGAGGTTTTGTTTAATATCGAATTTAACCATATTTAATATGATTTTTGTTACATAACAATTTACCATATTTAAATTGATTTTGATTGTTTAATAATTATATTTAATATATAATTATTGTTTTAATGATTTTTTTTGTTTTTATGTGGGAAATTAATATCATTTTGTTTTTTCTTTTCTGCAAGGGCAAGGGGCCAATGGAGGAGTGCCATGTGTCAACAGCTGATGGGCTTGCCATGTAGGACCCATGTGCTTACTGGGATGCCATGTGGCATGTTTTTGGCCCTATTGGTGCTAGAATCAACACTTGGACTGCAACAAGTGCTTGACCAGACACGTCTTAAACTATAAAGCAATTCAATGATTTGTTTTATGGGATTGGAAGATGGTATAAAATTTGATTCACTGAAAAAGAGATTTCGGTCAAATCCACAGTTCTACTAAAGAGGGTATTGGAATCTGATGTTGTAGTAGAGTGCAAGTTTGTAGCCCGTGAGGAGAAGAAATTGTGAGATATGAGGAAACAATAGGTCTGTGAAACATAAATCTACTGCATTTAGTAGAAATTCACAAAAGTAGTAGTTTGACAATATTCCATTGAGAGAAAGCTATTTCTAGTCTGACAAGATTCTCACTGAAATATCATGAAGAATAACTATCATGAGTGATACTCTTCCACTATTATAACATATATTTTATCAGGAACACTCACTGTGTGAGACTAACAAAAAATTATAAAACACATAACATGCTTAAGAGACTAATAAAAACACATAACAGTATGATGATTTGAAAAATGGAAATGGAAGAAAGGAGATATAGAAACACAAGTAAAGTAGAAAATACACACAACAAATTGGTAATAAGTCCTCAGTAGTATCATTCCATTTCATTCACAAAAAAAATTACAAATCATATAAGTCAAAATTCTATAACCACCATCCAACCCCGACTTCATATCAGTTTGGCATACATATACAAAACATGATACTATGATCTTCCATAGAAAAAAGTGAATATGTTTCCAAAATTTAGTACGATATCGTGCAAGAGATGAGGCTTATCCTTTAATCTTAATTACAGAGTGATATGACATAATGAAAATAAAAACACTAAGGCTAACAATTTGAAGTGGTTTGTATGATGTGGGGGTTTTATGGGAAGACTCATCTTCCGTTCTAGTGCAACCAACGCCATAAAAAGTGAAAATGGTGTGTGGTTGTTCCTTGAATGTTGCTTGTTGCCTGGTAAAATGTGCTAGTACTGAGAGTAGTGGAGCGAAATGAATGATAAGCAAGGGGGGTTGATGAGTGGCGAAGAAGTGGGACCGATCGCAGATGGCGCATTGGAAGTTTTATTTTGAAATGCGGGAGTTAAATGTTGAAAATAGAAAACTGCGATGTGTGATGAGAGCGGAGGTGACGTGGTAGAGAAATGGGACCAATCGCAAATCATGCCTCGGAAGTTTTATAAACATACATATGCGTGCAATCAACAATGATCAATTTATAGGAACTTTAGACAAAACCGCAATTGCTTCCAAACAATATGCATACACACAGAATTGTGGTTCTAGGGCCCCACAACCTGGTAACTAATCGGAAGGCATCATACATTGCAACTTTATGTCTTATCACAAATTGGCTACCCGCAAATTTAAGTCTACACTGATAACGGCTAAACCATAAACTCTGTGATTTGTGAAATCTTGTTGTTGCACTACGCGAACACGTGCCCCTCGCCTCATCGCATCACAAATCACTTAACATACCATGAGAATGCCTTAACGATAAAATTTAAAAACTGTGATTTGCGAAGTCGCTCCATTTTCACTTCAATCTCCACCATTGATCAGTGCCCAGATTTGACGGTCTTCCTGGCTTGCCCTTCATCGGCTCATCGCATCGCAAATCACTTAACATACCACGCGTTTGCCTTAACGATAAACTTTAAAAATTGTTATTTGTGAAGTCGCTCCATTTGTGCTTTAATATCAATCGTCGATTTCTTTCCTTTCGTATCTATGATTGGATCATGGCTATCTGCTCATTCTTCACGTAGTACTTCTCCGTCACTTCATTCCTTAGTTTAATTCTTAGCAAGCTACTTCTAAACATTCTCTGTTGCTCTTCTCTGGATCTCCCTCTCTATTGGTCAATATTTTTTCTGTAGGTTGTGCTTTGCTTTTAAAGAAATTTGGTTGCAATGTTGTCCACAAAGCGTTAATTCTCCTGCTTTGAAAAGTAATTACATGTTTACCTGAAATTTCTATGAAATAGTTTCACTTTTCACTGTGTATAATATATGACTTCCATTTCTGAGAAATATATGGCTTTCACTACATTACTATTTTGAAAATGAATTTTGCAACAAAGGTGGCTATTATTCCAGACAAGATGACTGTAAATTTGTTCACCTAGGGACTCCATGAAGAGGAAAAGGGGTTTCAAGACCTCCTTCTAGAAGGAGGAATCAGAGATCTCCAACCGTGACTCTAGTTTCTGACCCAGATAAAATCATCAAAGATGCTAAAGGAAAACAAAGATCAATTGAAATCACATCTTAGTCAGTGAATAAGGTACACAAAAATTACATTCCAAGAACCACAATTTTTTGTTGTCCTAAATCAGAATCAGAATTCACCAATTTTAATTCCTATTTCTCAACAGCTACATCAATTTTACATCATCAAAATATGGCCCAACCTGCCCTTACAAGGATGCAGCAGATAGTGGTTGCGAGATATGTACCACTTGTTCTCCCTCAACCCTTGAATCCACTTCCTCAAGGAGATTACTTGAATTATATTCCAAAATACACTAGGGAGGGAGAAGGATTTTTTGATGAGGAGCATTTAGTGGCTTTCTATAGTTATGCTGACAATCAAAATATTGAACATGAAGATTTCTGGATAAGAATCTTTGTTCAGAGCTTGGATGGTGAAGCTCAAAAATGGTTTAGAAGTTTAGCTCCAAATTTAATTACAGGAATTGATGAATTATAAGTGATATGTGTGAAGCATTGGGGTGATAGGAAAGACTATGTTTATTATCTTACAGAATTTGGAACTCTAAAGAAGAAAGAAGATGATTCATTAGTTGATTTTACTAAGAGGTTTAATATGATTTATCAGAAAATTCCTAAAGAAATTAAACCCACTGAAACCACAACAATGATAAATTTTGCAAATGCTTTATATTCTGAGTTTTCTTTATAGTTGAGGGCTAAAAAAAATAGACATTGACAACAATGAAAGAGGCTGAAATTGGAGTGTAGTGTAATCTCATGGCTTCTAATAAATTAAAAATGGAGGAAGAAAAGGCAGCAAAAGACAAAAAGAAGATGAAAGATGGAAATCTTTCTTCCTCCAAGTCTCTTTCAGCAAAAGAAAAGATCGATCAAATGTCCAATTTGATCAAGGAACTTGCCTCTAAGATGTCAAAATTAGAGGTAGAAAATAAACCAGCTATTAGAACCAATCAAAATGAAGCTAATAGAGATTAGGCTCCCTTCAGAAGGCCTTTTCAGCCTCAAAAAATCCTACAGCGCCCAAGGAGGAATGTTGATGATCAAAATGTTCATCCTCCTTTGAATAATTTTGTTGAAGAAGAACAACAAGGAAATGAGGAATAAAATGAAGAAATAAACCACGTGGGAGAAACTTCATAGTCAACATGTTTGACATTGTAGGAATATGAAGATAGATCAAGAATTTTTTTATTTTTTGATGATATGAATGCTCAAATTTATGCAAATAATGATCAGAAACAACAAGAAGTTCAAAATAGAAATTACCCTTTGAGATCTAAAGGTCATTTTCAACGCCTCAACAAAAATCAGATTTAGATAAACAAGCTGCTAGACAAAAGGCCAAGGTAAATGAGGTTCCTCCACCTCAAAATTCTGCCCCAATTGTAAAAATTACTGCAGAAAATAAGGAATTAGTTCCAATTTATTTCAGTTTCAAATCTAAATTGAATAAAATCAAAATTCTGGTTCCACTCTTGGAATTATTGAAAAATCCAACATATAAAGAGTCTTTTAAGAGTTTTTTGTAGCCTCCTCTCGCTCCTGATTTAGTCAACATTGAGTATGAGCATCCTACTATTTATCTAGGCTGTCATGTATAAGACAAAAATGATGATAACTCACCACCTTTCTACCTGTCACTCAATATACATGACAAATTGTTGCATAATTTTCTGTTAGATTTTGGAGTTTCCCACAATCTCATGCTAAAGAAAGTGATGGATGAATTGGGATTAAATATCACCAAGAAATACCATGACCTTTACACATTTGACTCCAAAAAATTCAAGTGTCTAGGAGTGATTAAGGATTTGGTTGTTTCCCTTACCCAACTTTCTATGAAGAGCTTAGTGATAGATATTTTGGTTGTCATCACTCCTAGATTTGGGATGTTACTTTCCATATATTTGTCTAAGAAGTTGGGAGGTACCCTTTAGATGGACATGTCATATGCTACCATCCTGGTATTTGGAGGGGAGTTTAGAAGTTTATATAGGGAAACTCAAATGGCCTACATCATTAGTGATCATAAAAATCCATCAAACCATCCCATATATGCTGAAGAAAAGGAATTGGGGTCATCAATTCTGCACATTGCTGCTAATGATAATGATTTATAGCCTGAATTAAGTGAAAAATGAAAATTTCAAGGTGAAAATGAGAAGAATTAAGAAGGAGGACAGATATGAAAATTGCACTTTGACGGAGCCTCTTCAAGAGAAGGATTGGGAGCTGGCGTAGTCCTCATTTCTCCTACTCAGCAGAAGGTGACCATATCATACAAACTGCAATTTTCTACCACTAAAAACACTGCTAAGTATGAAGCACTTGTGTTGGGTATGAAGGAAGCGAAATATTTGGGAAAATAATAGCTAATTGCCTTTGGTGATTAAGCAAGTGAGAAACAGTTACCAAGAGAAAAATTCCAAATTGAAGAATTATAGGAATGAATTATGGTATTTTATTGAGCATTACCTTTCAAAGTTCCTCTAGATGTCAAGGCAGTCTATGATGTTCAAATGAAAAATAGACCTTCAATTCCTGATAACATCAAGCACTAACAAGTATTGGAGGATGACAGGGAGATTCAGAAATTTTTAGAGTATGTAGAAGAGTTTGCAGATATAGAAATTGATGATGAGCAGGAAATTGTTGAAAACAAAAATATCAGCCCTTTTAAGAAAACTATGGCCGGGAAAAACATTATAGATATGAAAACTAACTTTATTCCTAAGGGTTTAGTTCATTTAGAAATATTTTTTTATAATAATGATATTTTTCTCAAGCCTGAAAGAAAGGTTGATGGAGAGAGTATAATAGAATGTAATATTGATACAAAAGATCAGCCAAGATTAGTTAAAGTGTCTAAATTCCTTCCTCTGGAAACCAGAACAAAACATATCAAAATGCTGAAGGAATTTGGTGATATTTTTGCATGGTCTTATAGTGAGTTGAAAACTTATGATAAGATCATAATGGAGCATAATATCCCTTTTAAAATAGACGCAAAGCATGTAGCACAAAAAATCAAACACAACAATCCCATGCTGCTCCCAATCATTGAGAAAGAAATCAAAAAATTATGGGAAGTAAAGATAATTATGCCTTTGAGGTTTTCTAACTGGGTAGCTAATATAGTCCCGATCAGGAAAAAGAATGGAGAGATAAGGATTTGTGTCGATTTTCACAACCTGAACCGGTGCTCCTTGAAAGATAACTATACACTGCCCAAGATGGATTATATCTTGCAGAAGGATGTAGGATCCAAAATACTATCAATGATTGATGTCTTTTTAGGCTATAATTAGATTTCAGTTGACATGCAAGACAAATAAAAGACAAAATTTAAGAAACCCTGTGGCACATTCATGTACAAAAAAATGCCATTTGGTTTGATGAATGCAGGTGAAACATGTAATCAATTTTCAAAGCAGGCGAATTAAGGCTTCGTGGACAGCATTGAAACCAGAGTTCTTTAAAAGAAAAACACGGCCTACAAAAAATATATTGACCAACAGAGAGTGAGATCTGAAGAAGAGCAGTAGAGAATGTTTAAAAGGAGCTCGTCAGGGATTAAAATAAGGAATGAAGCGATGGAGAAGAACTGTGTGCAAAATGAGCGGACGACCATGATCCAATCATAGATCCGAAAGGGAAGAAACTGAAGGCTGAGATTAAAGCGCAAATGGAGCAATTTCACAAATCACAGTTTTTAAATTTAACCATTAAGGTGATCGCGTCGTATGTTAATTGATTTGCGATGTGATGAGCTGATGAAGGGTGAGCAAGGAAGATCATCAGATCTAGGCGCAAATCAACGGTGGAGATTAAAGCGCAAATGGAGCGACTTCACAAATCACATCTTTTTAAAGTTTCTCACTAAGGAGATCGCGTGGTATGTTAAGTAATTTGTGATGTGATGAGGCGAGGGGCACATGTCGGCGTATCACACTAGCGTGATTTTGCAAATAGCAAATTTTATATTTTAGCCGTTATCAGTGTAGAGTTAAATTTTCGAGCAGCCGATTGCGATAAGATGGAAAGTTACGATGTGCAATGCCTTCTGATTGGTCACCAGGTTTTGAGGCCCTAGAACCACAATTTTGTGTGTATGCATATTGTTTGGGAGAAATTTTGGTTTTGTTTAAAATTCCTATAAATTGATCGTTGTTGATTGCATGTGTATGTATGTTTATAAAACTTTTGATGCATGATCTGTGACCGGTCCCGTTTCTCTGCCACATCACCTCCGCTCTCATCGCACATTGCACTTCACCATTTTCAAAATTTAACTCGTGCATTTCATAATAAAACTTCCGATGCACAATCCACAATCAGTCCCACTTCTTCACAACGTCATCAACCCCCCTTTCTCATCATTCATTCTGCTCCATGTCTCCTCTATCAAATAAACTTGTTTCAAAGAGTTTCTTTGTAATTTCTTATAAAATGAGCCTTCGTCATTCTATCCAAAAGTTTTAGGTTTTCTGCCATTGCAAAGGGTTTTCAACCAAAAAAGGGAAAGGAACAGCGAAATAACAACAAATTTTCTCTCAAACATTTTTCTACCACTACTCTCAATACCAACACATTTTTACCAGGCACCGGGTTGTATTCAAGAAACAACCACACGCCATTTTCACTATTGTTTGCACTTTTTATGGAGTTGGTTGCACCAGAATGGAAGAGGAGTCTTCCCATAAAATTGCCACATCATACAAACCACTTCAAATTGTTAGCTTTAATGTTGTTATTTTCATTATGTCATAGAACTTTGTAATTAAGATTAAAGGATAAGCCTCATCACTTGCATGAGGTAGTAATAACTTTTGGAAACAAATTCACCTTTTTCTGTGGAAGATGATAGTATCATGTTTTGTATATATATGCCAAAATGATATGAGTTTAGGGTTTGTTGGTGGTTATATAATTTTTACTTATATGATTTGTAATATTTTTTTGCGAATGAAATGGAATGATACTACTGAGGACTTATTACCAATTTGTTGTGTGTATTGTCTACTTTACTTGAGTTTCCATATCTCCTTTCTTCCAATTCCAGTTTGAAAATCATCATATTGTTATGTGTTTTTATTAGTCTCTTAAGCATGTTATGTGTTTTATCAGTTTTTTTTAGTCTCACACAGTCAACATTCTTGATAAAATATATGTTATAACAGTGGAAGAGCATCACTCATGATAGTTATTCTTCATGATATTTCAGTGATAATCTTGTCAGACTAGAAATAGCTTTCTCTCAATGAATATTGTCAAACTGCTACTTTTTTGAATTTCTACTAAATGCAGTATATTTCTATTTCACTGACCTACCATTTCCTCATGTCTCACAATTTATTCTCCTCATAGGCTACAAACTTTCACTCTTCTACCACATCAAATTCCAATACCCTCTTTAGTAGAACTATGGATTTGACTGAAATATCTTTTCAATAAATCAAATTTAATACCATATTCCAATCCCATAAAAAAAATTATTAAATTTCTTTATAGTTTAATATGTGCCTTGTCAGGCACTTGCTGTAGCCCAACTTCTGATTCTAGTGCCAAAAAGGCCCACTTCCCTTGCCTTAACAAAAATTCAAATTGCTCTAACTTTCTTATAAGAGATCAGATTGACGTGTCATTCACACTATTGAGATCAGGGCGAAGAACACTTAAACTTGAACCCAGTTCGAGAGAAATACGAACACTTTTATTTTTGAGCTTTCATCAACCCTCTTTGTCCTATGTGTGTCTTTGGAACCACCTAGAATACTCCTCCCCAATGAGGAGCTTTTGGTCCTCCAAAAGCATCAAAAATAATATGCAACTCTTGTGTACAATGTCTGCACCACAAGTGTCCTGAAAAAGGTCACCCTTCCTTCTCCTTCACCTTTCTCCTTCAGAGCCATAAGCGATGAACCAACACCTACATCCTCTGCAAACCTATAGTACATTTTCTCGCAAATTACATGCTCAAATATGACCAACTATGACCCAAAAATTCCATACTTGCCACAAGTTTAAATACTTAGTGGTCAAGTTTACATCAAATGGAAATCACACCCCAACTATCATTGCAAGACCAAAAACATCATTATCACATTTCGAAGCAATGGCAAACACCTCATCACTTTTACAAGAAATAAATTCATCACACGATTTATAAAACAAGGCCAAAATATAATTGTTTCTTAACAAGCGACGGAAAACACATCATCAATTTCACAAAAATAAAACATATGATTTACAAACACGGCCATGACACACTAACATATCTAAAAAAAACAATCTAGAAAAACCATATCTCACTTACCAAAGTGAGTGGATCATCTCCCTGTGGCACATTTTCTTGTCAAACAATCATTTCAACCGGTTCACACACCGACTCTTCGTCCTTAAGGTGTTGCTCTAGATGTAGCCTCGGACACATGGCTCTTTGATGGCCACTTTAGTTGCACTGGCTGAAAAAGGTCTTCTTCCTCCAGACATGCTTAACTAGTTTCTTTTTATATTGTGGGGAAGGCTTTCCATGCCTCATCCTCCTTTGTGTTTTCATTCTTTTCCAACACTCATCAAACACATGGTTATGTAAACCATAAAAATGACAAGTTTTTCGATGCCATGATTTACGACCATGATTATCAACATTCTTATAATCAAAATTCACTTTGGAATAGTGAGACTTGTTATACCTTCCCTGGTGGTCTCTGGTGCGATCCTGGTGATGAGAGCTTGCCTTGGCTCTTTCACTGCAACATGCACTTCCATGGAATGATGGTGAAGTGTTCCCATAAATCCTCTTCCCTTGTGAGTTCAAAAATGTACGTTTGTCCTTGATGTCCTTCGATCAGTGTATCCCAAACCTGTGTAGTGAGGTCTCTGCACAACCTCCAATGGTTGAGATATGCCTTGGCCATGAATGCCAAATCCTCTTCCTTTGTACCCCATCTTGGCATTAGGGGAATTTTGAGGTCTAAAATGGGCCTCCTAAGGAAATTATAAAATAATAGTGGAAATAATAAAATAATGTTATATTACATCATCAAATTTTAGAGAGGAAAAAAGAATAAATAATAATAAAATAATAAAAGTAATTTTTCAACTCGTATTTTCAACTTATCTCCATAATTTTTTACTCAAATTTTGATCGGAAACACTCATTGGATGAAGAATTTAATTCTTCATCCAAAGAGTACCCATGTTGCATACTTTTGATAGACTGTACTACACGAAAAATGAGAAATACATGAAAAACATGATTTGAATCATGTTTTTCATGTAGGAGGGTCCATCGAAAGTATGCAACATGGGTACTCCTTGGATGAGAAATTAAATTTTGCATCCAACGAGTACTCTCGCTCAAAATTTGAGTAAAAACTTGAGGAAATAAGTTGAAAATGTAGTTTATTATTTTATTATTTTTTATTCCTTGTACTTTTTTACTCCAAAAATGGTTAATCATCCCCCATGGTTGACATCATCATCTTGAATCCTATTGGCTCTTATAAATTTTATTTTGGTTGTACATTTTTCTTAGGAGGCCCATTTTAGACCTCAAAATTCCCCTAATGTAAGTAGTCTCATGTCGGTTCTTGTAATGTGTATCTCCACACTTCCAACAGAAATGATATCATGTGAAGATGAAATTGAAGACAAATCGGCACTGTTTACCTCAGATGTTGATTTGGAAACATGTGAATAGGGCTTCTCTAAGCCTTCCTTGTGCTTCACTTCCTCTAAGGCCTTTTTTGCGGCTTAGAGCTAAAGTTGCAGTTGTTGCTTCTCCTCCTTCTCTTCCTGTAGGAGTTTCTTCAATGCCTCATGATCTGCTTGAAGAATTTTTTCATGGTGCCTCAATTCTTCCAATGCCTCTGTTGTGGCTTGCAATTAAAGCTGCACACGCTACTCTTCCTCCTTCTCTTCCTGTAGGAGTGTTTTCAATGCAACATGCTATGTTTGGAGACTTTGGTTGTCGCACTTAGATTATTTCAATTCCTCTGTCATGGCTTGCAATTTAATCTGCAAATAATTTTTGTCCTCCTCACAGCGTTCTCAGCTCAGCATTCTCTTCTACTTGTCTTTTATAAGATTCATACAAAATATCAGCTTCCTCAAACACCTTGAGCACGGTCTCATACATTCCCTTGACATCCTCTATTTCTCAACTCAGCAAACGTTCATTGGTTCACGCTTGGAATCCAAATTAGCAAGAATACCACTCTGATACCACTTGATCCGAGTAAATGTTTCCACCCTTTAAACCAAGACCTTTTACTTCAGCCGATGTGTTATAATTTCATCAAAGTGTTAATGAACATAAATGAACATCTACATGTTGTAAAGAAGAGGAACTATTCAAGCATTAGCAACATAAGAGAATGATAACGGAGTTCATCCCAGAGGGACTACATCTCTAGGCCTCGATGTCAATATGGTGCGGGCCACTGCATTAAGTGCTAGAAATAATGATGATGTACATGGATGGTGTTTTCTTTTTCATACAAGGAAAATTCCCTCATGAAGAAGTGGCTGGATCTCTCCATGATACGTTCTGCTACAAGAACTCTCACTCTCAAAAAAGACTCCTATTAGCATGACAATCTCACTCACGACGACTATGAGCATCCCACCAACATGGCAGCAAATGGATCTCAATAAAACATACATGGTGATAATGACTATCCCACCAAAAAGTCAACAAAGGGATCTCAAACATAAATAAAACAAATCCATGATAGGAATTACATCTCACATAAAAAACAAAAACAACATCCCACATCAAACATCAAACAAGAATCTGTACAACACAATGTATCTCAGAGAAAAAAGACAAAGTACAAGATCACATTGCATATACCTCACATCCTAGAGATATCTGAAGCAAAGGATGATAAACTACTGGACTTGGTTGTACCATCAATCTCGTGGCATCGAATATCCTCAAAATGACTTCTCATACATTGAATTTTCACACATGCAACTCCACTTTGAAAAGTGGCCAAAAAACATAAGGCTCTGATGGAAAATCTGACTACACTGTTGAACTCGTGTCGCCAAGAGGTGTAGGATCGACTGTCAATTTGTTGAATTCTGACACTACCAAAATCTAGGCCTTAGGGAATATTTTTGATTCCTCTTAGATTCCTCAAAGATACTACTCCATAGGGAATCTTGAAATCTACAACTCAAAACATGAATATGATCTCACCATTGAGATCCTTGCGAAATTCTGAGAAGAATGAGTATAAGGTTGACCTCATTCTGACACCGGAAAATTTCGACCTCCAAGGAATCTGAAAGATTCCCTCAAGATTCTTTAAGATTCTCCTCCCCAGGGAATCTAAAAAATTGTTGCTCAAATGACAAATCTAGCAACACCATTATGCTCCCTATGAAATTCTAGCTAAAATGCATATAAATTTTAATACATTCTGACACAGGAAAATTTTACCTCCTTGGAATCAAAGATTCCCTTAGCATCAAAAACGATTCCCTCGAACTGCGAGCACCATCCTGCCTTGAATTGTGTGTTTTACTGTCATCTGACCTACCTTCTCTTTGCTCATGGCTCCATTGGCCTCCGTGTGCCCTCATCTCTCATGTATTCTCCATCATTCTCTATGGTTTCCTTGAACCATTTGAATTGTGTTTTATAACAAAGTGTGAGAATGAATAAGAAAAAGTATGAGGTTGGCACATTGGTTGGCATAATCATATTAAGATATTTATTGCTGGGAGCTTTTGAGTTCAAATCCCGTTGAGTCCAAATATTGTTTTAAAACCCAATTTTAGTTTTAATATAGTTTTTTCAAACTATATAATATATGGAATTCGTATCTCCGTATTGTAACGACTCCCCAAAAAAATGGAGGTTTTTTTTAATATGGAATGATTTTTGTTACATAACGATTTACCATATTTAAATTTATTTTTATTTTTAATATCTATATTTAATATATAGTTATTTTTTTAATGATTTTTTTGTTTTTATTTAGGAAATTAAATATCATTTTGTTTGTCTTTTCTACAGGCGCAAGGGGCTAATGGAGGAATGCCATGTGTCAATAGCTGATGGGCTTGCCATGTGAGTCCCACATGCTTACTGGGATTCCATGTGGCATGTTGTGGGCCCCACTTCCCTTGCCTTAACAAAACTTCAAACTGCACTAACGTTCTTATACGAGCTCGGATTGACACGTCGTTCGCACCATTGCAATCAGGGTGACAAACTCTTCAACTTGAACCTGGTTTGAGAGCAATCTGAACACTTATTTTTGAGTTTTCATCAGCCCTGTTGGCACTGGAATTAGCACTTGGACTATAGCAAGCACCTAACTAGACACATCTTAAATTCTAAAGAAATTTTAAGGTTTTGTTTTATAGGATTGGAAGATGGTATAAACTCTGATTTACTGAAGAGAGATTTCGATCAAATCCACAGTTCTATTAAAGAGGGTATTGTAACTTGATGTGGTAGCAAGGTGCAAGTTTGTAGTCTATGATGAAAGGAAATTGAAAGATGAGAGGAGAATCAGTAGGTATGTAAAACAAAAATCTACTAATTTAGTAGAAATTTACAAAAGTAGTAGATTGAAAATATTCCATTGAGAGAAAGTTATTTCTAGTCTGACAAGATTCTAACTGAAATATCATGAAGATTAGCTATCATGAGTGATGATCTTCCACTGTTATAATATAGATTTTATCAGGAATTCTCACTGTGTGAGACTAAGTAAAACCGATAAAACACATAACAAGCTTAAGAGACTAATAAAAACACATAACAATATGATGATTTGCAAATTGGAACTAGAAGAAAGGAGATATGGAAACACAAATAAAGTAGACAATACACACAAAAAATTGGTAATAAGTCCTCAGTAGTATTATTCCATTTCATTCACAAAAATATTACAATTCATATATGTCAAAATTCAATAACCACCAACCAACCTTGACTTCATATTAGTTTGGCATATATATAAAAAATATGATACTGTCATCTTCCACAGAAAAATGAAAATATGTTTCAAAATTCCTTACAACCTCATGCAAGAGGTGAGGCTTATCCTAAAAATTTAATACAAATAACTATGACATAATGAAAATAAAAATCATTAAGGCTAACAATTCAGAGTGTTTTTTATGATGCGACATTCTATGGGAAGACTCCTCTTCTCTTCTGGTGCAGCCAGCTCCATAAAAAGTGTAAACAACAATGAAAACAACGGGTGGTTGTTCCTTGAATGTTGCTTGGTGCCTTATAGAAACATGTTGGTGCTAAGAGTAGTGGTAGAAAATTGTTTCATATAAACTCTATCGTTGTTCTATTGTTCCTTTCCTTCTTTGGTAGAAAACCCTTTGTAATGGTGGAAAAACCGAAACTTTTTGGATAGAATGGTGGAGGTTCATTTTATGAGATATTACAAAGAAACCCTTTGAAAAAGGTTTATTTGATAGGGAAGAGGTGGAGCGGAATGAATGATAAGCGGGAGGAGAAAACCTTCTAGACATATATCGCAATCGCATTAGGGGAATTTTGAGGTCTAAAATGGGCGTCCTAAGGAAATTATAAAGTAATAGTGGAAATATTAAAACAAGATTTGATGAAATCATCAAATTTTAGAGGGAAAAAAGGAAAAACTACTTTTTCAACTTGTATTTTTAACTTCTCTCCCAAATTTTTTACTCAAATTTCAAGCAAGAGTACTCATTGGATGAAAAATTTAATTCCTCATCCAAGGAGTACCCATGTTGCATACCTTTGATGGAATCTTCTACACGGAAAATGAGAATTACATGAAAAACATGATTGCAATCACGTTTTTCATGTATTTCTAATTTTTCACATAGTAGGGTCCATATAAAGTATGCAACATGGGTAATCCTTGGATTAGGAATTAAATTTTGCATCCAAAGAGTACTCCCACTCGAAATTTGAGTAAAAACTTTGGGAGATAAGTTGAAAATACGAGTTGAAAAAGTAGTTTTATTATTTTATTATTTTTTAATATTTTTACCTTTTTATTTAAAAAATGGTGAATCATCCCCCATGGTTGACATCATCATCTTGAATCCGATTGGTTCTTATAAAGTTTATTTTGGTTGTACATTTTTCTTAGGAGACCCATTTTAGACCTCAAAATTCCCCTAATGGCAAATCAGGGTCAAAGCATTTAAACTTAAGACACAAACGGGAGAAAATGTGATTTGCGATGGGTTGATGACATGGTAAAGAAGTGGGACTGATCACAGATCGCACATTGCAAGTTTTGTTATGATACAAAAGAGTTAAATGTTAAAACTCGCGAAGTGCAATGTGCGATGAGAGTGAAGGTGACGTGGCATAACAAACAGTGGGGTCACCCACATATTGCACATCGAAAGTTTTATTATGAAACACAGGAGCTAAATGTTGAAAATAGCGAAGTGTGATGTGCGATGTGAATGGATGGAATGTCATGATAGATAGTGGCACCACGCGCAAATAGCAAATCCGAAGTTTTGAGGGAGCAGAAGTGAATGCAGTAAGTGAAATTTGTGAAAATGTGATGCGTAAAGGTAGGTGAGGCCCTTTAAACAGATTTTCAAATTAGAAAGTGAAAACTTCGTTAATTCATGGTAATATGATAAAAATATGCCTGAAGCAAAAAATAAGGCTATATAACATATTCGAGGCGTATTAAAGGGAAGTATGGGTCCCAGAACATACCGCAACTCGCATTTCAGGGGTTTTGTAGGAAATGGAAACTGTAACGTGAATGGGAGTTAAAATTGTGAAGAGTCGATTGCGATGAAAGGTAAGGGGCCACAATGTTTATTAAGTGTGGTAAGTTATATCATATAATATATGATATAACCAAGTTTATGTTGTGGTGCGGGTAAAAACTGTGATAAAAGAAATATATGGTAAGTTAAAAAGTCAATATGATATGGTTGTTGATGGGTGTGTGGAGCTGCTTTTTAACTATAAAAATTGGATTTTATGAGTTAAAAAGGGGTTTTGAAAAGGGAAATGAGAGGTTGGAATTTTGGTTTTTTGGGAAAATTAAAGGTGAAAGAGGGAAAATGAAATGAATGAAAGTAGAAAATGAAATTTTCTCACCACTACACTTTGACAGGGGCACTTTCATCTTTAATCAAATTGAAAAGGCAGATTGATTCCTTAGAGAATGATGACCAGACTTTGAAAATATTTGAAAAAATTGCAGTGCTAATAGTGGCTCCTATTGGGGATGAATTCCTCCTTATGAGGCTTCAAGGACTGTAGACTCAGTGCCTTAAAAACTTTTGAAACTCATAAGACTTCTTGAAAATTAAGACTAGGACTGACCTTTGACTGACTGGACACAAGAATGACCATATATACAGACATAAGTACCATTGGGCATGGAGTTTATTGACACATCACACCAAATATTTACAATGGATTGAATCAACTGACTTTACTAAATAAAGAACCTTTTAAGAAAATTACCATTGACTGGTCCTCCAGTCAGCTGATCATCATCTAGATGTTTGAGTAGAAAAGTATTATTCTCCAAAAATTCAACAATTTTAAAAGGCCCAAACCATGAATTGTCGAACTTACCATGCTTTCCATGGTATTATCGAGTAACATCCCAACAAAGCACCAAATAATTCTCCTGAAACAACTGTTGATTTGCTCTTTTATCGAAAACATATTTGACTTTAGCCTGATACTTATGTACTTTTTCCAGTAATGATTCTATGATTTGGTGTGCCTCTATCTATTGCAGCATTCTCCTTTGGACTGGATTTTCATTATCAACTTCATCTTGCAAAAAATTCATCACAGGAAGAGCTAATTGCAAAGGCATTACAACTTCAGTATCATATACAAGCTGAAATGGAGACATTCCAACTAATTTTTTACCACTTACTCTATCTGCCCACAGATCATGTATCAACTGAGTGTCCCAATTCCTCTTATTTACAAGAAGCATTTTCTTAATAATCCTTACCAAACTTTTATTGAATGACTCATCCAATCCATTACCTTGAGGGTAATAAGGCATGGAATGAGTTAATTCAATCCCATATTGCTGACAAAATTTGTACATCTTGGCATGCTTAAAGGCCATTGCATTATCAGTTACTAATTTATGTGGACAACCAAATCTTGACATAATATTTTCCAATAAAAATTTGATAATTACTGTATCAATAGTATTTCTGGTTGGTATATCTTCAATCCATTTGGTGAAATAGTTTGTGGCTGTGAGAATCCATCTATGTTGTCCTGATGAAGAAGGATGAATTTCACCGATGAAGTCTAGCCCCCACTCCTAGAAAGAAACATCTGCTGAAATAGGGATGAGAGGTAATGGTAGCAATTTATGTTTACCATAAAAATTTTGACATTCGACACAGCTCCTAAATTTTGCAAAAACATCAAAGAAAAGAGTTGGCCAGTAATAGCCAGCTCTTAAGATTTTGTTTGTAGTGGCTCTGCAATATAAATTCCCTCTGCATACTCCTGCATGTATCTCTTTCATAATCTCCTGAGATTTTGCTTCATTTACACATATTAACAAGACTCCAACAAGATATTTCCAGTAAAGATGGTCTTCCAAAATGCAATACTTCACAACTTTTAGTTTAAAAACTCTCCTTTTAGAATTTTCCATTTTAGGTGGACTATTGAAATTTAACAAGAAGTAAAATATATCCTTGTACCAATCTGAATTGAATATTTCAGGATAATTAGCAATACCTTCTCCATTTTCTCCTTCAGCTACCTCTACATTCCGATTTAAATCTTTGTAGTTAGATTTAGCCATTAAGTGAGCTAAGCCCTGGCCCTTTATCAATTTAGTTGGTTTGATTTCAACATCAAATTCAAAAATCTTGGTCAGCCACTGTCCTCTCTTTCCATCTGTATCTAGCTACAACAACACATCTTTAACAGTGATATCGGGCACAAAAGCAATTATTTTTTAATGCAGCACATAAACTTGAAAAGACTTCAAAGCCTTAACTAGTGCATATTCTTGTTTTTCAATCAAGTTGTACTTTGATTCATCATTCCTTAAATCATGACTAAAAAATGAAATTGCCTACTCCAAACACTCTGTGTTCTTCTGTAGTAAGACAGTTGCAATTGTTTCTTCTGAAGCATATGAAAAAATCAGAAAATCCTTTTCAAAATTAGGACTAATCAAACTGGTGCTTCAGTCAAGGCAGAGTTAATTTCTGAAAAATAATTCTTTGCTTCATATTGCCACTTAAATTCTGCATCCTTTTTCAACATAACATTTATATGTTTTATCATCTCTGCAAAGTTAGGAACAAAATGCCTCAAAAAATTGATTTTCCCTAAAAATGACTACAATTCCTTCTTATTTCTTGGAAAACCAATCTTCTGAATAGATTCTACTCTTCTCAGATCAATACAGATTCCACTTTCTGTTACAAATGTTCCAATAACTTACCTTCTTGGATAGCAACAGACAACCTTTTGGGGTTTGAGGACAAACCAAACTTTCTGCATTTGTCAAAAACTTGCTTCAAATGTTTCAAGTGGTCTTCATCAGATTTTGAATATACTGTGATGTCATCCAAATAGATCACCACAAATATGTCCTTTTCTCCCGCAAAGGAAATATCCATTTCCCTCTAAAAGTTTGCACCTACATTCATCAAACCAAATGGAATGTTCTTGTACATGAATGTGCCCCAGGGTGTGGTAAATTTTCTATTTTCTATGTCTTTCCTATCAGCTAAAATTTGATTATAGCATGAAAAGCCATCAATCATTTACAATATTTTAGATCCTACAACCTTTTGCAAGATATAATCCATCTTGGGCAGTGGATAGTTATCTTTCAAGGAGCACCATTTCAGGTTGTGAAAAACAACACAAATCCTTATTTCTGCATTATTTTTCTGGACTAACACTATATTAGCTACCCCGTTAGAAAATCTCAAAGGAAGAATAATCTTTGCTTCATATAATTTTTTTATTTCTTTATTTCTGATTGGAAGTAGTATGGGATTGATGTGTCTGATTTTTTGTGCTACAGGCTTTGCATCTGTTTTCAAAGGGATCTTCTTCTCCATTATGCTCTTATCAAAAATTTTCAACTCAATATAAGACCATGCAAAAATATCAGAAAATTCCTTCAGTAGTTTGATATATTTTGTTCTAGTTTCCAGAGGAAGGAATTTGGACGCTTTGACTAATATTGGTTGATCTTTTGTACCAATATTACATTCTATTGTACTCTCTCCATCAACCTTGATTTCAGGTTTGAGAAAAACATCATTATTATTAGACAATCTTTCTAAAGGAACTAAAACCTTAGGAATAAAGTTAGTTTTCATATCTATAATGTTTTTTCCAACCATAGTTTTCTTAACAGGGCTTCTATTTTGGTTTTCAACAATTTCCTGCTCATCATCAATTTGTGTCTCTGCAAACTCTTCCACACACTCCTAAAATTTATGAATCTCCCTGTCATATTCAAATACTTTCTAGTACTTGATGTTATCAAGAATTAAAGGTCTGTTTTTTATTTAAACATCATAAACTGCCTTGAAATCTAGAGGATATTTGAAATTATTAGCAACAACGGCTAGTGAATCAACAATTTTATTTTCTTCTGTAGTGACAAAATTTATATTAAATGTTGAAAAGTAATGATAAATCAAATCCCAGACTTCCTTCCTATAATTCTTCAATTTGGAAATTTTCACTTAGTAATTATTTCTTACCTGCTTAATCACCAAAGGAAATTAGTTGTTCTGCTCCCATATCTTTTGCAACCTTCATACCTAGCACAAGTGCTTCATACTTAGTAGTGTTTTTAGTGGTAGAAAATTTTAGTTTGTATGATATGGTCACCTTCTGCTGATTAGGAGAAATGAGGACGACGCTATCTCTTGATCCTTCTCTTGAAGAGGATCCATCAAAGTACAATTTCCAAATATGTCCTTCTGAATGCTTCTCATTTTCACTTTGAAAGTGTTTTTTTTCACTTAATTGAGGTTGGAAATCATTTTCATCGACAGCAAGGTGCAAAATTGATGACCCCAATTCCTTTTCTTCAGCATATATGGGATGGTTTGATGGATTTTGTTGATCACTAATGATGTAGGCCATTTTAGTTTCCCTATACAACCTTCTGAATTCCCCTCCAAATACTGGGATGGTAGCATATGAAATTTTCATCTGAAGGGTACCTCCCAATTTCTTAGACCAAGATCTGGAAAGTAACATCCCAAATCTAAAAGGAATGTCAGCAACCACAATGTTCATCACTAAGATTTGCATAGGAAGTTGGGTAAGGGAAACAACCAAATCCTTAATCAATCCTAGAATCTTGAATTTTTTGGAGTCAAAGGTGTAAAGGTCAAGGTATTTCTTGGTTATCTCTAATCCCAATTCATTCATCACTTTATTTGGCATGAGATTGTGGGAAGCTCCAGAATCTAATAGAAAATTATGCAGCAATTTGTCATGTATATTAAGTGACAAGTAGAAAGGAGGTGAGTTATCATCATTTTAGTCTTGGACATGACAGCCTAGATAAATGGTGGGATGCTCATCCTCAAGGTTGATTGAATCATGGGCGAGAGGAGGATGCAGTAGACTCTTAAAAGACTCTTTCTATGCTGGATTTTTCAATAGTTCTAGGAGTGGAACTGGA
The DNA here is from genome assembly GCA_034641835.2 of Pinus albicaulis. Classification (NCBI taxonomy): domain Eukaryota; kingdom Viridiplantae; phylum Streptophyta; class Pinopsida; order Pinales; family Pinaceae; genus Pinus; species Pinus albicaulis. The sequence goes on from CM076575.1 coordinate 1,238,481,023, forward strand.
ATTTTGATTTTATTCAATTCAGATTTGAAACTAAAATAAATTGGAACTAATTCCTTATTTCCTGTTGTAATTTTGACAATTGGAGCGGAATTTTGAGGTGGAGGAAACTCATTTACCTTGGCCTTCTATTTAGTAGCTTGTTTATCTGAAATTGAGTTTTGTTGAGGCTGCTGAATAGGACCTTTTGACCTCAAAGGGTAATTTCTGTTTTGAACTTCTTACTATTTTTGATCATTCTGTGCATAAATTTGATTATTCATATCATGAGAAAACAAACAAATTCTTGATCTATCTTCATATTCCTACAATGTCAAAAATGTTTATTGTGAAGTTTCTCCCACATGGTTTATTTCTTCATTTTCTTCATCATTTCCTTGCTGTTCTTCTTTAGCAAAAGTATTCAAAGGAGGCTGAACATTTTTATCATCAACATTCCTCCTTGGGCGCTATAGTATTTTTTGAGGCTGAAAAGGCCTCCTGAAGGGAGCCTGATTTCTATTAGCTTCGTTTCGATTGGCTCTAGCAGCTGGTTTATTTTCTACCTCTAATTTTGACATCTTAGAGGCAAGTTCCTTGATCAAATTAGACATTTGATCGATCTTGTCTTCTGCTGAAAGAGAATTAGAAGAAGAAGCCTTTTCTTCTTTCATATTATTTTTGTCTTCTGCTGCCTTTTCTTCCTCCATTTTTAATTTATTAGAAGCCACGAGATTAGACTGCACTCCAATTGCAGTCTCTTGCATAGTTGTCAGTTTCTGTGCTTTTTCAGCCCTCAACCATAAGGAAAACTCAGAATCTAAAGCATTTGCAAAATTTATCATAGCTATGGTTTCAACAGGTTTAATTTCTTCATGAATTTTCTAATAAATCTTATTAAACCTCTTAGTAAAATCATCTAAATACTCATAAGAATTTTTCTTCAGAGTTCCAAATTTTGTAAGATAATAAAAATGGACTTTCCTATCACCCCAATGCTTCACTAATATCTTTTCTAATTCATAAATTCATGTAATTGAATTTGGAGCCAAACTTCTAAACCATTTTCGTGCTTCACCATCCAGGCTCTAAAGAAAGAGTCTTGACCAGACATCTTCATGTTCAATATTTTGATTGTCAACATAACTATAGAAAGGCACTAAATATTCTTTAGTAGAAACTCCTTCTCCCTCCCTAGTATATTTTCGAATATATTTCAAGTAATATCCTTGGGGAAGTGCATGCATGTGTTGAGGGAGAACAAGTGGCGCATATCTCGCAGCCACTATCTGTTGCATCCTTGTAAGACAAGGTTGAGCCATATTTTGTTGATGTAAAATTGATGTCACTATTTGAGAAATAGTAATTACAATTGGTGAATTCCAATTTTGATTTAAGATAGCAGAAAATCGGGGGTCTTGAGCTGATTTTTTAGGATTTGGAACTAAGAAGAGTGGGTTTTCAAAAAGATGAACAGAGGATGGCTTGACGTCTCTTTCAGTAGAAGAATCAGAATCTAAATTTGTCTCTTGAGGGGATGGAGTTAATTCAAATTTATTTTGTTGAGCAAGGAAATTAGATAAATTAAAAGTAAGACCTTTAGGTACAGTCTCTTCAAGTGGATGAGAGGAAGATGACCCAATAGCTGGATTTGGAGAGAATGGAAAATATTCTTGCTAAGGGGTGACAAGAGACTGGTATTCAAGATGAGTCTGAAGGAAATTTAAAATAGTATTGAAGTCTTCTTCAGTCAAAATATCCCTATCAAGAAAAGGTGCAATAGCCAATACTTGTTCTAATTCCCCTTCATTCAACACAAATTATTCTGACTTCTTTTCAACACTTAGAAATTCAGTTTCTCCTTCTTTTACTAGAATAGTACTTATTTCAGATTTACTTGGTGATGAGTAAGAAAAACCTTCAGTTGAACCTAGGTTGACAACATCCACTTTATTTTCTAGGGAAGTAGCTTCAACTTGATATTTTTCAATAGAATCTTTTGAAACTAAAACTTCTTTAGATTCTAAAGTAGATTGAGGTACCTTTTTCTTTGGAAGGTAATTTTTGTGTACCTTCTTCACTGACTAAGATGTGGCTTCAATTGATCTATGTTTCCTTTAGCATCTTTGATTATTTTCTCTAGGTCAGCAACTGGAGTAACAGTTGGAGATATCTGATTCCTTCTTGTAGAAGGAGGTCTTGAAACCCCTCTTCCTCTTCGTGGAGTCGTCAGGTGAAAAATTTTGCATTCTTCTTCGAGTCACCAATTATTGTTCACCATTAAGAATTGATTATCAACAATCCATAACAATAGATTCGTGAGAATACTTCATTACAAGGCCTTCGTCTCTTGACAGATGCACCAAAATAAATTGGCACTGGAATCAACACTTGGATTGCAGCAAGCGCCTGACCAAACACATATTAAACTCTAAGGAAATTTTAATGTTTTGTTTTATAGGATTTAAAGATGATATAAACTATGATGTACTGAAGAGCTATTTTGGTCAAATCCACAGTTCTACTAAAGAGGGTATTGTAACTTGATGTGGTAGCAAGGTGCAAGTTTGTTGTCTATGATGAAAGTGTAATGTTCCAAAATTTTATGGAACATTAAAAACTTTTGTTTTTGCTTAAGGAGGTGAATAAATGGGTAAGAAAACCCATTGATAATAAATATCTGAATAAGGAACCTTTATAATGTGAAAGGGGATCAATAAAGAATTGGATTTCAAACCCCATGTGTGAAAAGAGATAATTTTCAGATGGATAATTCTAGAAGAGGCCAAGTTGACTGCGCATATTAAGAAGATAAGGTTCACTTGGTGGGCTAGCGCAGTTTGCATGAGGAGGATATAATTATAGAGAGGAAACTCTAAGGTGTGGGGCTCATGGAAAAGCACCCTTCACTTGTTTAAAAGGAGAACAAAGTAGCCATTCTAATTCATGCTTTTGATTATCATTTTTCTTGTCTTCTTAGACAAGAGCATTCTCTGGCTGTTTAGCTGAGATGAAGTGCTGCTAGCACTGGGTATTCCCGGGCGGGAATCCCATATCTTCCATGGAGTAGCTCTTGGGAGATCTTGTTCTTCATTTTCCCCATATTCTATCTTGAGGCCAAAGCATTCCATTCAGCTCCAACACAGTCTCCATTGGTGGTTGAGTTGTGTTGCTAGGTGTTGCAGGGGAGGGTTTCTCAACATCACTTCCAGCATTGTGTTTCAGAGGAGGGAGTCTCCATTCCTTTGGGAGATCAGTGAGGGATTTTCTTATCTTCAATCCATCATCTTTAGCATTAGGCTATTCATTTCCATCAGCAGAAGAGCATCCCTCTTGCTTGGCTACGCAGTTCATAGAGAGAATTTGCAGTGAGGGTTGCAACATTTTGGTGGGTGGTGAGATCTTCTATGAAAGGATCAGCCTTTCATATAGAAGATTGAACAAAGGAGTTATTCCAGTAAAGGCATCATATTCAGCAAGATCCTTTCATTTCCATTTTCTATTGAGTTGCAGCAGCTGCCCAGCAACTCCGGCATTTTGGTAAAAATGCCATTTTGTCTAGTTTTCATCCAATCCTTTTAGAGGATTGTTGTATTGTATTTTCAGGGGTTGAGACCTTTCTCCCCCTTTCTTATTTGAGCTTAAATTGTAGTATCATTCATTTTTATGTATTTACTGCTACAGTACCTCCATAGACTACGCCGTCTGAGTTGAGAATAAACTATGTGAGCAGTGCTTTCATCATTCTTATGTACATTGTCTCATTGAGACTCTTTGGCTTACTTTAAGTGAGAGATTTCTCAAGAGTTTGTCTACATTTTCTGCTACACATATATTTATAGATTGATTTCATCTTCATATGACTTGGCTCCTTAGAGATAACGTTGTCATTTCTTTTATTGAGAAAAATGTTGTTGCAACCCTCTTCATTGGGCCTTTTTCTGAAGATAACAGGTGAAGGAGGCTTATCTTAAGCTCCTAGAGATATTTTTTCTAAGTCCACTCTTGGATTTAAGCTCTAGAAGGAAATATTCAAGAGATCCCAGACCAGAGATCAAATCCTTCTGCCTCCATTTCTAGAAACTGTGTTTTCTAGGCTTGGATTGCTAGCCATTCCTACTAGGAAATTTCACATATTTGTAGACAGAGTCTGCAAAGGACCAGAAAGCCTCCGGATCTCACACTTCTTTAGAAGGTGACATATCAGGTAAATGCCCCTGCAATCCATCTCTGGCACAGACTTGTGATGTTTCTGAAAAAGGAATATTACAGTGGTATCAAAGCATCTTTCTTGGCTCATCCTGTGGCCTTAAAAGCCCAAGAAAGAGAAAAAAAGATGAAGAGGATGAGATTGATCTCATCCATTTTTGAGAAGAAGAAGAAGAACCTCCCCAAGGAGGAAGAGCAAACAGAAAAGGAAGACCCCTGCACTTCCTATTCTCATCTAGGAGGAAATAAAGAGTTGAGCAAGAGAGAGACTCCATCTCTTGGAAGAAAGGAGAAGAAAATACTCACAAATATTCTTCCCAAATCTATGCAAGGCACACATGAAGATTACAAAAATATTAGGAGGGAGATTGATGGAGAACCTCAAAGAGGGTTCGAAACTGAAGGAAGCCCTAGATTTGCACATGTTAAGGGTAAGCATGCAGCCACACACCATGATGAATAGTGCAGTCAAAGGCCCAGCATTTCTGTGAGGGAGATGAAAGAAGGAGGGTTTGTGACTAAGGAGGAAACCCTTAGTGATTTATTGAAATAGTATGAGACTCACACTCATGGATTCAGAAATCATCCCACTTTTTCTGAGTTTTTCAAGAGCAAGGTGAAAGGGAAGGAGCAGCAAGATAGATTTCATATATCTACTTTTGGAAGTTCACCTTCATATTCAACCAAAGATTGGGTGGAGCAGCCAAAAAACTTCCAACAGCAGCACCACATTTCAGAGGAATAAATCATCAAGGTTTTAGCGCTGCATTTGAGAGGTGAGGCTCATGCATGGTGGAAAATTGAGTCCATTTCTTTTGAGAATGTTAAAGCCTCATCTTATGTGAACTTCACTAAGTAATTGGTGAAAGGATTTGATCAGAACATTCTTGGAACTCATGATATGGAGTTAAACCAATGGACTCAAACAAAACCCTTGCATAGAAACGTAGTAACACCTCAAGAAACCATTGTAGGAGATGAAAACTTGCATCAAGCCTTGTTGGAGGCTAAACTTTCATCCCACACCTTTGAGCAACAAACTAGAGAGCTCTCTTTTTCAAAGGTGGATCATATTATTGGGATTTTTCCCAAATTTATTGCAGAAACGGAGGGCAACAACGCTACCAAATCTAGATATCATCTAGTGCCTCATGTAGTGGAGGAAGGAGCTTCTACTCCAAATTGAGGGATTCTTGTGTCTTTGCAAGAAGGTCCCCAAGATCTCATGCATGGAGATCAAGGCACACTACATGATTGAAATGTGCCATGGGAGATGAGGTGTAAAACCATGAATATTCATGAAGAATATAGAGGAGAGACCTAGCACCATGTGATGAGGAGTGCCCATCTCTATCCATTTTTGGAGGTCATTACGCCTAGGAAGGTGATTGAGTTGCGCAGTGGAAGCATGGATATGATTGTTCATCTATGTATACAGTCATATTCAAATGAGAATGTCTCATTGAGTGGAGACATCACACCAAGGAGGCCAATGGTTCATATGAGGAGGAGAGATGCTTCAAATAGTGAGGCATCAATCATTGATTTCAGCAGTGTGGAGGCCTTGGGATAGATTATTGTAGTGCTGGGGGTTTTGGGTAAAACCAAAGTAGAGGGTAGCATCCCCTCACTATCATTCTTACCCACTCTCCTTTCAGTACCTGCGCTGTGGCAGGGGAAGCAAGGGAGGGACAACAGCCTTCCCACTTGTACAGTTGACATGGTAGCAGTATATGCACACCACTCTTTGGAGGAATGGGCATAGTCACTTATTTTCCTTGGGAGGAAGAGGAGAGATTCATATATGAGTTTATCCCTTTGCATGAGTAGAAAACATGGTAAGAATATTGTTCATTTATATGATTTCCATGTTGATTCCTTAACCATGTATATGCAGGATGTTTCTCCAAGGAGGAGTATTCTTTGTCAAAGGATCTATGGTCTACTTGGGGCCAAGAGCATAGTTGATGGTCATCCCCTTGATGGAATTGGGGAAGATTTGTATTTTGGAGGACATTCTCACCATGCATCATACATCACTCATTTTCTCCAAATGCATGAGGAGAATGTAGCAGCAAACTGGTGGTTGAGGAACCACATATTTTTTCATTCTCTATTTCAGTTTATACTCAAGCCATGTTCGTTGCATATGAGGGATCATTGCCCCACTCACTCACTACATATGACAGCCAACTGAATTTCATTATGTCTCTCTATGCTGCTATAGATCACACTACTGTTGGGAGCATGATTGGAAGAAGGGCATATAGGATGGATGTGTCCTTTGGGGGAGAAGATCCCCATACTTTTTGCAAGGATGCTCTAAGGGGATCATGAGAGATAATGTGGCCACCATAGTTCAGCACTTATTTCTTCTTGAGGTGAGCCATGAGAGTGATGGGGAGTCATATGATGGTGTTGATCTCCTTCCCATCACAAAGGAGATACATTGGGCCAGATTGATTCACAATGGAGGAGGGAAGATCTTTGGAGATCCAAACTTCATCTTGCCATTTGAGGGCAGCATTTCTGTAGCCCAAGAGCAGCCTTCACTCCACACTTTTCATGAGTGGAGAGGTTAACAACGCGGGGTAGGCTATGATGCCTACCACTTTCAGGTTTTTAGCCCACCTTCTTTATTGGAGCTCAAGGTGGAAGAATATGTTCAACATTTGCCTTATCTAGAGGTAACTAGATTATTGTGGATGATTGCTTGGGGATGGAGGATTCACATGAGGGGAATGTTCTTCCCAATTTATTTTGACACCATGCCTCAAGGAGACATCTATATAACACCTTATTGCCTTCTTGGGTACACTCCATGTTCATGATGATGGCCACCCTGACTAGTTTACATTACTTGAGAGGAGCAGTATGGAGATTCTTTGTTGATACATCATCTCATTCTTCATGAGGAGTTCATCATAAGTAGATGCTACAGTTGGAGGGAGAGGATATCCTTCAGTTCTATCCTTACAAGTTGCTTGAGGGCAAGCAACATTTGGGAGGGGAGGACTGTAATGTTCCAAAATTTTATGGAACATTAAAAAATTTTGTTTTTTCTTTAGGAGTTGAATAAATGGGTAAGAAAACCCATTGATAATAAAGATCTGAATAAGGAACCCTTATAATGTGAAAGGGGATCAATAAAGAATTGGATTTCACACCCCATGTGTGAAAAGAGACAATTTGCAGATGGATAATTCTAGAAGAGCCGAAGTTGATTGCGCAGATTAAGAAGATAAGGTTCACTTGGTGGGCCAGCGCAATTTGCATGAGGAGGAGATCATTCTAGAGAGGAAACCCTAAGGTGTGGGGCCCATGGCAAAGCACCCTTCACTTGTTTAAAAGGAGAATGAAGTATCCATTCTCATTCATGCTTTTGATTACTATTTTGCTTGTCTTCTTAGAAAAGAGCATTCTCTAGCTGTTTAGCTGAGATGCAGTGCTACTAGCACTGGGTTTTCCTAGGTGGGAATCTCATCTCTTCCATGGAGTAGATCTTGGGAGAGCTTGTTCTTCATTTTTTCCATATTCTAACTTGAGGCCAAAGAATTCCATTCAGCTCCAGCACAGTCTCCATTGGTGGTTGATTTGTGTTGCTGGGCGTTGCAGGGTAGGGTTTCTCAACATCACTTCTGGCATTGTATTTCAGAGGAGGGAGTCTCCATTCCTTTGGGAGATAAGTGAGGGATTTTCTGATCTTAAATCCATCATCTTTGGCATCAGGCCAATCATTTCCATCAGCAGAAGAGCATCCCTCTTCCTTGACTGCGTAGTTCATAGAGAGCATTTGCAGTGAGGGTTGCATCATTTTGGTGGGTGGTGAGATCTTATATGAAAGAATCAAATTTTCATCTAGAAGATTGAACAAAGGAGTTATTACAGCAAAGGCATCATATTCAGCAAGCTCCTTTCATTTCCAATTTCTATTGAGTTGCAGCAGCTGCCCAGCAACTCTGGCATTTTGGTAAAAATGCCATTTTGTCTAGTTTTCGTCCAATCCTTTTAGAGGATTACTGTATTGTATTTTCAGGGGTTGAGACCTTACTCCCCCTTTATTATTTGAGCTTACATTTTAGTATCATTCATGTTTATGTATTTATTTCTGCAGTACCTCCATAGACTGCGCAATCTTAGTTGAGAATAAACTATGTGAGCAGTGCTTTCATCATTCTTATGTACATTGTCTCATTGAGACTCTTTGGCTTACTTTAAGTGAGATATTTCTCAAGAGTTTGTCTACATTTTCTACTGCACATATATTTACAGATTTATTTCATCTTCATATGAAATGGCTTCTTAGAGATAACGTTGTCATTTATTTTGTTGAGCAAAGTGCTATTGCAGCCCTCTTCATTGGGCCCTTTTCTGAAGATAACAGGTGAGGGAGGCTTATCTTAAGCTCCTAGAGATATTTTTTTTAAGTCCACTCTTGGATTTAAGCTCTATAAGGACATATTCAAGAGATCCTAGACCAGGGATCAAATCATGCTACCTCCATTTCTGGAAACTATGCTTTCTAGGCTTGGATTGCTAACCATTCCTACTAGGAAATTTCACATATATGTAGACAGAGTTTGCAAAGGGCTAGCAAGCCTCTGGATCTCACACTTCTTTAGAAGGTTACATATCTGGTAAATGCCCCCACAGTCCATCTCTGGCATAGACTTGTGATATTTCTGAAAAAGGAATATTACAGAAAGGAAATTGAAAGATGAGGGGAGAATCAATAGGTCTATAAAACAAAAATATATTGATTTTGATCCAGATCTTGGGGGGAGGCCCCCAAGATCTAAAAAATTGAAATGGATCTAACAAGATCTACAAAATTAGAATGCCAGAAAAAAAGAGAGAACACAAAATAAATAAAACCACAAATAAACTTGTTTTATTAAAACAAAGAATAATTGTAGAAGCTACATTGTGGTGGGAAATCTGTCCTTTTACAAATTGAGGCTTGTTATTTATAGCATTTTTTGAGTTACAATACCATGTGTAGATACCATAGGAAAATACCACGGGTAGATACCACTTACAATACCATGGGTAAATCCCATGTGTGGATGAATACCATGGGTGGATACATACCATGGGTCACTTACAATACCATGGGTGAATAAATATCATGGGTGGATGAATACCATGGGTCGATGCTATAGGGTAAACTGCTTGGGTTGTTGATTTTCGAATATCCCTCTCAGGGCTTTCCGGTGCCCGAGGCAGACAATAAGATTAGCTATGCTGTTCACAAAGATGGCATGAGCATGTTCATATTAGCTTGAAATAACTTGAAGGAATACAATAGAGAATTACCTCTTTGACAGTCTTGGAATCCCTTGGAGAGCGCTGCGCAGCGAAGCAAGAGTCCTTCTTCACCGGCTCCAAATCCGAGTCCTGCAATCAGTCAAAGCACCCACGTAATTTCTAATATAACAAGTATCCTATCAATTAAATCAATATACAATAAACATCTAGATTATACACATCTGAGCCATTCATATCATACTATGTAAATGTTCAAACAATAATGACAATATTAAGCATTGAATGGACAAAACGAACACAGTTCTATTGATTTTGAAAGAAGGAGGATTACAACCATCTTTTGTACGAAGCCCTCCTTAGTCTCCCAATCTCTCTTCTCTTTCAAGTGAAGAAGTCCAATTCAACAAGCTCTCTAGGAGCCTCTTTGACTCTTGGCCTTCACAATGTCACACTATTCTCTATTCCACAAGTATACAAGAACCTTGAGCAATCCTTCGACCCTCAATTAAGAGCCTTCAACTCCTTCTTATAGGAGAGGGAGAAGGCCATTGTTGCCCTTCTCTTTCCACTAGTTTGGAATGGAAAAAGCTTAGATGTTTCTTTGATCTCCATGCTTTTGCCTCTTTTGGAGTTCAGTCTCCCATGGCAATAACCAATAATGAACTGGTGCTTCTACAGTTTCCTTTGTGAACTGACTCCTTTGTGAGGGAAAGTCGGAGATTCAAATCATTCTCCACGCTCTTTTCCCAATTCAAACTTAAAACACGAGTAGCGCTTCCCTCCAGTGTAAACAGAGCATTGACCTAGCCACTAACGCGGCCAATGTACTAATTACCTGCATTATAACGCTCTTGTTCTATTCTATATATGCGTTACCCTGGCAGAAATAGGTTTAATTTAGGTCTTTGTACTTCTTCCATATTTGTTTTCCCCTCTGAGCTGATGAGGAGGTATTTTGACCTGTAACAGATGCCCCCTAAAGTGTGAGGTCAGAGACGAAGATGATGGCTGAAATACTTTATAATTTGTAGAGATAGAGAGAGATTGAAAGACTGAGGAAAACCTGAAACAACAACATAAGTCAGAAAATATAGTATTTGCCTAGAGTCGGGCATGTCCCATGCTCAGTAGCTTTAAACAACATGATTTCTCTAGAATAGAGATATGAAGAATCTGTCCACCAATAGGCACAATGTGGAAGTGTTTGTCATAACAGGATCAGGCTGAAGAAGTTGTCTCCATAAACAATATCGCAGCTTGGGGAAGGGAACACAACTTTAATGGTGTAGCCTTTACCCCAAGGTCTTGACCGCCGATTCACTTAAACTGCATATTTCTCAACATGTGAATGAAGGAGTTGTCGTTGAACATGTGATAAATCGTCTGATTACCAGTCGATAATGAAAACTGTTAACAGACGTGAAGGTGGCCACCGATAATGATGATGGTCCCTAAGATGCTCAGTACAATCTAGCGAGTGTGAATAAAAGGAGGACTACCTGCCACTGATGTCTGCAAGTATTCAGGTACTGATGGGTTTCTGGATCAACTTCCTAGATAAGATGTTGAAGTCGATAGGAAGTGATCTGTTGAAAGGTAGGCACTGATGCGTCCTACATCAGTCAACAAGAAACGAAAACCAACTGATTTTGTTTATGATTTGAGATAAGGAAGAGTAAATGGGAACGTCAGACGACAAATAATTTCTGTTATAATGAACGGTTTGGTTGATAACAGGAGCAGTAGATAACGAGATCTGCTTGAACAATAGAAGGCACTCTAGCAGGGTACTAGGCATATAAAGCGTGTTTGAACACCAAAGAGTGTGTTAGGATTTTACCGGTGCAGGGCCACTGGGAAATGAAGGCTAATACTCATAGATGGTAGGGTTCGGCTAACTGTGAAAGAGTTTTCTGGGAAGTGCCATGTTCAAGAATTTTGCTGCCAAATCGACCTTTTTTGGAAATGTAACAGGTGTAGTATCCATTTTGTCCAGATTTTTCCCCGTCTGATTAAGTTTAACGAGTCCAGACGAGTAAACTCGGTGAATTTTTCATGTTTAGAGAGTCTGAAAAATGTCAGGAAAGACAACTCTGTGCCCCATCTGATTAGATTTAACGAGTCCAGATGAGCAAACTCGGTGAATTTTTCGTGTTTAGAGAATCTGAAAAATGTCATAAAAGACAACTCCATGTCCTGTCTGATTAGGTTTAACGAGTCTAGACGAGTAAACTCGGTGAATTTTTCATGTTTAGAGAGTCTGAAAAATGTCGTAAAAGACGACTCCATTGGGGTACCTTTGTCATGTCTTGATAACCGGGCACGGCAAAGGGATAATAGTAAGCCTGAAACAGTTCATTTTCCGTAAGTTAGTCCATCGAATCCGGAAAAGTGAGAAATCTGTGTTGAATGGATGTCTACCTCATTTTTTTATGAGTACGAGGAGACGAAGTAAACTCAATATTCTTTGTGAAATTTTAATGAGTCCAGCAAAGAAAAACTCGGTACCTCTGTGAAATTTTAATGAGTCATGCGGTGAAAACTCGATACCTCCGTGAAATTTTAATGAGTCACGCGGAGAAAACTCGATACTTTTTCTGTTTAAAGAGCTTTGAAAAAAGAGGAAAAGAATGGCTCCTTGTTCTCTGTCTTGATAGTTTAACGAGCCTGACAGAGGCGACTCGGGATTTTTTTCGGTTTTATGAGCAAGAAAAAAGATTCCTAAAAAGAATACTCAATACTTCTTCATAGTTTTAACGAGTCTGAAGAAGAAAACTCTAGGTTTTTCGGATTAACGAGCAAGAAAAGACCAAAAAAATAACGCTCGATGCCAACTTCGTATAAGTTTAACGAGTCCGAAGAAGAGAACTCGAGGTTTTTCGGATTAACGAGCAAGAAAAATACCATAAAAAGAATTCTCGATAAAACATGAGTATGTCTGCTCATAAATCTTGATCCCTAATTAGAACATCAGTACCAAATCTCGAGAGTTGCGATATGCGTACAACAAGAAATCACGACTTTGTCGACTGACTTAAGAGAGCCTTGCCCCAGAATTTGCTATAAGAAGGTCAGAAGACTTTCATTTTCACTATTTTGAGTGCTGTGAAGAAGCTCTGGAGTGGAAAAGGGGTGAAAAATTCAGCTGACAATTACCGTCAATCCAGGCAACAGTTTTCGATTCTGTGAGATCCAGGTAAGAGCTAGAACCTCCTGCTATCTTTTAATTATCGTTTTGCTAGTTTTTGCTGGTTCAAAATTAGGAAATTTTGAGGCCCTAGAAAAATATTTGCGCCTAACGCAGGTCAGGAGTGCAATAGCCGCATTAAATGCACAACCCGTGAAGGGGTTCTGCGTTAGAATGCTCTGTTTTGTACTAGAGCCCACGTTAGGCGCACCGTGCTTTCTAACTATTCAATTTTTCCATTTTTGAAGTGGTCCAGGCAAGTTTTAATCGGTTGAAAATGTTGCATTTGCAGGTGTTCAGTTGTTAATCATGAGTATCTGGCGAGAGAGAGAACATGAGAAGGAAGAACGAGAGATGGTGACAGATGTGGCAAGTTTAATGGCTCTTCGGAGGTGCGGATTGCTCAAGTATGCCCGTTTAGAACTAATGAGGGGTCAAGAGGACCTCCTGAGGTGGCTGATCCAGCAGTGGGACGAACGACATCATGTCTTTCGGATTGGTGGCAATGAGCTCGCCATCGAAAAGGATGATGTGTACTTTTTGACTGGTTTTTCATGTCGTGGGGTGAGGCCCAATTTGACGGGGTCCAGAGCTGACCCTCGTTCCACTACTGATTTGATCCATGCGCACTGCATACATGGCACCCAGGCTGTGGGTAACCAGATACCTATTGCACAGGTGACTCTGAGACCACTGTGGTCTATACTATGGATGATTGTTCGCTTGGCAGGTGCCAAGAGTCAGCATGTGGCCACCAAGGCTCAGATGCTCCTAGCCTTGGATTGCATGCAGCCTCAGGTTTTCGACTGGTGTGACGGTGTGGTCCGTCGGGTCCGAGCAGAGCTTACTGCATGCAAGACCCGTACTCAAAGGGAGTTTGGGTACGGTACACTGATTTTTTCTTTCATACTGGAGCGGATACCACTGATGAGGCCCAGGATCCCTACAGCGCCATTGGGTCCACGTGAGCCGAGGCAGGCTCGGTGGGCCACTTTGCTTCCACGAACTGGAGAGGGTCCCGTCCGTCACTGTTTTGATGAGGGGTTTTTTGATTGGTTGGACTCCCAGATCATTATGATTGAGGATTATCCCTATGCAGGGATGAACTTCACAGGTGATCCGGAGTTATTCTTGCCCCTTGGCACCTAGTGGGGGCCCGATGGTAAGAAAAAATGATCAGTGTTTTTTCAAAGAAGTTTTTTGTGTTTTTAGCTTTTGAATGTTTATGTAAAAAAAATTTGTTTAAAAAGGGGTGAAAATTTAGTTTTGACATGAAGCTTTTGCTTGCTTGACACAGATGTGGCACCTGTCCGTCCAGTTGGGGCCCCTTGCAATGCACGGTGAGGATTGCAGCTACCCGGGGCTGGCGCACCAGTAGAGGATGCGGAAGCCGGCGACGACGATGATACCCAAATTTTACATGAAATCTCCAGGAACCTAGAGGGTCTGAGTATGGGTATACCACCGCTTCCTATGCAGGAGGTTCCAGTTCGTCTGCAACGGCATACTATGGGTGTGCCGGAGAGATACTTATTTCCTCTGAGGAGGATAGCTAGAGCAGTTGTATGCTATCATGAGCATCAGGCTTAGCTGGTGGAGTAGATGTATTAGTGTCAGAGCATGGCTTAGTGTAGCCAAATTTTGTAAAACACCCCAAGTTTTGGGAGATTTTCTTTTCGATGTTTACTATGTACTGGACATGACATATATATATGTATATATATTTTTTGGTGATTTGTGTTTTTAAATTTTTATGTATTTTTTGATGTGATAAAAATATATGTACTCATGAGTAAATCTTTTACAATAAATGTGATAAATGCCAATCCAACACATAATTTGCCAAAGAATCGGCTAATGCATTAAATTCTCTAGGAACGTGTTCGAATGTGATTGTTTGAAATTGACGTTCTAAAAGTCGCACTCGTAAAAAATAACGTAGCAATACAGGGTGGCGGACACGGTAACAATTGTTTAACTGCATAATGATGAGTTGGGAATCTAACCTGACCACTAAATCGGAGATGTCACGAGATGCCGCTTCCGTGAGGAGTTGGATCACTGACATGTACTCGGCAACATTATTGGTGGCGTTACCCAGGAAAATTCCCCCGGAACCAAGAAGGTCCGACTCAGGAGTATAGAGAACCCAAGCAGCTGAAGCAATGTGTCTAGTGTGACGACTAGCACCGTCCGCATATCCAACGTATGATAACGAATGCGATGACATCTGTGCAAAAGAGAAATATTACATGAGAAAAAACACCTTAAACCAAAAACAATAATCCAGAAGCATCAAAATAAAATAGGCAAAACTTATATACATAAAATTACAAAGCATATGCCTAGTGCGAAACTAGGCAAAATACTTCTTCAGATAGAGCCCGTTGCGGGGCTCCTCGAGTGGAATTCCATTACAGTCCTGTAGTTCGTAAGCTCCTTTTGAGAGGGCTTTAGTAACGATTTAAGGACCGAGCCACAATGGTTGGAGTGTTCCTGCCCCCAAGAGGTCGTGCTTTTGATCATATAGTAGAACGAGATCGCCCTCTTGGAAAGAACGAGGCTTGACAGATTTGTCGTATTGAGCTTTAACTCGGCGCTGGTGAGCTTCGAGTGCTAGTGTAGCATCTCGATGAGTTTCGGCCAAATGATCGAGCGAGAGCAAGCGCTCTTCTGTGGCGGTGGTGCCAGGCAGGAGTTCAACGGCAAGTTTGAGTGATGGGATTTCGCACTCGATCGGAAGTACTACTTCCAGGCCGAAAGCAAGTTGGAAAGGTGTGATATTTGAAAAGCAATATGGAATATTTTCCATGATACCTGTCTTGACCTAGATATCAATGACCAGTGTCTTGGAAAGATTACCTATGTTCCCTTCTGAATCGATAGTGTGAACAGTCGTATAAGAGGAGGGAACTATCTCAGGTTGGTCAAAAGACGGGATTTCAGTTTTTATCGCCTCCGGATCAATCGTTGAAGTGTGATGGTGAAACTCTCCCCAAGGTCGTTCTTCTAATGACATGATCTCTGGAATAGCTTCGTCTGTAGGCCAGACTTCATTGAGGAGATCCTTAGAGAGAACTGTTATGGGAGAGAGGTTTGTACTTGTGGTCGAAACCATATCAGTGGAGGGTTCAGATGTGCTTTGGATGGCTTGGTAAGCCAACTCTACCGGCGAAAGTGGCATCTGATCTCCATAAGAATCAATATCTGAAGGTGCCGGGATGATCCATGGGTCGATAGAGCCATCTGAAAAGGTGGATATCATTGCAACCATGTTTGGGATCTGTGGCGGTGGTAGAGGAAAACAACCCAGTAGGGAAGATGCCTTCAGAAGACCAGTACCGATACTGACGTAAGAGTCAGGGACACCTCCTATTAGGGGTACAGTGCTACTTGGTAAAGTGGCATAATCAGGGGTGCAGAAGGATAGCTGATCGACCGTGACTAGTTTCCCATCCAATGGAAATAGGATGAGTCGGAAGACCGAAGACACGATGGCGGTCACAGCATAAGACCAACTGCGACCGAGCAATAGATTATAGTCGAGATGATGCTCTACGACTTCAACGTCCACGTTTACCGTTTTCCCACTCAGAGTGATGGGAAAGCTAGCAAGGTATCCTTTTGGTAGGAAAGTGTGGCCATCGAAAGCTTTGAGGGAATTTGATGGCGGGGTTAGAGTAGGAGAACCTAAATGGAGCCAGCAAGCTTGTGACATAACGCAGGTCGAAGCACCTTCATCTATGACAGTGCGATGGATTGGTCTCCCTTTCGACACAACCTGCACCTGGAATGCGAGTTGATGTGAGAGGCGAGGTTTAGCCTTTTCCATATCAAAGATTGCTAGCATGGAATCTTGGGGATCTATTCCACCAATGGTCGAAAGCAAGGCTTTCCTTTGTGTTGGACAGGTTTGTAATACTTCAAGAGCAGACATAGCTGATGGTGCCTACGCAAAATCTTCTACAATATTGTAGTTTTGGGCTGCACGTGCAGAGGTATTATGAGTCATGTGTCGAAGTGTCCCTTTGGGGGGACGAATTACAGGTTCAACAGTAGGCCTTTCGATATGTAAATCGTTGGGCGACAGCGGATTGGAACTAGTTCCAGGTTCCTGAGCATCTATGGTAGGATTTCCATAAAGCTTGGCATGATTTTGAAGGTCAACACTCTCGATGCCATAAATGGCGGATGGTCCTTCGCCGGAAGGATACGAACCACCGTTTCCCCGTTGATGGGGTTGTGGCAGATTGTCAACCATGTGTTGATGTTGCTGCGGTTGATTGGGGAAAGGATTGTGAAGAACGACAGGTGTTCGCCCAGAATCCTTGTTAGCAATAAAATCGGTGCATTCCTGCAGCCAAGGACATTTGTATGTCAAGTGATCCTCTGCACAGATTTTTCAAGGAAATTTCATGGGTTTATCCTTTCCTCTGTCATTTCTGGCAGCATTTTTCTTATTAGGGTTATTCTGATTATCCGACTGCTCTTCTGAAGAAGACGTTTTCTTCTTGTTCTTCTTATTTTTCCCGCTAGGTTTTTGTGAGATTTGCACCAAATTTATCTCAGCAGGAGGAAGAGGAGTCGTTTGATGGGGGGCAGTGGCAGCCGAGGATGGCTGGAAGGTTTGCCCCCGAGACTGATTGGTGGCTACACCAGAGATCGCGCCAATGAGACCATCGGCATGAGCTCCGGTTTTCTGAGTAGACGAAGGGTTTGGGTTACCAGGGGCATGGGGGAGAAGATCGTAAAGCGTGCCGGATTGTGAATATATTAAATCCAGGTGTTGGGCACGAAGAATACATTGATCTTCTGTCACCACACCAAAAAGGCCAATGTCTTTAGAGATGTGGTGTAAAAGAGACTTGCAAAACCAATTGGACAAGAGATGGTCCAATATTGGCGCTTTGACGAGCCTCCTCCTACGTCTCCATTTATGAATATGGTCGAAGATGTGGGTGGCGGTGTCCTGTCGCAGCGATGTTAGCAATTTTGTTCTGGTTTCCACTCTAATTGGAAGTTGGAAGTTCTTTAAGAACTCCGTCGCTAAAGCGCCAAACATATTGATGGCGGCGCGTGGCAATTCAATGTACCACTTGGCGGCATTGCCTGTAAGGGTGCGGGGAAACAGTCGAATTCGGACACTATCATCTACCATGGAATTGGATATGGACCATAAATGGAAGGTAGTGATGTGTGCGGCCGGGTCATCCCCATGTTTCCCGTCGAACTTCGGGATATCAGAAGGAATCTTATGCGGTATTGGAGGCCAAAGCGAGTTGTGGTTTATGGGGTCGTTCGTTAGCTTATGGATGTCGGGTATGTCCAAAGCTGCCAAGAAAGGAAATTGTGGATTTTCCCCCGAGTCTAACCAAGGTAGTATGGGCTGATTACTTGGACCATAGGGTCCTCCCATCCACGTGTTACTAGAAGGGTAAGTGGGACTTTGATAAAAACCTCCCATAGGTGGAGGAGTAGGAACATACAGTTGCTGTCCATAGGGCATAGTGTATTGAGGGGCAAACGGTTGGTTGCCCCCAGCATAAAAGTGCCCTCCCATTCCAGATGGAGGTTGGGGTTGGTTAGTCCAAATGGATGCAATAGAGTTTGCCGGAGGCATACTAGTACTTGCATAATTTGGCAACGGTATAGATCCTACACCTATGTTTGAACCACTTAAGGGGATAGTATTTACAATGGGTTGTCCCATTTGTCCTAAGGATTGCATAGGAAGAGAAATATTCCCTACTACCTACGTACTAATAACACTGCCCCCTGGTATAGTGGCCAGGGGGTTTGAACTCAACAGAGAGTTCCAACCGAAAGGGTTACTAAAGGGCACCGAAGTAGTCATGCTCGTGGGAGGAGCTACCATGGTCCCCAACATGGTCACGGTAGGAGTAGATGCCGAAGGGTTCGGTAAACTATTGACAGTTGTGTTGACCATAGGATTGGGGGTAGGTGTATGTTGACTACTGGGGTTACCCAGTAATGGCATAGAACTGACCACCGGCAGGGAGGATGGTGGCGAACCAGGAATGGTTGTCATTGGTATCGACCCTTTGGATGCCGGTGGAGAAATAGATGTTGGTGTTGCCGCAGACATATCTCGGCGTGGTGTAATTTGGATTATCACAGGCCCTAACGAATCAGTGAGCGGAGGATTGTAATTAGGTACAACGCCTTCAGTGAAAGGGTCCTCTGGGAGTTCCGACTAATAAGGGTCTATGTGATAATCAAGATTAGTCAGAGGAGACTGCTCTTCCGTAAAAGGCCCAGGTTCACCAAGGTTCAGTTCTTCCTCTAGGTTGAGAGGAGGTAGACATTGCTATCGTCGAGACAGACGGCATGGGTCAGGGGATGCCACGGTGGCCGGTTTTATTTTAAAAAATTTTATTAAATTGTGATCTATTATGAAGTCTCAAATGACAGTAACCACACACTTAACAAAAAGAAAAAGGACTTTCTAAAATTGATCAGCAAGCAGCCAGAATAGGGTGCCCTGTCTGAGTACTACCGTTCACTGGTGATGAAATCCAATATCGCAATAGTATACAGAAAGGGTTGGTCGAAAGTATAGTTATGGTCACTCTAGAGCTCCGCCCGAACCTCAGACGATAGGTGTAAGCACTCTCGTGAAGACGAGTACCCTCCTAAATACCGAAGACAGAGTGGGTCCGTCTGTTTCAGGTACCAGGATAGCCCGTCCCAGTCACCTTGTGTAAGTCCCTAAAATTATGGCCACTAAGGATACCTCAAATAACAGACATCATCAGGGGGGTCCACAGTCAAGGACAGTGTGCTATATGGGCAGAATACCTAGATCCCCGATCTAGTTTCGACATCCCTGAAGGGAACCCCAATATATAACACACCCACAGGATGCAGTCGAAGGTGGGCTACCTTCTAGTGCACCCAGGTGTTGTCTCACGCTGAGCTCCGGTAAAGGAACGGTCCCGATAATGTGAGTGCAGCAGGATTTCACTCGTTAATGACTCTAGTTTTCAAGTTTTGAGATCTTGGGTAGTTTTCTCACTTTCCTAACCCAAGATCCTAGCCTGAACTACTGTTTGTGTGAGGACAAAAAAGAGTAATTAGATTGATTTTAGTGTCTCTTTATTTTTAGTGTACTTTGTTATTAGTCTTGCGGAGGGGGAATGGACGTATGAAGTATAGTGAGACTCTGACTCAAGAAACCATGCAAAACATGCTCTAAATATTAAATTCAATGAAGAGTGTTTCTACAGGGAGAGGTTTATTTTTCAATCATCCATGCACCAACATGTAAATAACACAGCTCAAATTTTAAAGATTCAGACTTCTATCTACCTCTTTTAACAGTCTGTGAACTAAAACTTTCAGAATAAACTCAGCTAGACGCAGAAAAAAAAAATAATAAATAAATAAAATTCTCTTTTAAAAAGTAAATGTTTTGCACACTAACTAAATAAGAGAAACAAATAACAATGCCAGTTTAGCAGACAAGCACAGGGATTCAGTCGGTGAAAGGTACTGATGGCCAAAAAAATCTACAGCTAAAACACAGTCACAGTAGTGAACAGCAAGGTTTTTGGCTGAGTAATGCTCTGTCTGTGAGAAAATACAGTGTTATAACGCACTGTATTTAAGCATAGACCGTGTTATAATGCACTGGATAGCCTGCATAGGTCGTGTTAACCAGGGAAAAGCTCTTCAGTTGGCCAGACAGGAACAGGATTGAACTCTGCAAGCGTTTGGTATGTCTACTGGGCATCAAAAAATGGTCGGAAGGATATTTGAACAGAGGAGAAGAGAAGAAAGGAAGGAATAAATAGTCCGGAAACTATGGGGGAAATTCCCCAGCAGAGTCGCCAATTCTACTATAGGGTAAACTTCTTGGGTTGTTGGTTTTCGAATATCCCTCTCAGGGCTTTCCGGTGCCCGAGGCAGACAGTAAGATTAGCTATGCTATTCACAAAGATGGCATGAGCATGTTCATATTAGCTTGAAATAACTTGAAGGAATACAATAGATAATTACCTCTTTGACAGTCTTGGAATCCCTTGGAGAGCGTTGTGCAGCGAAGCAAGAGTCCTTCTTCATCGGCTCCAAATCTGAGTCCTGCAATCAGTCAAAGGACCCGCGTAATTTCTAATATAACAAGTATCCTATCAATTAAATCAATATACAATAGACATCTAGATTATACACATCTGAGCCATTCATATCATACTATGTAAATGTTCAAACAATAATGACAATATTAAGCATTGAATGGACAAAATGAACACAGTTCTATTGATTTTGAAAGAAGGAGGATTACAACCATCGGTTGTACCAAGCCCTCCTCAATCTCCCAATCTCTCTTCTCTTTCAAGTGAATAATTCCAAGTCAACAAGCTCTCTAGGAGCCTCTTTGACTCTTGGCCTTCACAATGTCACACTATTCTCTATTCCAAAAGTATACAAGAACCTTGAGCAATCCTTCGACCCTCAATTAAGAGCCTTCAGCTCCTTATTATAGGAGAGGGAGAAGGCCATTGTTGCCCTTCTCTTTCCACTAGTTTGGAATGGAAAAAGCTTAGATGTTTCTTTGATCTCCATGCTTTTGCCTCTTTTGGAGTTCAGTCTCCCATGGCAATGACCAATAATGAACTGGTGCTTCTGCAGTTTCCTTTGTGAACTGACTCCTTTGTGAGGGAAAGTCGGAGATTTAAATCATTCTCCACGCTCTTTTCCCAATTCAAACTTAAAACACGGGTAACGCTTCCCTCCAGTGTAAACAGAGTGTTTCCCTAGCCACTAACGCGGCCAATGTACTAATTACCTGCATTATAACGCTCTTGTTCTGTTCTATATATGTGTTACCCTGGCATAAATAGGTTTAATTTAGGTCTTTGTACTTCTTCCATATTTTTCTTCCCCTCTAAGCTGATGAGGAGGTATTTTGACCTGTAACAGTCGATGCCATTTACAATACCATGGGTAAATTCCATGGGTGGATGGATAACATGGGTAGATGAATACCATGGGTTGATGCCATTTTCCATTCGGATCATTCCTCCCTCCTTAAGAAGAAATGGTCCTCATTGCATGAATTTCCCTCCTGAAAAGCCTTGGTTGAATATGAAGAGCCACTGAAGAGAATTATTTTCTGTAGTTAACCCATAACCATGATGAATGAAGATCCGAGGATAGAGATATCGTGTAATGCTTGTGACCAACTATGATATTGACAGTGTGCAGCCTAGCAAATGGACTTCGATGAAGTGTGGGTTTGTGGATGAACCAAAACCATGACAAATGAAGATCCAAGGATATAGATACCCTGTAATGCTTGTGACCAACTGTGTTACTAACAGTGTGTGGCCTAGCAAATGGACTTCAATGAAAATGATTTTGTGCAATTGACCCATAACCGTGATGTTGATTGTTAATGAAATAGCAGGTGCCTACATAGCTTGGGGTGGGAGGGCACATCTCCAAATAACCCAAGCTTAATGCTGCTATTCTAAAACTGATGAATGTGAAGCAGGTGCCTACTAAAGCGGGGTGGGAGGGCACGTCTCCAAAGGGAACCCGCTCCGAATGCTGCTCCAAATTTAAAATGAGCATAACTCGGTCAATATAACTCAGAATATTTGTTATAACCTATTTTTGGAAATGGAATGATCATTATGCATCTTCTCATGTGTTTGAAACCACTATCCAGAGACTCTAAACTCTCAGATTCATGCTGGAACTGTCTCGCCGTCACAAAATTTCTGAAAAAAAAATAGTTTATTTTAAATCAACGATAACTCCCACATCCGGACTCCGATTCGACCGATTTTCTTTTGAACTTTGGTGAGTTTTCAAGAGGAGCTCAGATCTATATCCATTTCTCTGAAATTTTGCACTAAAAACTATGAAAAATGACAGGAGAGCCGCCGTCCATGAATTGTCATTAGAAAAATTGCTTCAACGTTGCTGATTTTGAATCAGCGATATCTCCCTCATCCGAACTCCAATTTGGCTGATTTTTTTTTTTTTTATTTGGTATTTTTCGCAAGGAATCTAGATCTGGTCTTTTTCTTTTGTAAATTTTTCACCAAAATTTTTAGATCTGATCTGAAAACTCGCCACCCAAAAAAAATTTCATGGATTTTGTTGAAGATTGTTGCAAAACATTGAAACTGAAATATGTTTCAAACCCTCATTCCCATGGAGGTGTAACCTGAATATGATACCACTAATCTGAATCTTTGGGGGAGGCCCCAAAGATGTAAAAATTTGAAATGGGTCTGACAAGATCTACAAAATTAGAATGCCAAAAGAAAGAGAGAACACAAAATAAATAAAACCACAAAGAAACTTGTTTTATTAAAACAGAGAATAATTGTAGAAGCTACATTGTGGTTGAAAATATGTCCTTTTACAAACTGAGGCTTGTTACTTATATATTTTTTTGAGTTACAATACCATGTGTAGATACCATAGGCAAATACCATGGGTAGATACCACTTACAATACCATGGGTAAATCCCATGTGTTGATGAATACCATGGGTGGATACATACCATGGGTCACTTACAATACCATGGGCGAATAAATATCATGGGTGGATGAATACCATGGGTTGATGCCATTTACAATACCATGGGTAAATTCCATGGGTGTATGGATAACATGGGTAGATGAATACCATGGGTTGATGCCATTTTCCATTCGGATCAGATTTAGTAGAAATTGAAAAAAGTAGCAGTTTGACAATATTCCATTCAGAGAAATCTATTTCTAGTCTGACAAGATTCTCACTAAAATATCATGAAGATTAACTATCATGAGTGATGCTCTTCCAATGTTATAATATAGATTTTATCAAGAATTCTCACTATGTGAGACTTACAAAAATCGATAAGACACATAACAAGCTTAAGATACTAATAAAAACACATAACAGTATGATGATTTTCAAACTGGAACTAGAAGAAAGGAGATATGGAAACACAAATAAAGTAGACAATACACACAACAAATTGTTAATAAGTCCTTAGTAGTATTATTCCATTTCATTCACAAAAAATATTACATTTCATATAAGTCAAAATTCAATGACCACAAACCAACCTTGACTTCATATCAATTTGGAATATATATACAAAATATGATACTTTCATATTCCACAGAAAAAGGAAAATGTGTTTCAAAAGTAATTACAACCTCGTGCAAGAGGTGAGGCTTATCCTAAAACTTGAATACAAATTACTATGACATAATTAAAATAAACAACATTAAGGCTAACAATTTAGAGTGGTTTGTATGATGTGGCAATCTATGGGAAGACTCCTCTTCTGTTATGTGCAACCAACTCCACAAAAAGTGTAAACAATAGTGAAAATGGCGTGTGGTTGTTCCTTGCATGCTGCCTGGTGCCTTGTAGAAACATGTTGGTGCTAAGAGCAGTGGTAGAAAATTGTTTCAGATAAGCTCTACTACTGTTCCGATGTTCCTTTCCTTCTTTGATGGAAAACCCTTTATAATGGTGGAAAACTCGAAACTTTTGGATAAAATGCTAGAGGTTCATTTTATGAGATATTACAAAGAAACCCTTTGAAAAAGGTTTAATTGTTAGGGGAGATGTGGAGCAGAATGAATGATAAGCGAGAGGAGAAAACCTTTTAGACATATATCACAATCACAAATCGTGGTCAGATCATTTAAACTTAAGACACAAACAGGAGAAAATGCGATTTGTGATGGGGTGATGACATGGAAAAGAAGTGGGACCGATCACAGATTGTGCATCACAATTTTTGATATGAGACAAAAGAGTTAAATATTAAAACTCACGAAGTGTGATGTGTGATGAGAGCGGAGGTGACATGGCATAAAAAACAGTTGGGTCACCCGCAGATCGTACATCGAAATTTTTATTATGAAACACGGGAGCTAAACGTTGAAATTAGCGAAATGCGATGTGCGATGTGAATGGAGGGACGTGTCATGACAGACGGTGGGACCACCCGAAAATTGAAAATCTGAATTTTTGAGGGAGCGAAAGGGAATGCGGTAAGTGAAATTTGTGAAAATGTGATGCGAAATGGTAGGTGGGGCACTTTAAATGGATTTTCAAATAAGAAAGTGAAAACTTCGTTAAGTCATGGTGATATGATAAAAAGACACCCAAAGCAAAAAAAAAGGCTTTATAACATATTCAAGGCATATTAAAGGGAAGTATGGGTCCCAGACCATACCGCAACTCACATTTTAGGGGTTTTGTAAGAAATGGCAATTGTAACGTGAATGGGAGTTAAAAATGTGAAGAGCTGATTGCGATGAAAGGTAAGGGGTCCACAATGTTAATTAAGTGTGGTAAGTTATATCATATAATATATGATATAACCAAGGTTTTATTATGGTGCAGGTAAAAACTGCGATAAAATAAATATATGGTAAGTTAAAAAGGAAATATGATATGGCTTTTGATGGGTGTGCGAAGCTAATTTTTAACTATAAAAATTGGATTTTATGAGTTAAAAAGGGGTTTTGAAAAGGGAAATGAGAGGCCGGACTTTGGGTTTTTTGGGAAAATGAAAGGTGAAAGAGGGAAAATGAAATGAATTAAAGTACAAATTAAATTTTCTCACCACTACAATTTGACAGCGACACTTTCATCTTATAATCGAACTGAAAAGGCAGATTGATTCCTTGGAGAATGATGACCAGACTTTGAAAATATTTAGAAAAATTGTAGTGCTAACAAGCCCTATTTGTCCTATATGTGTCTCTAGAACCACTTAGACCATTCCTCCCCACTGAGGATATTTTGGTCCTCCAAAAGCATGAACAATAATCTGCAACTACTGTGTACAATGTCTACACCATAAGTGTCCTGAAAAAGGTCACCCTTCCTTCTCCTTCACCTTTTTCCTTCGGAGCCATAAGTAATGAACCAACACCTGCATCCTTTGCAAACCTGTAGTACAATATCTTGCAAATTACATGCTCAAATATGACCAACTATGACCCAAGCATTCCATACTTTCCACGAGTTTAAATAATCGGTGGTCAAGTTTACATCAAATGGAAATCATGCCCTAGCTATCATTGCAAGACCAAAAACATCATTGTCACATTTCAAAGTGATGGAAAATGCCTCATCACTTTTACATGAAAGAAATGCATCATATGATTTATAAAACAAGGCCAAAATATCATTGTTTCTTAACAAGCGATGGAAAAACACATCATCACTTTCACAAAATATGCAACATATGATTTAAAAACATGGCCATGACACACTAACATATCTCTAAAAACAATCTAGAAATATCATCTCTCACTTATCAAATTGACTGGATCATCTCCCTGTGGCATGTTTTCTTGTCGAGCAATCATTTCAGCTGGTTCACACACCAACGCTTTGTCCTTAAGGTGTTGCTCTGGATGGATCCTCAAACATGTGGCTCTTTGATGGCCACTTTGGTTGCAATAACTGCAAAAATTCTTCTTCCTCCAGACCTTATTAACTAGTTTCTTTTTTTTCTATGGGGAAGGCTTTCCATGCCTCATCCTCCTTTGTGCTGCCATTCTTTTCCAACACTTAGCAAACACATGGTTATGTAAACCACAAAAATGACAAGTTTTTTGATGCCATGAATTACGACCATGATTCTCAACATTATTATAATCAAAATGCACTCTAGAATAGTGAGACTTGTTATACCTTCCTCGGTGGTCTTTGGTGCGATCATGGTGATGAGAGATTGCGTCAGCTCTTTCACTGCAAAGTTCACTTTCATGGAATGATGATAAAGTGTCCCCATCAATCATCTTCCTTGGTGAGTTCAACAATGTATGTTTTCCTTTGATGTACTTCATACATCATCCTTCAGTGTATCCCAAACCTATGTAGTTAGGTCCCTGCACAACCTCCAATGGTTGAGTTATGCCTTAACCATGAATTCCAGGTCCTCCTCCTTTGTACCCCATGCTGTTAAGGAGTCTCATGTCGGTTCCTGTAATGGGTATCTCCACACTTCAAACAGAAATGATATCATGTGAAGATGAAACTGAAGAGAAATCAACATTGTTTACCTCAGATGTCGATTTGGAAATATGTGAAGAGGGCTTCTCTAAGCCTTCCTTGTGCTTCACTTCCTCCAAGTCCTCTGTCATGGCTTGGAGCTGAAGCTGCAATCGTTTCTTCTCCTCCTTCTCTTCCTGTAGGATTTTCTTCAATGCCTCGTGATCTGCTTGAAGACTTTCATCGTGGTGCCTCAATTCTTCCAATGCCTCTATTTTGGCTTGCAATTGGAGCTGCATGTGCTACTCTTCCTCCTTCTCTTCATGTAGGAGTGTTTTCAATGCAGCATGCTCTGTTTGAAGACTTTTGTTTTCATGCTTCACTTCTTCCAATGCCTCTGTTGTGGCTTGCAATTGAAGCTGCAACCGATGTTTTTCCTCCTTCTCCTCTTGTAGAAGACTTTTCATCTCAGTGTTCTCGCTGCTTGTCTTTCATAAGCTTCCTACAATATGTTCACTTTCTCGGACACCCTCAGCATGGTTTCATACATTCCCTTGACATCCTCCATTACTCAACTCAGCGAACATTCAATGGTTCATGCCTACAATCCAAATTAGCAAGAAGACCACTCTGATAGCACTTGATCTGAGTAATTTTTGCTACCCTTTAAACCAAGACCTTTTACTTCGGTTGATGTGTTAGAATTGCATCAAAGCGTTAATGAACATAAATGAACATCTGCATAATGTAAATAAGAGGAACATAACAAGAATTAGCAACATACGATATTGATAACGAAGTTCGTCCAGGAGGGACTACGTCTCTAGGCCTCAGTGTCAAGATGGTGCAAGTTGCTGCATTAAGTGTTGGAAATAGTGATGTTGTACATGGATGGTGTTTTCTCTGTCATACAAGGAAAATTCCCTCATGCAAGAGGGGCTATATATCTCCATGAAATGTTCCACTATAATAACTCTCACTCTCAAAAAGGACTCCTATCAGCATGACAATATCACTCATGACGACTGTGAGTATCCCATGGTTTTTAAGCTTCTATGGTTATTGTTGTTATTTTTTATTGCAGAATCTAGATTATCCACAATATCATAAAATGATTGTCGATGTTTCGAATCCCGTCAACATGGGAGAAAAGGGATCTCAATCAAACATACATGGTGACAATGAGTATCCTGCCAACAAGGTAGCAAAGGGATATCAAACATAAATAAAACAAATTGATGATATAAATTGCATCTCACATCAAGAACAAAAACAAGATCCCAAATCAAACTTCAAATATGGATATGTATAGCACAATGCATCTCATAGAAAAAATACAAATAATTACATGATCACACTGCATATACCTCACATCCTGGAGTTATCTGAAGAAAAGGATGATAAACTACTAGACCTGGTTGTACCATCAATCTCATGGCATCAAATATAATGAAAACGACTTCTCACACATTGAGTTTTGTCACCTGCAACTCCACTTTGAAAAGTGGTTGAAAACATAAGGCTCAGATGGAAAATATAACTGCAACTCTAAACTCATGTCGTGGAGAGGTGTAGGATTGACTGTCAGTTTGCTGAATTCTGACACTGTCGAAATTTGGGCCTTAGGGAATCTTTTAGATTCCCCCTAGATTCCTTAAAGATTTTGCTCCACAGGGAATCTGGAAATATGAAACTCAAAACAAGAATTTGATCTCACCATTGAGATCCTTGTGAAATTCTGAGAAGAATGAGTATAAGGTTGACCTCATTCTAACACCGGTGAATTTCGACCTCCAAGGAATATGAAATATTCCCTCAAGATTCCTAAAAATTCTCCTCCACAGATAATCTGCAAAACCACTGCTCAAATGGGAAATTTTGGCACACCATCGCACTCTCTACGAAATTTTGGTTAAAATTCATATAAATTTCAAGACATTATAACACAGGAAAATTTTACCTCCTTGGAATCAAAAAGTTCCCTTGGCATCAAAAAACATTCCCTCAAACTGTGTGTAACATCATGCCTCAAACTGCATGTCCATCTTTCATCTAACTGGCCTTCTCTTTGCTCATGGCTCCATTGGCCTCCTTGTGCCCTCATCTCTCATGTATTCTCCATCATTCTCCATGGTTTCCTTGAACCATTTGAATTGTGTTTTATAATAAAGTGTGAGAATGAATAAGACAAAGTGTGAGGTTCGCACTTTGGTTGGCATAATCATATTAAGATAGCTGTTGTTGGTAACGACTCCCAAAAACAAAAATGGAGGTTTTGTTTAATATGGAATTTTACAATATTTAATATGATTTTTGTTACATAACAATTTACCATATTTAAATTGATTTTGATTTTTTAATAACTATATTTAATATATAGTTATTTTTTTAACGATTTTTTTGTTTTTATGTGGGAAATTAAATATCCTTTTGTTTTGTCTTTTCTATAGGGGCAAGGGGCCAATGGAGGAGCACCATGTGTCAACAGTTGATGGGCTTGCCATGTGGGTCCCACATTCTTACGCCATGTGGCATGTTGTGGGCCCCACTTCCCTTACCTTAACAAAGCTTCAAACAACTATAACTTTCTTATACAAGCTCGAATTGATGCATCGTTCACACCGTTGTGATCAAGGCGAAGAACTCTTCAAATTGAACCTAGTTCGAGAGAAATCCAAACACTTTTATTTTTGAGCTTTCATCAGCCCTTTTTGTCCTGTATGTGTCTCTAGAGCCACCTAGACCACTAGGGAGGTTAAAACAAACTCTCCTTTTAGCCTTTGACTGACCTACTCATCATTAACGATCCTCAAAATTACATCAAAATGATATTTACAAGCCTAATTACATTCATCTACATCAAGTCAACTCAAAAAAGGAGGAATTACATCATGAAAAACAAAATTTTATTGAAGAAACTCGAAAACTTGTCCAATAGAGAAAAGCACAAAGCCAACAGGGAAAAATGCAGTGCCACCAGGGAAAAGTGAAATGCCATATTGTAGAGCACTTTTGATTGCCTTCTTGAGCTCCAAATGTTGATCTGAAGCTACCATTGGAAACCTTTCATTGTCTACTTGTCAATAGACTCCTTAAGAAAGAAAAATGGCCTCTCTAAGGCTGAGAAAAACGCATTTTCCCAAGGTCACTCCAAAAGCGTAGCGCCTGGGTCAAAAAGGTGGCATAAAGTGAGTTTTTGGCATATTTTTTGCACTTTTATCCCAACTTGTTTGCTTGCATGGAACAAAAATTAGATAGATGAGATATGCAGGTGATTAAGATATCCATATATGTTGATTTTAGGTCATTTGGACCTCTGAGGGAAAAGCATTGCAATTTCTTGTTTAAGCCAAAAACACTAAAATTTCCAAAATTTTCTCAAAATTTGCCCAAACTTGCCCCATGAATTCAAGAGGTGATATGTTAGGTAATGAGGGAGGCTTGAGCCAACAAATTAGTTTTTTCCTTCTCCTTTTTCTTCATTAGGGTTTGCCTTTATTTCTTCTTCAATTTCTTGATTCTAATTTGAGAGATATCGTTCCTTGTGAAACAATGCATGGCCATGTGCCTCTGAAGAGTATTGTTCCTATTAGCCTTCTCAAGAAGCTTCTCTAAGTGGAAATTGACCTTGTCAAGCCAAAACTCCTTATCTTGCTCAATTTATGATGCAATTAGGTCATCAAAGTCTTCTTTACCTAATGGTGGAGATGTTTTAGTTTGTTGCTCTTGCTTCCTTTTAAGACCTCTTGTTATTGGTATCCTTGGTTTGACTTTCTCTTCGTGATCTTAAAGTTCATCAACATCAATCATTGACTTACCTTTGCCACCATCCTTCTCCAAATTTGGTTTGGGCTTGCTAAGCAAAAGTTGTTTGACTTGGAAATGTTTATTCTCCAACTGAAGAAATGTGGTCATGAAGTTTTCCTTTGACAACTTGTCCTTCAGCTCTTTAATCTTAGCTTACTTCTCTTTGATGATATTCTCTGATGATTTTACCTCCTCATGCATATCTATGTATTTCATGTGAGTGTCAAGATGTGCATGTTCTTCTTCTTGCAATGGTGCTTCTTGTTGATGTGTTGATGTCTCTTCAACTGATTTAGGTTGAGCCATTTCTATACTGCTAGGAGCAAACATCAACCTCTTTCCTCTAGTGAAAATCTTAGTCACCTCAACCCTATGTGTCCTTGTGATAGGTTTTCTTGTAGAACCCACCTCTTGTTGCCTTGGTGAAGTCAATGGTGTATAATGACTACTTGATTGAGTTGGAGTAGGAAAAAGTGAAGTCGAATGAATGAAACCATCCAAAAAGAAATTGATCTATGTGAGCTGATGACAAAGAAGGATTTTCACCAAGCCATGATGGAACAAGCTAGCATGATGATATTTTCCTTTTATATGTACCTTCTCTGCCATTTTTACCAAGCTTTTATAGAGGTAGTGGGGTAGGTTAAGAGCCTTTACATCGGTGAAATGCATCAGTAATCTCAAATGGTACTAATATAACCTTGAGAACCTACTGTCAGATGTCAAATATTTCAATATCATCTTCATGTGAGGGGCATACTTGTCAAGCAATTTTCTGAATGGTAATTTTTCTTTGGATTAGCTTTGAATGGAGGTTTCAAAAACATCTTGTATTTTTCAATGTCTAGGTCTCTTCTTTTGAACCAAATCTCTCCATTGTTTGGGATTCTTGTAGATATGGAAATAGTTTTTGTTTAAATATTAAACACAACCCCTACAATGGTCACCTTATCCCTTCTTAGACCAGTGGCAAAGGAACTTGTAAGTTTATCACCGAAACCAAGTTCTTCAATATTTTGGCAAAAGGCAAGGAAACCTGCATCTTTGAATGATTTCTTGAGAAATAGTGTAGCCATGATATCCTTTTCTATATTGGGTTCATATATGATGATTTGAATTCCAGTATGCCTCCTTTTCTCTGCAATATTTGAATCCATTTAAACCCTAGCTCACCCGGAAGGGAAATTAGGGTTTTACTGTAGCAAATTATGGGAATTTGGGAAGTTATAGGAATGTAGGGGGGTGAAGGGGTTTGAGGGTGTCTAAATTATTGGGAAATTTTATTAGGGGTAGTGATATATGTTAGGGAGTGTAGGGAGGTGGAATTTTTGGAAATGAGTGAGGGGAAGGGGTATAAAATTTAAAAACACAACCCTAGCCTAGGAAAGTGTAGAATATGCTAGGGTTTGTAGGGAAATGATGAAAATGAGGGAAAGGGATGAGGGTAAGTGCCAATGATGGTGTTATCACTCATTAGTTTTAGCACTCTCATTGATAGGGTCATACATGTCATTCACCTAGGTTCATGTTGTCTCATAAGTCATTTTCATGAAATCTTTGAAAAAATTTGCATTTGGTGATGTCTACCTTAAGTTTAAAACCCACCTCTAACCATGTCATATCAATCAAATCAACCTCATATCATATAGTTTTCATTCCATGATTTTTAATCACAAAATATTCCACCTGTCAGTTTTTCATAGTTTCGTAGCGAATTATATGGCAAATCGGTAGATTTCGCTATGAAACTGCCTAACAGTTCAGTAGCGAATCTATCAGCAGTTTAATGGTTTTCCATACAAAACTGGATTTTTTTTGTAGAAAGTGTCAGAGTGGTGTGAGGTGTCAAATTTTGATAAGAAAAGTAAAGGGTTATGTCATTTGAGTTTGTTATGACGATTTCCAAAAATTCTTAGCCATATCTGCTATCGTTATTGTCTTTTATGGTCACATGTGTCATCATCAAACTCCAAGTTGTCAAATTACCTTTAAAATTTTACCCCAAGCTTCTCTTTGTCATTTAGCATTCAATTATTGCATGTAAAGTATCTCATTGTCATTGTTTGAGAGTTGCTTCACCATGCAAAGTGGGTTTCTATTCGAATTTGGTTCTGCAGGTGTCATCAACAATCAAGGCAATAAAGAGTATAAAGAATCATGGCATCGAATAAGAAAACAAATAAGGGAGGTTATTGTGTCAGATATGAACCTATGGATTTGAAGTTGTTGAGTGAAGATCCCACTTCTATGGAGGCTTTCAGGAAGAAGGGCTACCTAAAGTTCTGTCAGGAATTGCAAGGTTTTCATGCACAAGTATCCATAGAATTTTCAATAAATTTTACAGGGACATCATCAAAATTTGGAATCTTGAATTTTACAATGTCACCAGATATCATCTCCCAATCTACAGAAATTCCTAGAAGTGGTGAAGAATGGTTCAAAGGCACAAAGTTTAGAATGCAAGGCTATGAATATTTTATCAAGCAGGAGCACAGAGGAGTTGACATGAAAAATGGCATCCCCAAGAGTTATATGAAAGAGAATTATACAAATTTGTTGTTGATGATCCAAAAATACTTCACCTACAAAGGGATATTCCACATGGTTTATTCCTATCATATTAGACTCCATTTGAATTTTTTTGGTAAGAAACCACTTGACCTAACCTTATTTTTATATAGGATTTTGGGAAAGATGTCAGATAAAGTCTAGGTCAAGACAGAGGGTAATGAAACATCAATATTTCACCATGGTCTAATAAAAATGTTAGTGCTGGAAGAGTTTAAAAGGTTAAAAAGAGATTGGATCTCTTTTCTTTTTATGAGTGGGTATGAAGTAGATGTAGTGAATCCAAATAAATTTTTCAAAACTTAAAAATAATACATTTCCAGCTACAATAGAACAGATTGAGGAAGAAGGAAGACAGTTTCCTGTAGAACCAATGGACATTGAAGTAGAGCCTCTGCAAGAAACTGATATCCCTCAGCCAACACCTGAAAAAAAGAAACAGAACATTAACAAAAAAAGTAGTAAGAGGATAAAAATGATTCAGACATTGGCCAAAGGAAATATACAAGAAATTCTACATGCAATAGATATTGAGGAGTCCCCAATAGTGCAAGAAGAAGATATTGAAGGTGATGGAAGAAAATTGAAAAAAGGTAAGTATGTCAAGAAATTGGAGTTTGTAGGAGAGGATGTTGGCTTCATATTTCAGCCAGTGAAGACAATGACCAGGTCATATATTGCAAATAAGGCCATGGAAAGTAAAAGAGCAGAAAAATTCAATGAAGGTATGCATCCAGAAAACATCATAGATTTATCCCCAGCATTAGAAGAAGTTGTCACTATGCAGAGAGAGGGACAAGAGAAGATGGTTGGAAAATGTGAAACAGAACTCCTAATAGAAAAAATAAGAGAAGTAAGAGAAGAAATACTTCAGTTGAAGATGGAATAAGAGAATCACAGGTCTGAAAAGGATGACTTTGATTAGATGATGAAAAATGGGACAGTCAACTCTCAAGTGTTTCAGAATCTATGAGTAATGCTAAAAGATTGTTGAAAAGGACCCACCCTCTAAGACTTATATCCAAACATACCAAGAAGATGAATTTTCACCTCCAAGATGAAAATAGATCATACAGCATCATGTGGAAGACCTTCAGGAACAAATGGACATGATTCAAGATGAACTGGAGAAGAGAGGATTGAAAATGAAAGTGATTGAAGAACCTGAAGGTCAACCTATTGTTAATGAAGATGAAACTCCCAAGGACTGAAGAGTTGAGCTGATATATTTTTGTTAAGGTTTATAGCTTGCAAGTGACATAAATTTTTTCTTAGGAGATCAATTTTTGAAGAAAGTTACAAAATCTGCAATTTCTTTCTTATTATGCATTTTCGTAGTGAGCTCTAGGCTTAAAGGCCGAAAAATGCTATGAAATTTATAAAGATTTATTTTGGCTTTTAAAATAAGTTTTATGAAGAAATAAGGAGGGATTTTGACTGTATTTAGATATTTTTACCTAACAAATGCTTTTGACCAGAAGAGGTGGTAGAAGGAAGGGTGAAAAGACAGAAACCAGTTCGCTACTAAACTACGCTATGAAACTTCCTAAAGATGGTATGCTTTGCAGCGAAGGGTTTTTGAAAGGTTTTTGAAGGTTCAAAGAGCATATGGAAGACGAGCAAGCCATGTGGAGGCATCCAAACAGATAAGGAGACATCTCAGAAAATATTCATCACTTGACATATGTACCACTCATACAAAACAACATGAAGACAAAATGATAGTTTTTGTTGATGTTTTCCTAGAAAATAGGACAGTTGTTGCTATATTCTTGGAAAGAACATTAATGTCTTATGTCATGGAGAATGAAATTCGAGAATATGATATTTATCTATGTAATAGTCCCACTATTAGAGAAGTGAAGGAAATAAATGTAATTAGAGTCCCATTAGGAGGAAAACTCTTAAATGAATAGGTGTCTTTTTATGTTCCAAAATAGAGTTGTCAGTTATGATTAGTTGTCAGAGTCAAGGTTCGATGATCCTAAATCCTATGTAATGTAAAGATTCTATTTATAGACAGAAGATTTAATATCAAAGGGTTGGAGAGTTTTGTACTACACTGCTATTTTTGTAAAACTTTCAGCTTCAGTAATATACAGTGGATGTTTTTTCCTTCTTCACCTGAGATTCGAATGAAATTTTCAATGAGTTATTTTTCTTGTATCTCTCATGTTTCAAATCTATAGTTAGTTTATATATAATTACTCAGAACTCATGGAAACATGCTTTGACTTCCTTTAGATGTTAAATTTTTTTTTCTTCCTGTATTGTGTATGTGTACCATCTTTCATTGAAATTTCTATTTGCCTCAGTTTCCACACAAAGGATCATTCCATTGACTTGTATGAAGTTGACTCTATTTACCCAATGGTAGCATCCCTTTAAATTTTCAACCTAAAATTAATCATAATCAATTTTACAGCCATAGAGTTAGCCATCTAATTGATTTTTCATTGAGAATCATAAGTTACCTTGAGATAGCCCTCTCAGACTGAAGAGGCTAATCTTCAGTTCAAAGTTGGTTGAAATAGTTACTCTAAGTTGTCTGGTGGAGCAGCCTGTCAGTACCAATTTAGAGATAATATATGGTATATGAAATGTGGGGAGGGTAAGTGAGGATGAATTTGAGCTTTTTTCTCAGCAAATTGGACCAAAGAGACTTTCTTGACCAAAAACATGACAAACCCTAGGAGAGGGGATTTCTGAGCTTTCAAGCATGAAATTAATTGAAAGAGAGGTGTATGGTGACCCAATTACTTGTAGCTAATGTGCTAGAACCTACCCTTGATGAAGAAACCATTGTAGATGAGAAATTTCCCTTCCTAAATAAAAGTGCAACAATCTTGAGAAAAACGCAGTGCAACCAATGAAATGTGTAGCACAGCAAGGAAACTTATCTTCCCAAGGCAAGAAACAAATCTTAAAAGGGTGACAAGATATTTTTTGATGGAATTATGTCTCATGAGGGGGAAATGAGAAATTCGTTTTCTACTTTGGTCTTTAAAATGACTCGAAAACGATTTTTCTCCTTATTCGTGATGTGGCCCCACCTTGTCTTTTCATAGTTTAATTTGATTTCTTGTGTACTTCAACTTTTAAACCTTATTACATATATTTACATCATGATAAAGATAAAAATACATTTCTTGAGATAATTATAGATACGTTTCCCAATTACTACTCCTCTTAATGGCGACCTTGATGGTGACATGACCTATTTACATGACTGGAAAGATAAACCGAATGATGACCATAATGACCAAGACACTCTTTCAAAGAACAGTGACCTAACCATGATTATGTTTATTGGCCATGAAGATGAAAGGAATATTACTGACCTAGGTAGACTAACCAATGATCAAATTTTATTCTAAAACCTATTGAAACTATAAAAATTTTCCCTAGGACACTATCAATCATATGAAAGAGAATAATTTGATCATTGGTGACTAACAATATTGGAAAATGCTAACATTGGCTCCAGCTGGGGATGGAAGCTCCTTAGGAGGTGTCAAGAACACCATAGACCAAGTAGCCTTGTCCATTGGGCATGGAGTCAAAAATAAAAAACAAGACTCGAACCTAAATGACTCGACAAACTGAAATGACTTACAAACTCTTTGAAATAGAAACCGATCAAAGAAACCTTATGGCCTTCACCTTGAGCTTGAATCTTCCATGAAAAATCCTTCACACTTGGCAGCAAAATAAATTGGTATGTACAATGAAAAATGAGAAATTTCTGAAAATTAGGAGAGGTAGTGCTTGAGGAGCCTACGATTGATTGGTCCTCCCGAAAATTCTTTTCCATAAAGTTACTCCAAAAAAAATGCATTCTTCCCTCTGAAAGCCAAAATTTTGTATGGTCCTTTCCATAAATTTTTAAACTTTTTATGCTTTCCTTTTTCCTCGTTATGGGCATCCCATCATAGAACTATGTCTCCCATACTAAAATCATCTGCCTTTTTTTTTCTTTCATAGATATTTTTTATTTTACCTTGAAGATACGTAGTGTTCTGAAATACTTCCTCTCAATATTTTTGCAAATGAATCATCTAATTGATTCTCCGTTGAATTTCATTGGGCTCACTATCTACTTCTTGCAATATTTTCATGACCGGGACAGTAAGAGAAGTTAGAAAAAATAGTATCCACTCTGTATACCAACTGAAAAGGTGACATACCTATAGAATTATTAATGCTTACTCTGTCTGCCCACAAATCATTGATCAAATTCTTGTGCCAACTCTTATTATTTTCTTCGAACAACATTTTGATGATGTTTACCAATGACTTGTTGGAAGATTTGGCCAGCCCATTACCTTACGGGTAATATGTTGTTGAGTGCCCGAGCCTGATATGATAATTTTCATATAAGTCGATCATCCTCTTGGATTTAAAAGCAACAACATTATCTGTGATTATTTTCTACAAACAACAAAACCGTGACAAAATATTAGACTCAATAAACTAAATGATTACCGCATCAATGGCCAGCCAGGTGGGAATAGCCTCGATCCATTTTTTGAAATAATCGGTTGCCAACAAGATCCACTTTTCTTGAGATGAATATTATGGGTGAATCTCACCGATAAAATAAAGACCCCACTGCTAAAAAGGTGCTTTAACTGAAATGGGCTGCAAGGGAAGTAGTACAATTTCCTCTTTCCCTGAAAAATATGACATTCATGGCAATTCATAATATTTTTGTAAAAATTTGAAAATAAACTTGGCCAATAAAATCCAGTCCTAAATATCTTATTTTTTGTGTGTTGGAAATACTTTCATTGATGGAAAAGGAACGCAAAGGAGTAGCACCAAGACAAGGGAGCGGATCAGATTCAGATGGAATTGTTGCAGAGAAAGAAAGTAAAGTGGAAGAGGCTACAAGAGGAGGGTTTAGATAGGAAGTAGTTTTTTGTTTTTAAAGATAGGTTTTATGTTGTTGTTGAAAGCCTACGAGAAAATTAGACAAAAGAGCCATTGATTAGAATATCAGGCCAAATAGAAGAGATCCTTTATAATTATTTAATTATATGTATATATGGAGGAATTTGATTTCTGAATCATGGTGTGCATTGATTGAATGTTTGATTTAGTTTTAAATCATATGTAAATCAAGGTTTGGCACAATATATATGTATGCAGATGAATCGGGGAGGCCTTGACCTCATGAGTTGAACATAGACGAAACCATGTTTAACATTCCATACTTTGGTTTAAAAGATTAGCAATATGACAGAAAGGCCATTTTCAATAGAAAGAGGATTCTGAATTTAGTTGTGACTATTGTAGATGCAAAAATGAATGAAATTAAAGTACATTCATTGGCCAGCGAGATCAACGAATAATATTAAGGGAAACAGACGGCTAGGATTAAGTCGCATATATCAAAGTCAACAGAAGGATGAAACCAAGGAATGGGGTTTGAAAACCGTAAATGGTTTTCGTGCTGCTTTAGAGTGGTAAGAAGTAATATCTAAAATGAACACGATAGAGTTAAGGAATTAACACGTGGTATCTTAATACCACCTATTTCGCGTTAGTTTGGAATGTTAAGTTGCTGGGTGTAATTATATGCGATAGTCGTCTGATCAAAGCAGGCAACGATCTGACGGTGTTCGCATCAGAAGGTGTGCAGAAGTTAACGAAAGGTGTGGACCCGATAGTGAAAAAGGTATGTTAAATTTCATGCATCTTAGCTATGCGATAACCGTTGGATTGTTGAGTTGGAGCGCGATCAAACGTCAACCATCAGATGTATGAGCATATGTTTTTTTTTGGTAAATTGTGGGCCATATATGATTTAACATGCAAGAAAGCCTTGACATATGTGTGGCCTGTTGATAGGCGGAAAGGGTAAGTTATAAAGTATTATGTAACTTTATAACATAATGTTTAAGCTTTGAAAATATTATGGAGAGGCACGGTGAAATAAAGTTGTGGGCCCATAAGTAATTATATGGTTTATTTAGGGTTTTAACCTTAGAGTTGAAATCATAAGTGGATATGATTCACGATTGGTAATTTGGGGTTTTTTAAACCATAGTTGTGAGAAAGGAATATTAATTCCGAATTAATAATTCTTTTATTGGGTTTTAAACTAAAGTTAAAGGAAATATCAAAATGGGTTTTGGTATACGGTTTTAACCATAAATTGAAAAGGTAAGCTTCCACATTAGAATTTTCCCCAGTTTGAGGATTATTTTGGGTAATGAATGTGACATGCATTTTTACATGGAGAATGTGGGTAAATGTTGTTGTGGCAGCATCATTTTTTTTATCCAACCTCTGGCAACATTGACAAAAAGGCCATTTATCAGAAAATCTTTGAGATTTGCAATATGATGAAGACCATTGGATTTCGAACAAGATCAACGACAGTTGTTTAATCAGGGATGCGACATCGGTATACGTGCAAGACTGGCAGAAGTATAAACCTTTACAAATGTTTTATACATTAAAGGTTATATGATTATAGAGCGGAATGCATGGTGTTAATATATTTGGTTATGATAGGTCTTAACCAAATTCATAGATTATGGTATTATTAACATGCCATGATGAATAATGTCAATCAAAGGATAAAATCCAAGCTAAAGTGTGAAATAATTCTGTCTTTATAATATGTGACAAATCGGTGTTAAGGTTATGTTTGATGTGCATATGGATACGTATAATTAAATTTATATGCAAAGTGAGGGTGAACTCAACACAAAAGACATAGACAACGGATGAAACAGGGTAATTATGTAGCAGAAACTGAAAAGACAGTGACAGCAGCAAAAATACAAATACACAGTGAGATAAGAGTTGAAAGGGTTAAGCGAAACATATTTGTTGTAACTGTCAATGTAAATGAATTAATTATTTTTACTATATGTGATGCAAAGGCAAGTCTCTGAAGGCAAATCAAAAATCTCCCCTGTAATACTGAATTGAGTAAAAAATATTTTAACATCCTGTAGTGCTGAGTGAGAAAATGAGAAAGTGGAATGAAAAGAGTCATACCTGTTCATTTCATATTCCCATATGGAATGCAAACCACTATGAGGGGATCTCTATAAGTGATGTTATAGTAATATTCTTAAGGAGGTTAGAGAGAGTGAGTAGCATAAGGTTAGAGAGTGTAAGAAGAAGAAGGGGAAGACAGAGAAGCTGTGAAGATCCATAGATATTATAAGGCAGATATGAAGGATGGAGGACAACAGTGAAGAAGGAATATAACAGGGCTGATATCCAGGTATATCAGCATGTTGTTTCAGCATTGTGTGAGGAAGTTGGTGCTTCCATATCAAGTTGTAGCATGATAGATGTCTAGTTGTAGCTGGCTGAGGTAGGGGCCTCCTGTAGGCTGTAACCTGTAGAAAATATATGGGAGTTGGAGCTTCAATGCAAGTTGTAGCTTGTAGAATTGAGGTAGTATCCTCTTGTAGGTTGGAGCCTACAAAAAATTAGTGGTGAGAGGGAGTTGGAGCTTGCCTTTGCATCACAATAATAATAAGATGTGGTTTTCTCCCTTATGGGTTTCCACTTATATCTGTTTTCTATGTGCATGATGATTATATGTTGATATTCTGTATTTAATCTTCTTAATACCTGTTGCTCACTTATTAAGATTTTTGTTCCATTGTATATTAAGTTGATCATGAAATGAAGATGTAAATAAGTGTAAAAGAAAGTTTTACAAGACCATGACTGCATTAAACTGATTCACCCCCCCCTCTTAGTTTAACCAAGGGTTCAACAATTGGTATCAAAGCAGGTTACTTTTCGGTATTAGTTTAACAACTAGAAGGAGATCCTTGGTCCCTAAGCTGGCTAGTCTAGACGGATGCTCAACAAATAAAGCCCCTTTGTTTACTAGCACAAATTATGCCTTCTGGAAAATAAGAATGAGGACGTACATAATGTCTCTAGGAATAGAATTCTGGGTTGTTGTGGATTTTGGATATGCCCCAAAGGAGTCTGACACAGGGAAAGAATCCAAACAAGATTTTATCGCTAATTCCAAAGCCATGAATGCTCTCTTAAGTGATATGTGTGAGGCAGAATTTATCAAAGAAATACACAACAATACTGCCAAAGAAATATGGGATACATTAGAAAGTATCCATGAGAGAGATAAAAAGGTGAAGGTTGCCAAGCTACAAGTCTATAGAGCCCAGTTTGGAAATATAAAAATGAATGAAGAAGAAGATGTTGCTAGCTTCTTCTTAAGGGTTGCAGAAATTGTGAATAGCATGAAAGCTCTAGAATAAACCATTAGAGAATGTGTAATTGTTCAAAAGATATTGATATCTTCACCATCCAGTTTTAACCCCAAGGTTTTTGCCATAGAAGAAACAACTGACTGGGAAACATTGACCATGAACCAATTACTTGGAAACTTAACAGCCTGTGAGATGAGACTTTCACAAAGGAAGTCAAATGTGAGGGAGGCAGCCTTTAAGACAGAGAAGAGAAAATAAGAAAAAGAAGATCATTCTCCTGCTCTGATGAAGAAGAGGCCAAATTTTTCAAAAGATTGGATAGAGGCTCAGGAAAGTATAAAGGTAAAATTCCATGTAAATGCTTTAACTGTGGAAGAGTTGGGCACTATGCATCTAAGTGTCCTCATAAGAAAACAAAGAATCAGACTCAAGAGACAGAGAAAACTAAAAAAAATAACTGGCAGAAAGGGAAGAGATTCAATAGAAGATCATTTTATGCTCAGCAAGATAGAAATGCATCTGAAAATTCAGATGAATCCTCAAATGAAGAAGGAACCTCTAAATTTTTGTTGATTTCCAAAGAAGAATCAGAAGGATTCCTTTTATAAGAGGATGAAGAATGTGAGGTAGATCTTGAGGGGGAACTAAGAATTTCCCTAGAGGAAATTGACAGACTTAAACTAAAGTGCAGAAAATAGAAATATGTTCTTCTCAAATATGTAAAAGAAGAACCAACTTCAGAAGACCTCAGTCAGTTGAAAGTAAAAGTTGGAGAAGCTAAGAAGGTGGAAGACACTCTACTAAAGAAAATTGAGGTTAAAATTCAGAAGCAAGAGAAATTGGAAGAAGAAGTAGTATGCTTGAGAAAGAAATTAGAAAACACCCAAAGGAAATTGTCAATGAATGTTGAAGATTGCAACAAGAAACAGTGAAGGAGGCATCCTGAAACATCATTCCTGATCCTAGTTGGAAAGTGATCACCTAAACTAGGTGGGGGCCACACAGATGATTTTTGTCACAAAGTCTATTTTTAGACTATGTCTATTTTTAGACATATGGATCATGTTCTATAAGTTGTGGGATTCTATTTGTGGATGGTTGTTCAAGTTGGAAAAATAGATGGATTTATATTTTTAGACATATTGGGCGGAATCTATTTTTAGATTGCCAATCTAAAAATAGATATGTCGAATATTATTAGCTCTTAATAATATTTGGACTCTAAACATTGTCTTATTCTCTTAGAGCACTTCAGTTAAGTGAACAGATGTGGCACAACAGCTAACAGAAGGAATTACGCTATTCCTGAGGGTTATGTGGAGCTATTGCAGGGATACTTTAGTTAGAACTCATGTGACAGAGTTTGGTGGAGTTGATTGAGGAAGTTAATGGAGTTGTGTTCAGTTTAACTAATCTAAACATAGTTGAGCTATTTGTATCTAGTCTAACTGATTGATACAATTAGTGAGAGTGGTGTGAATTAATTATTAATTAATTCACTAATTATAAACTCATTAATCAACTAAAGAATACATCAGTTAACTTCAGTGCATGGACAGTTTCAGTGGAGACCAGTGCAAAGATAGGTGAAAGGGCAAGTGTGACTATCATTTGTGATTATAAGTGATGCATGGTTTGGCTCCAACACTTAGTAGAGATGCCTATAAAGACTGCGTGAGCAAGGCTGGGGTAATTTATTCTCATCAAGAGCTATTCTTCAGCAAGGATTGCACAGTAGAGGCAGGCTATCAAGTGGCAGAGATTGGAGCATGTGTTTTGCTAGATCTAGCTTGATTAGTGTGTAGCAATTGGAGATTGTACTGAGAGCTTGTGAGGAGCTTTGTATGATGATTTTTACATGATCTCTATGGCATATATAATATACATATAGTTGGGGTTTTCAGCTTTAAGCTTTCCCATGAAATACTATGTTCATATGTGTGAATTTTTATGGTTTTAATGTGTGCATGCAATTGATTTTATTTCCACATGTAAGAGATTTTGTATTTTGCATGAAGCTAAAATAGTGTGTGATCAGGAGAATCTCGGTGGATAACATATCAGTTATTAAAATTTCTACATGGTATCAGAGCGATATTGATCATTGGAAGCAATTGCAAAGCATTGAAGCGGTTGAGTTTTAGGATAAACTCAAGAAAATAAAAATGGAGAAGAATGACACTATTCTGGTATACTTGAAAAAAAAATTCCACTACAGGGATGAGCTTGGGAGTGTAGGAGTTAGTGTGGATGAGGAAGGACAAGTCAAGAAGGTTGGGATTCAAGCAAAGAATCTCTACAGACTTGAAGTAGATGGGATGTCTACGGAG
Source organism: Pinus albicaulis (assembly GCA_034641835.2). Classification (NCBI taxonomy): domain Eukaryota; kingdom Viridiplantae; phylum Streptophyta; class Pinopsida; order Pinales; family Pinaceae; genus Pinus; species Pinus albicaulis. The sequence continues at coordinate 1,238,524,571 of CM076575.1, forward strand.
CTTCCTACTGTTGGGAAGTGTGAGAAAGCCATGCAATTGAAGCTTGAGAGGGAGCATAGATGGATTTCTATTTTTAGACATATTGGGTGGAATCTATTTTTAGATTGCCAGTCTAAAAATAGACATGTCTAATATTATTAGCTCTTAATAATATTTGGACTCTAAACATTATCTTATTCTCTTGGAGCACTTCAGTTAAGTGCACAGATGTGGCACAGGAGCTGACAGAAGGAATTACGCTATTCCTGAGGGTTAAGTGGAGCTATTGCATGGATAATTCAGTTAGAACTCATGTGACAGAGTTTGGTGGAGTTGATTGAGGAAGTTAGTGGAGTTGTATTCAGTTTAACTAATCTAAACATAGTTGAGCTTTTTGTATCCAAGTTAACTAATAGATACAATTAGTGAGAGTTGTGTGAATTAATTATTAATTAATTCACTAATTATAAACGCACTAATCAACTAAATAATACATCAGTTAACTCACACATGGACAAGCCAAAGGAGACTAGGAGACCAGTGCAAAGATAGGTGAAAGGGAAAGTGTGACTATCAGTTGTGACTATAAGTGATGCATGGTTTGCATCCAACACTTAGTAGAGATGCCTATAAATACTGTGTGAGAAAGGCTGGGGTAATACATACTCATCAAGAGCTATTCTTCAGCAGGGATTGCGCAGTAGAGGCAGGCTATCAAGTGGCAGAGATTGGAGCATGTGTTTTGCTAGATCTAGCTTGATTAGTGTGTAGCAATGGGAGATTGTACTGAGAGCTTGTGAGGAGCTTTGTATGATGATTTTTACATGATCTCTATGAAATATATAATATACAGATAGTTTGGGTTTTCATCTTTAAGCTTTCCCATGAAATACTGTGTTCATATGTGTGAATTTTTATGGTTTTAATGTGTGCATGCAATTGATTTTATTTCCACATGTAATGATCAATGGTAGAAGAGATTTTGTATTGTGCATGAAGATAAAATAGTGTGTGATCAGGAGAATATCAGTGGATAACATATCATTTATTCAAATTTCTACATGGTATTAGAGGTATATTGATCATTGGAGCAATTGCAAAGCATTGAAGCATTGATTTTAGGATAAACTCGGAAAATAAAAATGGAAGAATGACACTGATATTCCGGTATGTGAAAAGTTTTTGTCCTTTGCCGGGGTTGAGCTTGAGGAGTGTGGGGTTAGTGTGGAAAGGAGGGACAAGTCAAGAAGGTTGGGATTAGAGCAAAGAATCTCTACAGACTTGAAGTAGATGGGATGTCTACGGAGCTTCCTACTGTTGGGAAGTGCAAGAAAGACATGCAATTGATGCTTGAGAGGGAGCAAGTTTTGCATGCAAGTAAGAGTGAACCTCGGGATGTGGAGCAGCCACAAGATGAGGATCATGGAGTGGAAGAAACCACTCATGCAGAGAAATTTCGTGCCAGATGGGCAGAGGGAGTGCATGCAACTATACCACCAAGTGAGAGGTGGGGCGACATGCATGATTAATCCCAAGAGGAGATTTCTGGGCAGGATTCATGAGATGGTGTGGATCTCGCAATTGGATACACCGCTGTGAGGGTTACCCACAACACGGTGTGCGTTTGATGGGTTGGATTGATGCGGTAAGATCAAAGAAGTGACAATGTCGGATGCGGAGCGGATCGAGGAGTTGACGACAAATCACAGTGCATGGGTTCAGAGTTCAACATTGCGGTGGTTCATTGACATGTGCGATTTGGCCCTGACTGATCGAAGACCTTGATGATAGATGCATCAGACTGATTGAGTTGTTTGGAGCCTATTCAGTTTCAGAGGAGTTGCAGAGCAGATGCATGGAGTTGCATGGTGCTTGTGAAGGTTGCAGGGCGAATGCATGGAGTTGCATGTCGCATGCAAAGATAGTCCTTTCTTGTTGAGAGGGAGTGTTGAAGATTGCAACAAGAAACAGTGAAGGAGGCATCCTAAAACATCATTCCTGATCCTAGTTGGAAAGTGATCACCTAAACTAGGTGGGGCCCACACAGGTGATTTTTGTCACAAAGTCTATTTTTAGACATGTCGATCATATTCTATGAGTTGCAGGATGCTATTTGTGGATGGTTGGTCAAGTTGGAAAAATAGATGGACTTCTATTTTTAGACATATTGGGCGGAATCTATTTTTAGATTGCCAGTCTAGAAATAGATATGTCGAATATTATTAGCTCTTAATAATATTTGGACTATAAACATTATCTTATTCTCTTGGAGCACTTCAGTTAAGTGCACAGATGTGGCACAGGAGCTGACAGAAGGAATTATGCTATTCCTGAGGGTTAAGTGGAGCTATTTCATGGATACTTCAATTAGAACTCATGTGACAGAGTTTGGTGGAGTTGATTGAGGAGTTAATGGAGTTGTGTTCAGTTTAACTAATCTAAACATAGTTGAGCTATTTGTATCTGGTTTAACTGATTGATACAATTAGTGAGAGTGGTGTGAATTAATTATTAATTAATTCACTAATTATAAACTCATTAATCAACTAAAGAATGCATCAGTTAACTTCAGTGCATGGATAGTTTCAGTGGAGACCGATGCAAAGATAGGTGAAGAAGACGATTATGACTATAAATTTGACTATAATTGGTACATGGTTTGCATCCAACACTTCAATGAAGATACTGTAAATACTGATTGAGCAAAATTTTGAGGTAATACAATTCTCGTCAAGAGGCATTCTTCATGAGGATTGTGCGGTGAAGGCGGGCTATCAAGTGGCGAAGGTGGAGCATGTGTTTTTATAGATCTAACCGATCTAACTTGATTATTGTGTAGCAGAAGTGGAATTATCTTTAGGAAACTTGTGAGGAGCTTTGTATGATGATTGCTACATGATCTCATGACATATATAATATCTGAGATAGTTGGGGTTTTAGCTTTAAGCTTTCATTACATACTGTGTTCATATGTGTGAATTTTTATGGCTTTAATGTGTGCATGAAATTGATTTTATTTCCGCATGTAATGATCAATGGTAGAAGAGATTCTGTATTGTGCATGAAGCTAAAATAGTGTGTGATCAGGAGAATATCGATGTATAACATATCAGTTATTAAAATTTATACATGGTATCAGAGCGATATTGATCATTGGAAGAAATTTCAAAGCATTGAAGTGGTTGAGTTTTAGGATAAACTCAGGAAAATAAAAATGGAGAAGAATGAAACTATTCTGGTATACTTGAAAAAGTTTTTCCACTACAGGGATGAGCTTGGGAGTGTAGGAGTTAGTGTGGATGAGGAAGGAAAATTCAAGAATTTTTGGATTCAACCAAAGAATCTCTACAAACTTGAAGTATATGGGATGTCTACGGAGCTTCCTACTGTTTGGAAGTGTGAGAAAGCCATGCAATTGAAGCTTGAGAGGGAGAAATATTTGCATGCAGGTAATAGTGAACCTCAGGATGTGGAGCAACCACAAGATGAGGATCATGGAGTGGGAGAAACCACTCATGCAAAGAAATTTCGTGCCAGATGGGCAGAGGGAGTGCATGTAGCTATACCACCAGGTGAGAGGTGGGGCAACATGCATGATTAATCCCAAGAGGAGATTTATGGGTAGGATTCATGAGATGGTGTGGATCTCATGAATTGAACCTGGCTATAAGGTGCCCACGGCGCAGCAGTATCATGATCAGTTGGATTGATGCAGTCAGATCAAAGTGACAGTGTCGAATACTAGAGCGCGGATCAGAGTTGACAACAAGTGCAGACTGCATGGGTGTAAGAGTTCAACAGCACATTGGTTCCTTATGACATGTGCATTTGGTACCAGCAGAAGTCAAAGACTTTGATGATAGATGCATCAGACTGATTGAGTTGTTTGGAGCCTATTCAGCTTCAGAGGTGTTGCAGAACAGATGCATGGAGTTGCATGGCTCTTGTGAAGGTTGCAGGGCGAATGCATGGAGTTGCATGTCGCATGCAAAGATAGTACTTTCTTGTTGAGAGGGAGTGTTGAATATTGCAACAAGAAACAGTGAAGGAGGCATCCTGAAACATCATTCCTAATCCTAGTTGGAAAGTGATCACCAAAACTAGGTGGGGGCCACACAGGTGATTTTTGTCGCAAAGTCTATTTTTAGACTATGTCTATTTTTAGACATATGGATCATGTTCTATAAGTTGCGGGATTCTATTTATGGATGGTTGGTCAAGTTGGAAAAATAGATGGATTTCTATTTTTAGACATATTGGGCGGAATCTATTTTTAGATTGCCAGTCTAAAAATAGATATGTCGAATGTTATTAGCTCTTAATAATATTTGGACTCTAAACATTATCTTATTCTCTCAGAGCACCTCAGTTAAGTGCACAGATGTGGCACAGCAGCTGACAGAAGGAATTACGCTATTCCTAAGGGTTTACTGGAGCTATTGCATGGATACTTCAGTTAGAACTCATGTGACGGAGTTTGGTGGAGTTGATTGAGGAAGTTAATGGAGTTGTGTTCAATTTAACTAATCGAAACATAGTTGAGATATTTGTATCTAGTTTAACTGATTGATACAATTAGTGAGTGGTGTGAATTAATTATTAATTAATTCACTAATTATAAACTCATTAATAAACTAAAGAATACATCAGTTAACTTCAGTGCATGGACAGTTTCAGTGGAGACCAGTGCAAAGATAGGTGAAAGGGCAAGTATGACTATCATTTGTGACTATAAGTGATACATGGTTTACTTCACTTGTAGTAGAAGATACTTGTCATCTTCATGTGAAAAGTTTGAGGTAATACATATACTCATCAGAAACTGTTACTTCATGATTGTGATAAGGCGGCTATCGAGTACTTGAGAATTAGACATGTTTTGCTAGGTCTAACCAGTTAGTGTGTAAGGGTGGAAGTTTCTTGAGAGCTTGTGAAGACTTTGTATTGTGATTATTCTGAGGATATCATAAATATGTAATGTCTCACAGATAGTTGGGGTTTTCGCTTCTGCTTTCCATGAAATATTGTGTTCCTTGTATTGTGAATTTTTATGGTTTTAATGTGTGCATGCAATTGATTTTATTTCCACATGTAATGATAAATGGTAGAAGAGATTTTGTATTGTGCATGAAGATAAAATAGTGTGTGATCAGAAGAATCTCGGTGGATAACATATCAATTATTCAAATTTCTACAATGAACACCTCAAATGACAAGCTCTGAACAGTTGAATAAAATACTAAATGCTCAAAGATCTCCTCTCATAAAAAATGGGATAGGTTACGAAGGAGAAACCAGCAAATACAAGGTAGAAGATAACCAGAACATCACTTTTGTAAAAGCTGTAAATGATAATGAAGAAGCTCAAAAGATTCCTACAGAAGTAGATGCCAAAAAAAACTTGACCTGCAATGAAGTAAATAGAAACAAGCAGGAACCTCAAATAACAAAGAATGAAATAAAGAAACAATCAGCTAAAAAACGCTCTTACACTCCTGAATATGAATTGAATAAATTCGGAAATTGTCAAAGGAGATTCTTTCCTCCTATGAGATATATTGCTTGTTTTTCCTGCCACAAACTAGGGCATATTGCAGCATACTGTCAGACAAAGAAAATCGAGTCCAACCAGCAAAGGATGCAGAAAATGAAAATACTACCTCAATCAAACAAATGGAGAGGACAACCTTTCATGAGGTACACTAATCATTTCCATGCGTATTGTTTTTTCTGTAAGGGGTTCGGTCATAAAGTCTTGGAGTGCAAAAAGTATGGACAAAGACTGATGTATGAAAACTCAAGGAAATTTATGAACAATGGATAATTCACTCATAATACATTCAGAAATATAATCAAATGCTTTGTCTTCCATCAAATCAGGCACAAGTCTCACAAATGTCCTCTCAAAGAATGTGGTCCATCTTCTCATAAAAGGTACCAATCAAATAGCTGCATGCAGTGGAAAAAGAAGTTGAATAAGTGTGACCTGGCTTTAATAGATCAAGATCAGAAAATTCAATGGTATATGGACAGTGGTTTCTAAAAGCATATGACTGGAGATCGAAGCAAGTTTATAACCTTTGATGAAAAGAAATATGGAAATGGTACATTCGGAAATGATAAAGCAGGGAAAATCAAAGGAAAAGGCTCATTCAGTCTGAATAATGGAAGAGGAGAGGCTCAAGATGAACTATTTGTGGATGGGCTAAAATAAAATCTGCTAAGCATCAATCAAATGTGTGATAAATGCTATGAGGTACTTTTCAGAGCCCAAGATTGTGAGGTAAGATCGAGCACCACAAGAAAGACCTTGATCAAAGGTGTTAGAATAGAAAGTAATGTCTATATATTGGAAGAAGAGAATGAAGCATGCCACATAAGAAAACTTGATGAATCATAGTTATGGCATAGAAGATTGGGACACTTAAACTTTGACCACATCATTAGTCTGAGCAAGAAGAAAGAAGTCGGAAATATGCCTACAATAAAGAAGCCTCCAAATACTATATGTAAATCCTGCCAATTGGGCAAACAAACCCGTACATCTTTCAAGACCAAATATGAACTATCTACAAGTAGGCCACTTCAGCTTGTACACCTGGACCTGTGTGGACCTTCAAGAACTAATGCACCAGGTGGAGAATCTTATTTCATGCTAATAATATATGATTTTACCAGATTGACGTGGGTGGAATTTCTCAAATATAAATCTGAAGCAACTGAGAAATTCAAGATATTCAAGGCATTGGCAGAAAATCAAACAGGATGCAAGCTTAAATGCATCAGATCAAACAGAGGAGGTGAATTCGCAGACTATGATTTTGCAGATATATGCAATGAACATGGGATAAAACAACAGTTTACAATTGCACGTACACCTCAACGGAATGGAGTGGCAGGAAGATAAAACAAGTTAGTACAACATATTTCCAGAGCCATGATGCAAGAAAGTAACATTATCCAAACCTATTGGGCAGAAGCAGTACACACAGCTGTTCACATTCTCAACAAAGCTCATCTAAGACCAAATTGTGATAAGACTCCTTACGAATTATGGCATGGTAAACCAGCATCAATCAAGCACTTTAGATTCTTTGGAAGCAAGTGTTTCATAAAAAATAATGATGAAAAACTGGGAAAGTTTGATGCAAGAGCTGATGAAGGAATATTTTTAGGATATGCATCCAAGAGTAAGGTTTATAGGTGTTACAACAAGAGACTGCACAAAATTGTGGAAAGCATTGATGTAAGAGTTGATGAAGATCTACCAAACAGAACAAGAAACACAAGCTGCGCCAATCCTCCAGATGATCATGAGGCTGAGAACCAAGATAAGATGAACATAGCATGACAACAGAAGATACTGCATTAAACTCAAAAGGTCCCTCAAGATACACCCAAAAGAACCATCCAGAAGATCAAATCATTGGGGACAAGAGTGTGGGAGTCCAGACAAGAAGATAGCTTGCTGAACAGACAGAAGAAGTATACTTAGCCATGCTGTCTCAAATAGAGCCAAAGAAGTTCGAAGAATCTAGCAAAGACAAAAACTGGGTAAATTCTATGAATGAAGAACTAGACCAAATTGAGAAGAACAATACCTGGGAGTTAATTCCAAGACCCACTGGGAAAAATGTCATTGGCAAAAAATGGATACTCAATAATAAGATGAATGAACAAGGGCAGGTAATCAGAAATAAAGCGAAACTTGTATGCAAGGGGTATTCTCAAATTGAAGGACTTGACTATGATGAAACCTTTGCCCCTGTAGCCAGAATGGAAGCAATCAGAATGTTTTTGGCCTTTGCATGCTATCATGATTTCAAGGTATACCAAATGGATGTGAAGTCTGCCTTCCTGAATGGAGACTTAGAGGAAGAATTCTACATGGAACAACCTGAAGGATTATCATTAACAGATAAACATGACTATGTGTGTAGATTAAATAAAGCGTTATGCGGTCTTAAACAAGATCCTCGTGCATGGTATTCAAGGCTAGACAAATACTTGCAAAAACAAGGGTTCAAGAAAGGAGGAGTAGACAACAATCTGTACATAAAGGCTAATGAAAATGAACTCTTAATTTTAGTAGTGTATGTAGATGACATCATGCTTGGAAGCAAAAACGATGAGTTCGAAAAAGGATTTGTTGAAGAAATGAAATCAGAGTTTGAGATGTCAATGATTGGAGAGCTCACCTTCTATTTAGGACTTCAAATTCAATAAAAGAACACAGGAATATTCATTTCGCAAGAAAAATACTTAAGAGAAATGTTAAAAAGGTTTCAAATGGAAGACTGCAAACCCGTGTCAACTCCCATGATCATTGGATGAAAAATATGTGCTAATGATGGATCAACAGATGTTGATCAAAAACTTTACAGATCCATGATAGGAAGTCTGCTATACCTAACTTCTTCTAGACCAGACATTATGTTGGCAGTAGGACTTGTGGCAAGATATCAAGCAGCACCAAAACAAAATCACTTACTTGCAATCAAGAGAATATTTAAATATCTACAAGGAACTTCACATTATGGCCTATCGTATCCAAAAGGAAAAAGCTTCACATTGACAGCATAAATAGATGCATATTGGGCCAGCTGTGTGGATGACAGGAAAAGCACAAGTGGAGGTGCATTTTATTTAGGAAAAAGTATGGTGGCATAGCTAAGCAAGAAGCAAAATTCTATCTCTCTATCTACAACAAAAGAAAAATATATAGCAGCAGCAACATGTTGTATACATGTGGATGAAACAAATTCTCCAATACATGAAGGTAAGCATTGATGAACCCATTTCTATAAAATGTGACAATAAAAGTGCAATAAGTATATCAAAAAACCCTGTACTTCATTAAAAAACAAAGCACATCCCAATAAAGTACCACTTCCTCGGAGAACAAGTAGCATAGAAATTGGTGAAGTTGGAATACGTACTGACAAAGGAACAAATAGCAGACATATTCACAAAACCTCTTTCTAAATAACCATTCGAATATCTAAGAGACAAACTAGGGGTAGTGTCTACAGATGTTACTCTCTGATATGATTGAAAAAAAAACAAAAAAATAATAATAAGTACTACATACAAGAAACAGGATCAGTGCAGAAGACAAGTGATAGTCAATATCAGACAAGAAAGCATCATTCCAGGGGGAGAGCAGTCAATAAATTGTAATAAAAGAGCTAGAACAATGGAGCAGTGTATGGAACAGGTCCTCAAGATCAGAGGAAATGAAAAGATCGAAACTACATTGGGAAATGTGCAACCCCTTGGTCATTGATGTCAAAGGGGGAGGAAAAGCAAGCAAAAGCAAGCAAGCAGAGGAAGTCCTAGAGGAAGGATTGGAGTATTGCCATCAATGCCAAAGGTGGAGACTATTGGAAATATTTTCATTGATGACAAAGGAGCGCAAACGAGTAGCACCAAGACAAGGGAGCAGATCAGATTCAAATGGAATTGTTGCAGAGAAAGAAAGTAAAGTGGCAGAGGATACAAGAGGAGGGTTTAGACAGGAAGTAGTTTTTTTTTTAATAGATAGGGTTTCTGTTGTTGTTGAAAGCCTATGACCAAATTAGAAAGAAGATCCATTGATCAGAATATCAAGCCAGAGAGAAGAGATCCTTTATAATTATTTGATTATATGTATATATGGAGGAATTTGATTTCTAAATCGTAGTGTGCATTGATTGAATGCTTGGTTCAGTTTTAACTCGTGTAAATCAGGGTTTGGCACAATATATATGTATGTAGATGAATCGGGTAGGCCTTGACCTCATGAGTTGAACAAAGATGAAACCATGTTTAACATTCCATACTTTGGTTTAAAATATTTGCAATATGACATAAAGGCCATTTTCAATAGAAAAAGGATTCCGCTTTTAGTTGTGACTATTGTAGATGCAAAAAGGAATGAAAGTAAAGTATAGTCATTGTCCAGTGAGATCAATGGATAAGATTAAGGGAGACGGACATCTAGGATTAAGTCGCATAGATCGAAGTCAACATAAGGACGAAACCAAGGAATGGGGTTTGAAAACCGTAAATGGTTTTCACACTACTTTAGAGTGGTAAGTGGTAATATCTAAAATGAACGTGATAGCGTTAAGGAGTTGACACATGGTATCTTAATACCACCTATTTCACGTGAGTTTGGAATGTTAAGTTGCTAGGTGTAATTCTATGTGATAGTCGTCCGACCAAATGAGGCAATGATCTGACGGTGTTCACATCAGAAGGTGTGCAAAAGTTAACGAAAGGTGTGGACCCGACAGTGAAAATGTATGTTAAATTTCATGCATCTTAGTATTTTTGAGTTGGAGCGCGATGAAGCGTCAACCGTCAGATGTATGAGCATATGTTTTTTTCTTTGGTAAATTGTGGGGCATATATGATTTAACACGCAAGAGGGCCTCGACATATGTGTGGCCTGTTGATAGGTGGAAAGGGTAACTTATAAAGTATTATGTTAACTTTATAACATAATGTTTAAGCTTTGAAAATATTATGGAGAGGCACAGTGAAATAAATTTGTGGGCCCGTAAGTAATTATATGGTTTATTTAGGGTTTTAAACTTTAGAGTTGAAATCATAAGTGGATATTATTCACGATTGGTAATTTGGGGTTTTTTAAGCCATAGTTCTGAGAATGGAATATTAATTCTAAATTAATAATTCTTTTATTTGGGTTTTAAACTAAAGTTCAAGGAAATATCAAAATGGTTTTTGGTATATGGTTTTAACCATCAATTGAAAAGGTAAGCTTCCGCATTAGAGTTTGCCCCAGTTTGAGGATTATTTTGGGTAATGAATGCGACATGCATTTTTACATGGAGAATGTGGGTAAATGCTACTGTGGCAACATCATTTTTTTTATCCAACCTTTGGTAACATTGGAAAAAAGGCCATTTATCAGAAAATCTTTGAGATTTTCAATGTGATGAAGACCGTCGGATTGCGACCAACATCAACAATAGTCATTTAATCAGGGATGCGGCATCAGTATATGTGCAAGACTGGCAGAAATATAAACCTTTACAAATTTTTTATACATTAAAGGTTATATAATTATAGAGCGGAATGCATGGTGTTAATATATTTGGTTATGATGGGTCTTAACCAAAGTCATAGATTATGGTATTATTAACATGCCATGATGAATAATGTCAATCAAAGGATAAAATCCAAGCTAAAGTGTGAAAGAATTCCGTCTTTAGAATATGTGACAAATCAGTGTTAAGGTTATGGTTGATGTGCATATGGATACGTATAATTAAATTTATATGCAAAGTGTGGGTGAACGCAGCACAAAAGACACAGATAATGGATGAAACAGGGTAATTATGTAGAAGAAACTGAAAAGACAGTGATAGCAGTAAAAAAGACAAATACACAGCGAGCCAAGAGCTGAAAGGGTTAAGCGAAACATATTTGCTGTAACTGTCAATGTAAATGAACTAATTATTTTTACTATATGTGATTCAAAGGCAAGTCTCCGAAAGAAAATAAAAAATTTCCCCTGTAATACTGAATTGAGTACAAAGTATTGTAACATCTTGTAGCGCTGAGCAAGAAAATGAGAAAGTGGAATGCAAAGAGTCATACTTGTTCATTTCATATTCCCGTATGGAATGCAAACCACTATGAGGGGATCTCTATAAATGATGTTATAGTAATATGCTTAAGGAGGTTAGAGAGAGTGAGTAGAATAAGGTTAGAGAGTGTAAGAAGAAGAAGGAGTAGACAGAGAAGTTGTGAATATCCAGAGATAATATAAGGCAGATATGAAGGATGGAGGACAACAGTGAAGAAGGAATATAACAAGGCTGATATCTAGGTAAATCAGCATGTTGTTTCAGCATTGTGTGAGGAAGTTGGTGCTTCCATATCAAGTTGTAGTTGGCTGAGGTAGGAGCCTCCTATAGGTTGTAGCCTATAGAAAACAGATGGGATTTGGAACTTCCTTTCAAGTTGTAGCTTGCAGAATTGAGGTTGTAGCCTACATAAAATCAGTGGTGAGAGGGATTTGGAGCTTGCCTTTGCATCACAAAAATAATAAGATGTGGTTTTCTCCCTTATGGGTTTCCACATATATCTATTGTCTATGTGCATGATGATTATATGTTGATATTTTGTATTTAATCTGCTTAATACCTACTGCTCACTTATTAATATTGTTCTTCCATTGTATATAAGTTTATCATGAAATGAAGATGTAAATAAGTGTAAAATAAAGTTTTACAAGACCATGACAACATTAAACTGATTCACCCCCCCCCCTCTCAGTTTAACCAAGGGTTCAACATTGTGGTCTTCCAAAATAGATGGTTGCCACAATATCCCTTGTGAAAATCATTCATTACCTCCTTTGTCTCGCTTTCAACTAAACAATTCAACAAGACACCTACCGGATCTTTCCAAAACAATGCATCATTAAGAATACAATATTTCAAATATTTCAGGTTTAATGACCTAATCTTACTCTTTAACACTTTCGGCAAAGGATTCAAATGCCAAAGTACATAAAAAATGTTTTAATACCAATGAGATGAAGTGAAAATTTGTGATATGTGATGTGTGGAATCAACCATTTCTTCATCAGAAACTGCAGCGATAATATTGATGTCGAGAGCATGCAAAATGGATTTTGCCATAAGCTTCTCCAAACCTTGTCCCTTGATCAACTTCGTTGGCTTACTTTCGATATCATACTCCAACATTGTAGAAAGCCACTTTCCTCGCCTACCTTCAGGATCAGGCTGCATCAAAACATCTTTGATTGTTGCATTCAAAACAAAGCCAACAATATGTGAGTGAAGTATACACAGCCAGAAATCCTTCAAAGCTTTCACAAGTGCAAGGGAATATTTATCATATATGCTATACCTCAATGCAACATCCCTTATGGTTATACTAAAAAATGAAATTGGTTGTTATGTTTTAAGGTCCTTCTTCTATATTAGGATAGTGGCCAATGTGTGCTCAGAAGCAAATGAAAAAATAATGAAATCCATAGTATAATCGGGGTTGATCAAAATTGGTGCACAAGACAAAGAAAAATTGACTGAATTAAAATAATTCTTTGCATCTTCAGACCACTTTACCTCAATGTATTTCATTAACATATTATTTATCTCCCATAATTCTCAGCGATGTTAGGAATAAACCTCCTCAAAAAGTTAATCTTACCATTGAAGGACTGGATTTCCTTCTTATTTATCGGAAAATCTAACTGCTGGATTGCGTAAATTATGGAAGGATCTATGTGGATGCCATCCTTTGATATGATACGCCAAAGTAAATTACCTTCCCCCATATCAAACAAACTCTTCTTTTGATTCAGTGAAATACCGAATTTCCTACATCTTTGGAAAACAATCCTAAAATAATGCAAGTAATATTCATCTGTTTGAGAGAAAACTATCAAATCATCAATATAAATAACCATAAATACATCATTTTCATTGGAAAATGTGATATCCATCACTCGCTAAAATGTGGCTCCTACATTTTTCAGCCCAAAAAGCATCTTGGCGTACAAAAATGTACCCCAAGGTGTCATCTCATGGTCATCTGGATGCATTAAAATTTGATTGTAACCTGAGTATCCATCAATTAATAACATTATATCGGCACCAAATACCCTCTATAAGATGTGGTCCATCTTAGGGAGAGGATAATTGTACTTTAAGGACACTTTTTTCAAATTCTGAAAATCAATGCACAAACGAATTTCACCTATCATTTTTCTAACTGGAACCACATTTGACATCCAATTATAAAATCAAAGAGGGATAATGATAACAAGTATATACAACCTGCTTACATCTCTCAATCGATGACAACAATCTTGGATTGATCCTCCTAATATTTTGGCAAAAAGGCTTTTAATTAGGCTTGATAGGAATCATGTGTTGAATTATACTTTTATCATAAACCTTCAAATCTAAATAATCCCATGCAAACACATATTAAAACTTAGCCAAAAGCGTTGTGTATTTCCCTTTCATTTCCGGAGTTAAGTATTTATACAAATTCACCATCTTGGGCTTCTCTGTTGTGCCAATGTTGATATCTTGAACTCCTGCTTCAGTAGGGACCATTATTGGTTTCTTCGTGACATCATCTTGATTGAAGAGCTCTTCCAAAGGTACAAGACCTCTTGGAATGAAATTTTCTTTCAGTTGAAACACTTTTAATTATGTGGCATTAATTCCCTCATCATCAAAAACATCATCAATATGACAAATAGTGAACTCTTCCTCTATTTGCAGAAAATTGTTAATTTACTTTTCATCTTGAAACACTTTCCAACGTTGAAGGTTATCTAGAAAATAGGGGCGATGCTTAGCATTAATTTCATATTTCCTGCTGGGATGTATCAGAATTCTAAACATGCTTTTTGTAGTAACAAGAGAATCAGTAATAAAATTCTAATTTCTAGGAATCACGGATAAATTATATTTAGAAAATGTTTTGAGAATGTCTAAGACATCATTGCAATATGCTTGCATCCTTGAATTTTTGGCCTATTATTCCCCTTTTACCTGTTTGATAATAAACTCGGAGTCGCCATAAACTAAAATCATCTGAGCCCCTAACTTCTTAAGCATCTTGAGCTTGGAAATCAAAGCTTCGTATTTGGCTTCATTATTTAAACAATTGAAACCAGGCTTATATGAATAAGACCTGACATTATGAGGAATCTTACCTGACTCATTCATCGGGATATGAATCCAAATTCCTATTCTGGGTCCTTATTTTCCCACTATTCCGTCAAAATCCATGGTCCAAAGTCTCTTTTCCTCATCAAGAAGCTCAAATTCGGATGGTTGATATTTATTTTTTGTTTTTTGATCCGTTGTCTCAAGAGGATTTGCTTCTTTCACTGATTCTATTGGTTGCTTAGCTGATGAACTTGGCTGCAAATTGGCCTCTTTCTGTTCCGTCTTTCTACATTGAAAACTTCTCTAACACTACATATTTTTTTTTTAAATATCCTCATTATCTACTAGCTGACTATCTACATCAACTAGACTATCATCATTAAACAAAATAAAAGAGTCTAAGTTAGTATGTACAGAGAGTATAGGGTGATGATTAGGTTTCTCTTTACTGCTAATCATATACTTCATCTTTGTTTCCCAGTACAATTTTCTAAGTTGACTGAACACCGGTATAGTAGCGTAAGAGAAATTGAGTTGCAAAGTATCTTTCAGCTTCACTCCCCATGATCGCGAGAGAAACATCATGTACCTTGCAAGAATATCAACCACAACCACATCCATAAATACATTATTTTGGGGAATCTGTTCAAGGGACACTACTAGGTCCTTAATGGTACAAAGACACCACTCTACCGAAATCAAAGGAAAAGAGGTCATGTTATGGGTGAGTAATGTATAATCCTAATTTTTCCATTATGGCTTTCGGCATAAGATTGTGAGATGCTCTGGAATCTAACATGGCATTATGAAGGATGAAATCATGAACTCTAAGACTAAGGTAGAATGGTGGGACTTCACTATCAAGTAATTTTCCATCTATGGCTGGACCAAACAACAAATCAGGGTGATCATCGTTGATATTGACCATTTCATATGTTTGGTCTACGTTGAGCATCTTAGCTACGTGAAACTTATATCGACCATTCTTTACAAGTTCAGTTAAATAAATGGAAAATTTCAACTTGGAAATTTCATTCTCTAAACTAAACATATTGGGATATTTCACTACCTCTTTGGAAGTGGCATCCTTCCTTTCGGACTGTTCTTTGGCAGGAATTTCCTTTCTTTAACCTACAGTTTTTGTTTCCTTATCTTTCTTTGGATTGATGGTTGATGCCTCATTTTTATTCTTATGGTTAGTATCAATAGACTCCTTAAATTTTTGTTTATTTCTATAGGTCATTTTTTGGGGCTGAGTATCCTTTGGAGAAGTTGGCCTTTTTTGATTTGAAGTGATAGGCACGTTTATATTCCTCAAGGTATATTTCCTTTGCATAGAGATAAGGACATTTTAGAAACCTCATTGATAATCTTCTGTCTCTGTTGCTATCATATCACCATTTGAAGGGACAAATTTCTAATCATAAGATTAATCAACCTTAAGCTCTTGAGTGTACTCTTCATCTTCGGTTAAGAAAATAGGTTGCCAATAATTATAAAAATGAAGATTCTCTTCAAGAATCTCACCTTTTTCCTCACCTACTTGAGCATATTTTTTCTGAAGTTGTGTTCTAATTTTTTTTTGTGCTTGTTGGTCCTAGCCTCTTTGTTCTCTTTGCTTGATTCTGAGCTGAGGTTGCTACTATTGTTGTCCTTGGAAATTGTGATTATGGATCTGATTTTCTGCTTGCCTATGTGAGACTGTCATCCTATCTATCACTTTCTCCATATTTATAATCAAAGAGTCCAACTTACCATCTGAATAAGTAGATGGCTCCTCTTTAATTGTTACACTTCTTTCTGTCTTCATTTTTTATTTCTTAATCATCAAATTCATCTCCACACTCACTGCATTTATATTCATCTCTTCGAGAGTTGTAGGACCTCTTTCCCTCAACTGATAATCCATGTTGGGATTGAATGCATCCGAATAGTGTAGCAAAGCGAATCCCGAAGGAGGCTTGATATCATTTGGAATTGAATTATAGATCTTGCTAAAATGGGTACTGAACTCTTGCACAGAATCATTGGGATGTATTCTCAAAGCATCATATTCAGCAAGAATTTGAAGTGGATTCCTCTTGTATTCCCATTTGGCTAAAAAAAAATCATTTAACTGATGTGGATTTGTAGTTGAATTTGGAGTTAGATTACAAAACCATGTCTTCACATCCCCTGAAAAAAATTGGGCAATTACCCTCATATTTGCATCATCGTTGTCGATCTCTTTAAGGTTGATGAAATCAGTGACCTTCACCATATGTTGCAGGGCTTTAACCTCTGTTTTCCCATCAAACAGAGGGATACTTTGACCATACCCTTGAGGTAAATTGGTGAGTTGGGCAGGTAGGATTAAAGGGCTAAATCTAGCCATGAATGTTGTGAATGGTGGTGTAGGAGTAGCAATAGGAGGTGTTGTTTAAGGAGGTGTTTTCAGAGGAATTGATTAATAATTTGTGGAATATATTGTAGTAATGAGATTATGAAGGTAAGGATGAAGTAGAAAACAAGCTTTCTTGTTGATATTGGATATAGGCTTTCTAGAAGGTATACTGCAAGTTATTAGCTAATTTTTGAAGCTTGTGGAATTATGACCAAAAATTCCCATAAGTTTCTAATGCAGACTCTAAATATAGTGGACACAATTCAATTTTTACAGGATCATATATTATTTCTGAAAGTGAAGTTTCAAATTTAGTTCTGAACAATCAAATCTCAAACTTGATGTCGAAAGGTAAATCTTGTAGATTAGTCAAATCAGCAAGAAGTGAAATAGATCTTACCAGTGATGGTGAACTTGAGTCAACTTGATGAAGTTGTGATATTTTATTCTTAAGAATCCTCTCAGGGTCTTCTATCGGAGATGGTGTATTAGGATCAAGGTTTGATCTTGTAAAATTCTTCTTAGGAGCTAGTTCTAAAAAATGCACTTTGACTCTGCAAATTTGAATCAGTGTTTTTGAAAACTAGGTCTTGTCACCCACATGCCTAGATATTAATGAATATTTTTGTGATATCCCATGGAAGATGTAACCTTTCATTCCCCAGCAATAATGACAAAAATTATATCCCCCACAGTGTCCCAAGGCTGAGAATGAAAACAGACATAGGTAACCTCAAACCACTTGGGATTTGGTAGCTAGCCCTACCAAATCATAGAGGGGTCTCTCTATGATCTTACATCCAAAATATGACTAAAATTAGGATAAATATATTAGGATAGTTCTGAGATATAAGTTTTTTAAAATTTAGGTTTTTTCCTGGATCAAGAGGAGAGGCCGAGGAAACTAGGTCATATCCAAAAGATTGCAGTTGCAGGGATACAAGGGGGCATGGAAAGTATGTTCAATGACACTTTAAGGTTGTAAATTTTAGTGTAGGGTATAAAATAAAAGTATCATATGAGCATGACAAGCATGAGTTCATTCATTAGAAGATGAACAACATAAACATGAAATTCCTACCAAAATAGAGCATAAAATTAAAGAATTATGTTTAACATCTTATATGAAGATCATTGAAAAGAATAGATATGGAAATAAGATGAATCAATCATTCATAAAAGTGAATTAAAGTAGTAAGACACTGCCACAAAATCATACCACATGAATCCATATATAATAACGACAACTGAACTTATATTTCTACAAATTTCAATTGTATAGAAGACTCTAAGCCTTCTACTCACTGATGTCCAACCATGATCCTAAATAAAAATTAGAGACGTATATAAAAAAACCATCTTCCCCTCTCTCATGGGTTGAATCCCTGGAGACAGGATCAGTTTACGTAAATTTCTCCAACAAAACCTAAGGCTAGGGAGGTTAAAACAAACTCTCCTTTTAGCCTTTGACTGACCTACCCATCATTAATGATCCTCAAAATTACATCAAAATGATATTCACAAGCCTAATTACATTCATATACATTATTTCAACTCAAAACATGAGGAATTACATCATGAAAAACCAAATTTTATTGAATAAACTCAAAAAATTGACCAATAGAGAAAAGCGCAGCGCCAACAGGGAAAAGCGCAACACCACCATGGAGAAGCGCAGTGCCATCTTGAAGATAAATTTTGACTACATTTATAAGCTCCAAATTTTTATCTAAAGGTACCATTGGAAATCTTAGGATGTATAGTTGTTAATAGACTCCTTACGCAAGCAAAATGGCCTCTCCAAGGCTGAGAAAAATGCATTTTGAAAAGGTCACTCCAAAAGCAAAGCACTTGGGTCAAAAAGGTGGCAGAAAGTGATTTTTTGGCATGTTTTTTGCACTTTTATCCCAGCCTATTTTCTGACATGGCACAAAAATTGGATAGATGAGATATTCAAGTGATTATCTATCCATAAATGTTGAGTTTAGATCATTTTGACCTCTAAGGGAAAAGCGCTGCAATTCCCTGTTTAAGCTAAAAACACTAAAATTTCCAAAATTTCCAAAATTTCATCAAATTTTGCTCAAAATTTTCCCATGAAGTCAAGAGATGACATTTTAGGAAATGAGAGGGGCCTCAGCTAACAAATCAATTTTTTCCTGGGTATGCCTTAATTTCTTCTTCAATTGTTGGATTATGATTTGAGAGATCATATTCCTTGTGAAATAGTGCATGGCTATGTGCCTCTAAAGATTATTGTTCCTATTAGCCTTCTCAAGAAGATTCTCTAAGTATAAATTGACCTTTTCAAGCAAAAAATCCTTGTATTTCTCAATTTCTCTCGCAATTAGGTCATCAAAGTCTTATTGACCTAGTGGTGGAGGTGTTTCAGTTTGTTTCTCTTGTTTCCTTTTAAGACCTCTTGTTCTTCGTCTCCTTTGTTTGACTTAATATTCTTGATCTTCATGTTCATCAACATCAACCACTGACTTACCTTTTCCTCCATCGTTCTCAAAATATTCTTTGGTTTTGCTAAGAAAAAGTTGTTTGACTTGGAGTTGTTTGTTCTCCTATTGAAGAAAAGTGATCATGAATTTTTCCTTTGACAACTTTTCGTTCAACTCTATATATTAATTTCCTTCTCTTTTATGGTCTACTCTGATGATTTGACCTCCTCATGCATCTCTATTTCTGTCATGTGTGTGTCAACATGTACCTGTTCTTCTTCTTTCAATGGCGCTTCTTGTTGATGTGTTGATGTCTCTTCAACTGATTTAGGTTGACCCCTTTCTACACCGCTAGGAGAAAACATCAGCCTCTTTCCTCTAGTGTATGTCTTAGTCACCTCAAACCTGGGTGTCATTGTGATAGGTTTTCTTGTATAACCCACCTCTTATTGCCTTGGTGAAGACAATGGTCTAGAATGACTGCTTGATTGAGTTGGAGTAGGCAAAAGTGAAGTTGAATGCATGAAACCATCCCAAGAAAAATTGATCTATGTTAGTTGATGAAAAACAAGGATCTTCACCAAGCCATGATGGAACAAGCTCACATGATGATATTTCCCTTTGCTATGTACCTTCTCTACCATTTTTACCAAGCTTCTATAGAGATAGTGGGGTAGGTTAAGAGCCTTTACACTGTTGAAATGCATCTATAATCTCACATGGTAGTGATATAAACTTGAGAACCTACCCTCCCATGTTAAATATTTCATGATCATATTCATGGGAGGGGCATACTTTTCAAGAAAGTGTTTGAATGGAAAGATGTGCTTTGGAGCAGCTTTGTATGGAGGTTTCAAAAACATCTTGTATTTTTCAATGTCTAGGTCTCTTCTTTTGAACCAAATATCTCCATTTTTTGGGATTCCTGTAGCTATGGAAATAGCCTCTGCTAAAAGAGTAAACACAAAACCTGCAATTTTTTCCTTATCCCTCTGCACTTCTAATTTTATCACTAAAACTAAGTTCTTCAATCTTTTTGCAAAATGCAAGGCAACCTGCATCTTGGAATGATTTATTGAGAAATGGTGTAGAAATGAAATCCTTTATTGTATTGGGTTCATATCTGATGATTTGACCTCCCTTATGCCTCCTTTTCTCTGTATTCTCTGAATCCATAGGAAACCCTAGCTTGCTAGGAAGGGAAATTAGGGTTTTAGTGTAGGAAAACAGTGGATTTTAGGCAGTTTTAGGAATGGAGGGGGATGAAGAGGTTTAAGGGTGTATAAATTGTTGGGAAAATTTAGGGGGGTAGGGATATATGTTAGAGAGTGCAGGGAGGTGAATTTTTTGGAAATGAATGAGGGGAAGGGGTAGAAAAGGGCAAAACACAACCCTAGCCTAGGAAAGTGTAGTATAGGCTAGGGTTTGTAGCGAAATGATGAAAATGAGGAAAATGGATGAGGGTAAGTGTCAATGATGGTATATGTAAGATGTGGGAGGATGAGTGAACATTAATTTGAGAATTTTTCTAAGAAAATTGGACCAAAGAGACTTACTTGACCAAAAACACAAAAAACACTAAGAGAAGGGTTTCCTAAGTTTTTAAGCATGAAATGAATTGTAAGAGAGGTGTATGGTGACCCACTTACTTGTATATGATGTGTTGGAACCTGCCCTTGATGAAGAAACCACTGTAGATGATAAATTTCTCTTACTGAAGAAAAACACAGATGTCTTGAGAAAAATGTAGCGCAACCAGTGAAATGTGTTGTGTAGCAAGGAAACCTAGCTTCCCAAGGAAAAAAACTGATCTTTAGAGGGTGGCAAGCTCTTGTTTGATGGAATTATGTCTCATGACAAGGAAATGAGAAAATGGTTTTCTCCTTTGGTCTTTAAAAACACTGGAAATCGATTTTTCTCCTTGGTGGTGATGTGGCCCCACCTTGTCTTTTCATAATTTTATTTTATTTCTTGTTTACTGCAGCTTTTAGACCTTATTACATATATTTACATCATGATAAATATAGAAATACATTTCTTGATATCATTATAAATAATTTTCACTATTACTACTCCTCTTAATGGTGACCTTGATGGCGAAATGACCTATTCACATGAATGGAAAGACAAACTGAATGATGACCATAATGACCAAGACACTCTTTCAAATAACAATTACATGACCATGATGATGTTATCGACCATGAAGATGAAAGGAGTAGTAATAACCTAGGTAGAGTAACAAATGATCAATTTTTTATTTGAAAACTTATTGAAACTATAAAAATTTTCTCTATTACCCTATCAATCATATGAAATATCATAATTTGATCATTTTGCCTGATAGGACTGACAAACACTAACAGATCCTATGGTAATTTTTTAAAAATCATGATTTCCCTCCTATAATATAGGTGTGCAACTCCAAAATAACACGTTGTTTGGGTTTGGAGTTCTTACATGGATATAAGTGATCTTTGTACCATAGAAAATAATTTTTACAGATAAATGTATCATATACACTGGGATGTTGTTGCAAATTTTGAATGAGTTTACATACATCTTCATCATTGTTCCAATCCTCCAGGCTTGCTTCAGTGATCCATTCATTTTGGATAGAATAAATGACACAAATCAATACTTCCATATCCACATCCCTTTTTTAGAGTACATATGCAACAAAAATTTTCTTCCCTTTTTCTGTAAATGATTTCAAAAGCATAAACCAACATTTTTGTGACCTTTTTTTACTACTCTTTTGAATATAATATCTGTTCCAATAAGTGTTTAAGACTATCAAGGTTTTTTTTTTACCTCTACATGTATTCCCAATAGGTAAGGGTGCCATTACTTCAAGGCATGTAGTATTTCCAACATTTCCTTCTCATAAATAAATTTGTGTAAATACTTTCCCTTGATTGGGTGGCTTTCAAAATAAATGGGTGTCTTTCGTCTTGCATTAAAACAACACCAATTTCATCTCCTCAGGCATCACATTCCAAAAAAAAGGCTTTTTTGAAGTCTATTGTAGCTAATATTGGAGCTTGGAACATTGCCTATTTAAGATTTTCAATGGCCTTAGTTGCTTCTGGAGTCCAAAAAAATGCATCTTTCTTCAATAATGTTGTTAGCGGTGCTACTATTTTCCCATAATGCTTAACAAACTTGCATTAATACCTTGTCAACCTAAGAAATCCACGCAGATACCTTAACGTTGTGTGGATTTTCCATTCCTTTGTGGCTTTAGTTTTGTTAGGATCCACCTTAACACCCTAATGAGATACAATATGGACCAAATATTCTAATTCTTGTACCCTAAAGAAACATTTCAATGGTTTTGCATACATTTTTTTCTCCTACAATAGATTGAGCACATTGTCAACATGTTGAACATGATATTTCAAAGACTTGTTGTATATTATTATATCATCAAAAAATACTAACACAAATTTTCTAAGGAAGGGTTTAAAAGTAGAATTCATGAAACCTTGAAATATAGAAGGTGCATTAGTAAGGCCAAAAGGCATGACCAAAAATTTATAATGACCTTCATGAGTTTTGAATGTTGTTTTTGGAATGTCTTCTATCTTCTTTCTAATTTGATGATACCCTGAATCAAGATCCAACGTGGTGAAGTAAATCTCTCCATATAGTTCATACAACAATTCATCAATGACTAGAATGGGAAATTTATATTTAATAATGTGTTTATTAAGCTCTATATAATATGGACACATATGCCATGATCCATTCTTCTTGTGCACCAATACTATTAGAGAAGAGAAAAAACTTTGGATAGGTTGAATTATACATGCTTCCAACATTTTTTCAACCAGGAGTTCAATTTCACTCTTCTGGGAATAGGGATATTTGTAAGGCTTAATGTTTGGAGGAACATGCCCTGGAATCAATTGAATAGCATGTTCATGATCATGATTAGGTGGGAGACCTTTGGGAGCCCCAAATATATTAGAATAATTTTCAAGGACCCTTTGGAGATCTGGAGAAATGTTTGATTTAGTTGTTTGAACATATAATGAGAATAATTGTGCAATTACCCCTTTTTGTTCCTTCTTCAAAATATTTTTCATGCCATTAGAGATTATTGTCTTCCTAGGTTTCGCTACAATACCCCTTAATTAAATTTCCTTTCCTTCACAGAAAAACTTCAAGAAAAGTGAAAATTAAAATTTATCATCCCCAAAGATTGTAACCATTGGACTCCTAATATAACACCAGCACCACCCATTAGAATGGAAATCATTAGAATATTCAATACATAATCCCCCAATGTCAAATTGATATTTATGGCACTTCCCTTGTTGAAAATGAACAAGAAATGTGTGTCTAATTTAATTTTCCCTTAATTAAATTGGACAATAAAATGTAATCTTATCTCATAATCACTTGTAATAGTTAACTGAGTGTGATAAAATTAGTTATATCATGAAATTCGAGTTGAGGGTGGTTGGTGAGGCATGCAAAGTGATTCTATTAGTTATGGAGTTCGAATTGCAGTTAGTGCATTAGTTTAATGCATGCGAAATCAGTTAACTCAATTTATTGAGTTAAAGTTACTTGAACTAGTTGTAACTGTTTGTTGCACTAGTGAGAGATCAAGTGAATTAAATTAGATTTAATTCAAAAGCAATGATCTTCCATGCAACTAATTATTTACTAGTAATATTTGCATGCATGTCAGTTCCAGTGGAGACCCAGTTGATACAAAGGTTAAATGGATGTTAACTATCAGTTGTATCATTATTAGGTTGCCTACATGTGGTAAGAAAACCATTGGATTTCCCATGAGAATTTCGTAGTTTTAGAAGGTTGAAATTCCTAAATAATAGGGATTGCATTCCACATGAATTGTGCAAGCAAGGTAGGTTGATTAGAGGCAGGAAATTGGCTAATTGTTGGTCGATTTTTTCCAGGTCAGTGTGAGACAGTTGTGAGAGTGCAGGAGACTCTTTTGAGAAGAGTGCATTGTACTTGTTTCATGATTCCATGGTGAATATACAATAGAATATAGAAGGGTTTTGAGCAGCAAGTTTTCCTCAGGAAAATATATGTGTTGTGGTTTGATTTGTTTCTTTCTTTACTTATTGTGATTTGTGATTGTGTTTATTTTTCACAATTGATTTGTAGAAGGATTCAGTATCTATCTTTATTACATTGCTTTATCGGATTGAATCCATTGACATAAATATGTTTGTATAATTTCTACATGGTATCGGAGCACAGGAAATCACTATAATGAAGAATAAATTGAGTTTGTGACTTAATAGAATTTGAATTTGCAAAAGTATTCTTGGTGTGACAGGCAGATCAGGTTCGAAATGGCTTTCAATGGCTTGAGATTGGAGTATGCAGTCGATGAAAGTTCCAATTATATTGCATGGAAAGATAGGATGGAGATAGTTTTGGAGGACAATGGGTTGAAAGAATTCATTGTTAATGACATTCCCAAACCCGTTGCAACAGATGTCGCAAATCTTGATGCTTGGGAAAAGAAGGTTGCAAAGGAGAGGAGGATCTTACTGGAGGGAGTAAGAGACCACATTATCTTAAGTCTCCATGGAAAATTGACTCCATATGAAATGTGGAAGGCCTTGGCAGATCTGTTTCAGAGCAGCAATGATCATAGAAAATTTTCACTAAAGGACAAGCTCAAGAAAATGAAAATGGAGAAAGGCGACACCATTCGAAATATTTAACCATTTTTTTACAATGTCGATATGATCTTGGGAGCATCGTAATTACTATCGCAGATGATGGCTTGGTGATACTATCTCTTCTAGGCCTTCCCAAGAATTCACATAGTTATCAAGACTCTGTCAATGGGAGGGAGAAGCTACCAAGTTGGGAACGACTTTGGTCAGAGTTGGTGCAAGAAGAATTCAGGAAAAATACCAGGGATGGATCTTCATCTAAGATAGATGATGAAGAAAATTGCGCCTTGGATGGTAAGGCAAAGAAGGGGAAGGGAAAGAAATTTTATTCCAAATCTAAGTCCGACAAAGAAGGAAAGAAGCCTGACATGTCCAGACTGAAGTGTTTTCACTGTCACGAGCATGGACATTATGCCACTAATTTTACACAAAATAATAAGAACAAGAAGGCTTCAAGATCTGCAGTTGGTGAGGCTTTGGCCTCACAATTTTAGTTGTACTTCTCACTCATTGCATGGATGGTGTCAAGTGCAATGGAATGAATGTGGTACTTGGATAGTGGTGCATCTTTCCACATGACGGGAGACAAATAACTTTTCTGTAGCTTGGAGGAGAATGACCTCCACATGCATATAGAAATAGGTGATGACGGGCGGTACAGTTTTACCTGGATTGGTACAATTACCTTCCAGAGACAATCAGGTAAACCCCTCTTATTAAAATATGTAATGCATGTACCAGGCTTGAAAAAGAATTTAGTTTCATTCGCAATGTTAGAAGATAGAGGCTATGATGTGGTTTTCAGTGAAGGGAAAGCTTTCCTTCCACATAAAGCCACGTGAAAATCCAAGGAAATTGGGATTCGTGTGAAGAATCTGTATAAAATTGATGTAGATGGTTGTGCAACATTGATGGGTAAGGCAAGAAAAGTGGTGAGTTGGGATGAGATGAGATATGGCATAGGATATTGGGCCATCTACACCATGGAGCCTTGAAGGTCATGCATCATATTTCTACGGGTCTTCCCAAGGGTACTCTTGTGCATATAGACACATGCAAGGTATGTACTATGGGGAAGTATGCAAAGGCCACTTTTCATGAGAAGGAGATCCAAGCTTTAGAAATCCTTGAGATATTTCACTGAGACTTGTGTGGACCATTCTCTACAGCTTTGATAGAAAATCACAAGTATTATGTGACCTTTGTTGATGATTTTTATAGAAAGTGCTAGATCTACTTCATGCAAAAGAAATATCAAACATTCTCAAAATTTTGTGAGTTAAAAGCACTAGTGGAGAAATACACGGGGAAGCATGTGAAGGCTCTTAGGAGCGAAAATGGTGGTGAGTACATATCCAATGAATTCAATAACTTATGTAGCAAAGAAGGAATTCGAAGAGAGTTGATTGTGCCTCATAACCCACAACATAATGGGGTCTCAGAAAGAAATAATAGAAACATTGTGGGTGCAGCAAGAGCGATGTTGTATTATCAGGGCCTACTGTTGCATCTACGGTTGAAGGCATGCAACACAGTGGTATTAGTCCAAAACCATAGTCCTCATCGGATACTTTGCATGAGTACACCATAGGAGGCTTTTTTTGGTAAGAAACATGATGTTTTATATTCTAAAATTTTTGGCTCGTCTGTCTATTTCCATGTGACCAAATATTCCAGGAAGAAGCTTGGACCAATAGCTGATATTGGGATATTTTTGGGGTACATTGATACTCCCCAAAACTATCAGGTGTATTTTCCAAACAACATGATTATTTTTGTTAGACGGGATATAAAATTTGATGAGGAGAAAGCCATGCGATTGTCCCTTGAGAGGGAGATGGATTTGCATGTAAATGAGGAACTCTTTGTTCCAAATAATGAACCTCAAGATGTGGAGCAGCCAAATGCAGAGGATCATGGAGTGGGAGAAAACACTCATGCAGATCCATCCACCAAAATTGGTAGAAGACACACCATAGAAGCCGATAGATTGAGACTTGATGCGGCAAAGCATGTATGAGCACCTACTTCCCTACGCAGATAAAGACAGTCTCTAGACAGGTTTATTAGATACATGGATCTTATGAGAAAGTGTACTATGACAGAACCATCATCCTTTGAGGAATCAATGCAGCAACCAATTTGGGTTGACACTATGGTTGAGGAGTATGACACCATCGTCAAGAATAGTGCATGAAAAGTTCTCCCAAGACTGATCGGAAAATCAGTGGTCAGATATAGATGGATCTATAAGGTGAAGCAGGTGATAGATGGGAGTGTGGACAAGTACAAGGCTATATTTCTAGCTTGGGGATTCTCACAAGTTGATGGGATTGACTATGAAGAGACTTTCACATCGGTTGTGAGGTACTCATCAATTAGATTTATCCTTGCACTCTCAATGCAGATGGGGTGGAAGATACATCATATGGATGTGAAAAATGTGTTTCTCAATGGATTTATTGAGGAATAAGTGTACATAGAGTAGCCAAAAGGTTTTTAGATCTTTGACAGTGAGTCACGTGTGTGCTGACTCAAGAGAGCATTGTATGGGCTGAAGCAATCACCTTGTGCTTGGTACACTAGAATTGACAATTATTTCACCAGGTTAAGCTTCACCAAAATTGAAGCAGATGCGAACCTATACCAGATTTTGGTTGATGGTAAGCTCTTGAATATCATACTTTATGTTGATGATCTAATTTCGACCGGTGATGAGCAACTGATAACTTCTTGCAAGGATGATCTTGCAAGGGAGTTTGAAATGAAGGACATGGGACTCCTTCACTATTTCCTTGGTTTGGAAATATGGTAGCGGGATGGTGAGCTATTTGTTTCTCAAGGCAAGTATGCCAAAGATATTTTGAATAATTTTCACATGGAGAGTTGTAAAGCCATGGAGACTCCTCTTCCAAGAAATTGGAGGAAGGAGGATGCTACTTTAGGAGAAGTAGTGGACGCTACTATTTACATGAAGCTAGTGGGTTCATTGATGTACTTGGTGAGCACTAGACTAGACATTTGCTATGCAGTTAACCAGCTAATTCAAGCTATGGTTAAGCTAACCAAGATCATTTGGAAGGCGGGGAAGAATGTTTTGAGATATCTTAGGGGCACTACAAAGTATGGATTATGGTACAGACGGACAGAGGGAGTGAAGCTTCTAGGCTTCACTGATGCAGATTGGGTAGGAAGTCCATCAAACAGAAAGAGAACATCAAGAGGGATCTTCAGCATAGGATCAACAACAGTTTTTTGGTACATCAAGAAGAATCGATATGTGGTACTCAGTTCAGTTGAGGCAGAGTACATGGCAACAAGTCAGGCTGCATGTGAGGCCATCTGGATGAAAAATATTTTGGTTGGTTTGTTTGGTTCTTAGATGACGGTGATACATTTTGATAACCAAAGTTGCATTAAACTCTCGTTTAATCCAATATTCCATGATAGGTCCAAGCACATAGACTATCTTAGAGACTGTGTTCAGAGGTGCATTATGTTACTTTAGTACATCCTTGCGGAATATTAGGATGCATATATTTTGACAAAGTCGCTCACCAAGAGAAAATTTGAATACCATAGAGGAAGGATCGAGGTGGTAGATAATTGCTTTCTTGTTGAGAGGGAGTGTTGAAAAGTGAACAATAAATGTGTGTCTAATTTAATTTTCCCCTAATTAAATTGGACAGTAAAATGTAATCTTATCTCATAATCACTTGTAATATTTAACTGAGTGTGATAAACTCAGTTAGCTCATGAAATTCTAGTTGAGGGTGGTTATTGAGGCATGAAAAGTGATTCTATTAGTTATGGAGTTTTAATTACAGTAATTGCATTAGTTTAATGCATGAGAAATCAGTTAACTCAATTTATTGAGTTAAAGTCAGTTGAACTAGTTGTAACTTGTTGGCTCAAGGGGTCCTAACCCAAGTTCAGAGGTTAAGGTTTGCCAACAAACCCCTATACTACTGGCCCTTTCGGCAGTGACCTACTTGCATAGGCCACAGTCTCACTCGAAGCAGTATGGGAGGGTGCTAGAACCAGGTTTCTGCACCCTGAGAGAGAGTAGGTAAGTATAGCAGATTTGTGTTCGCAACTTGTTAGGTTCACACAGAATAGGTCTATTCACAGGTTTTCTAATAGTAGAATCTGTAATTAATCATAACAGATTTATTACCATGCACAGATCTAGTCAGTACCTTCTCATCCACATGCATATCAGCAATTTACCAACTCTTACTATCATAAAAGCATCTATAACAGATCACAAATATACTTTATACCATAACACATATATATTTGAAACATAAACACATAGCACAAATGTATTCACAAATCCGAATAGATTCCAAAGGTTCGCATCAATAATAACACAATAGATCCAGATAACATAGAGATACTTCAACTATATCCACATATCTTAGCATTCAAAACCCAGTTACAATCCAAAACACAGCCTTCGCACACAACCAGTAGGGTCCACACACAGCAGGACTGAGGATCTCCGTGCCCACATCCAGCATGAGCCCTTACCCAAAACAACCCAAAACAGATCTAACAATTCACACATAGCATCAGCCTTAATTCCTGCCTACCTCTAGGCTCAAAATGTTCATCTATTTATAATGACTTAGCCTAGGCTTTCTTGTGGCCTACAAACCATGGTTTGCAGACTCTAGGTCTACCCTTGACCCATTACAATGCATTTGGGGCTTTGAACCACCCCAAAACCCCTGCGTTAGGCTAATTAATACCAAAAATATACAAAATTCGCAGCTTTAGGGGACCCTATTCCAACATAATTGTTTGTTGCACTAGTGAAAAATCAAGTGAATTAAATCATATTTAATTCACATGCAGTGATTTTCCATGAAAATGATGAGTTACTATTAATAGTTGCATGCATGTCAGCTTCAGTGGAGACCCAATTGAGAAAAAGGTTAAAGGGATGTTAACTATTAGTTGTATCATTAGTAGGTTGCCCGCATGTAGTAATACAACCATTGGATTGCCCATGAGCATTGCGCGGTTTTGGAAAGTTGAAATTCCTAAATAATAGGGATTGAATTCCACATGAATTGTGGAAGCAAGGCAAGCTGATTAGAGGCGGGAAATTGGCTTATTTTTGGTCGATTTTGTCCAAGTCAGTGTGAGACAGTTGTGAGAGTGGAGGAGACTCTTGTGAGAAGAGTGCATTGTAATTGTTTCATGATTCCATGGTGAATATACAATAGAAGATAGAGGGGTTTTGAGCAACAAGATTTCCCTAAGAAAATATATGCATTGTGGTTTGATTTTCTTCTTTCTTTACTTATTGTGATTGGAAATCGTGTTTATTTTCCGCAACTGATTTGTAGAAGGATTCAGTATCTAGCTTTAGTACATTTCTTGATCGGATTTAATCCATTGATATACATATGTTTGTATAATTTCTACATCCTTGAGAGATTTATATTTCCTCTATTTTCAACCATCACTTGACCCTTTGATGTTGAGTATAAAAAGAAATTCAAACCCTTGGCTATCTTATAATGAATAAAATTGTGGGTAATACCTTAACAAACAACATTATTACCTTTTTCTCCTTGATTATCCTTTTATCTTTAGAGTTTGAGTGGTAATTCCTACCAATGCATTACAAGATATGGTTAGATTCATTTCTTCTTTTTCAACCCATGGGTTTGGTTCCTAGTTTATATCTTCTGCTTTTGATGTTTTTTGTTCCTTTTCTTCCTCCTCTAAACAATCAATGTAAAATAATTTCTTCGCAACACACTTATGGCCTTTAGTTCATTTTCTATCATAGTAGTAACTTAAGCCCTTTTGCTATTTTTTCCTCCCATTTTTGTGGTGTCAACTTTGTAGGTTGTGTAAGACTAGGAGCGGCAACACTTCCATATTTATAATCATGAGTGCTAGACCTCCTTGTTTCCATATATTTGCTTTCAAATTTTATTTCCACCTTGAATGCATTCTCTAATGAATTAGGTTCCCAAAGGAAAACCTCATGTTGGATGTTATCCTTTAAATTTCCTATGAAGACATCAATCAAATGCTCCTATTGAATATCAGTTACCTTGATATTTAATCTTTGGAAGTCCTCAATGTGCTCCACAACTGAACCCTTTTGTTTTGACATTTATCAGTCAGCTAAAGAATGTATTTCTTTTTATATCTTCATAATGCGCTATCAATTTCTCTATGAAAACTATCCCTATGGAAATTGATTTACAAGAGAAAATCCATTGATACCACACATAATGATTGGGTTCTAAATATAAATATGCAATGCATACCTTTTATGTATGTTGCACATTGTGTAGGTCAAAGAACTGCTTCATCTGTAGTATCCATGTTAACAAATCCATGTCATCAAAATTCCTCATATCAATATTTGGAATGTGATTGGCCTTCAACCTAAATTTTGAGTCTCTAAAATCATGATTCACATTCCTTTTTTTTTCATCATGAGTTTCAAGGAATATCTTGTCACGATGAGGAATCCTTTCCTGTAACAACTTTCTCAAAAATTCCCTGAAACCTTCCATGTCTCCTTTTTATTTTTTCTTCTACACCATTGATATTAACATTCATCATCACTTCCAATTCATTTTTGGTTTCTCTTTGTGAGAGTGAAAATTGTTGCACTTGTTACCTTAATTTTGATATATCATGTTACATTTCTTCTTCTTCATGCATCATAGTAGAACTTTCTGAGGGCTTAATTGGTGTATAAATTTTTTGTTTGGGTGGGATTTTGGAATCAAATAATTATATCTATGCTTTACTATGCCCTTTGAATCACTTAAAATTGATTTTTCAAACAAAATTTATGCAAATTTAAAAATAACCATGTTTTAAGAGCTTGATTTTGAGCTTGGTTATAAGGTTGCCTTGAAATTGTTTTATATATATGATTTTAAACTCGCAAGGTCTGAAATTGTGTCCTATGGCATCACTTTGTGTCTTCTTTCTAACGCCACTAGTTAGACTGAGATTGGGTTATTTAATATAAAGTTACGCCATATCTCCCATGATGACCTAATTATGGACTAGTTTAGTAAATAGAACTTGTACAAGTTGCCACGAGTCATTTTTTTAACATTCGGCACTAAAATTAATATCCGAAAAACTACAAAAAATTAATCTTCAGTAAATTTTTACAAAATTCAAATCCAATTCTTTAAGAGAAATTTATTATGATTTTCCCTGGGACATTAGTTTGAGACTGAATTTTGGAGCACACAAAAAATCTAACTTCCTTGGACCATATCCCCAAAAATATAGTGAGCCAAGGTTTGAAATGGAATCCATATGTCCATCAATATTTATCCTCTACGTGATAGTAATTTCATGGTCTGAGCCTTCACAAAAAAAAAAAAAAATTATAGTGAAAATTCCATAATGGCTCGTTTGAAGTAGCAAAACCCTAGTATCAAGAGATTTTATACCAAATGTTATGTATCCATATCAAAAATAGCATAGAAACGTAAGAAAATATATAAAAATGACTATATAATAATCCTCTTCAGGGGGGAAACCTCTCTTTACATCACATAAACGAACAATTCTTTGATGATTTAAACGACAAGACCCCCTTCCTATATATAAGAGTCTAAAAGGTCAAAATATAATAAGGGTCTACATAAAAATAATAGTTTAAGGGCCCAACAATAAAAATATTGGGCTTCTATAAGGCACAAAAATAAAAATATGGGGGCTACAATGGTATTATAGGGGCCTAACATCGACCCTTCCAACATGCATCAAAACAAAACTCTTAGTTATATATATTAAAATCAGAATAAAAGATGATAAATATTTGAATACAAAGTACAAACATCTGCTATATATGTAGGCATACCCTATGCAAGTAAGTATCCACCGAATCTGGCATGTCGTAACTAACAATAATATTTACATTCTTAATGCAATTCCTCTACCAACCAAAATAATTGCAACTAATATCCTCTTATGACCCTCCTCAAAACCTTTTTATCTTGTCAATTTGCACACAGAGAGTTATCATAAATTACTGATCACTTAATATATCATAGCAAATTAATGAATAATAATTATGATCAATAGCCTAATAAAGAGGAAAATTTATCAAAATAAATAAATAAGATTGGTTCAGCCACAAGCATGAAAGCTAAAAATTTCTATTCTGGGATATCAAAATATGGTGTTGCAAATCAATGAGTTCTTAATATAATAAACCTAATATCTCAATAATTCTAGCTACCAAATAGATGAATTTTACAATGACATGAAAACGCTTTGTCAATTTAGTCTAGATTTGGTGGTTAATATAATTTTTTCTACCCCCCATCCAAGTTCAATTCACACTTGTGACATGTTTGGAAAATTGGGCACTAACAAGATACCTGCAATCTCATATTCTAACTCAAGTGTTAGAGGGTGGGAAATTTTTCTGAACATTTAACCCCAAGGTTTGGCTCAATCAGTCATGATCCATGAGATCTATCCCAAGTTAAACTCTCTTGAGGCCATGGTTTCAACTCTCTTGAACATCAAGAGTCAATTATGCTTCCATACTCAAGCG
Source organism: Pinus albicaulis (assembly GCA_034641835.2). Classification (NCBI taxonomy): domain Eukaryota; kingdom Viridiplantae; phylum Streptophyta; class Pinopsida; order Pinales; family Pinaceae; genus Pinus; species Pinus albicaulis. Next base: position 1,238,558,287 of record CM076575.1, read on the forward strand.
GCTTATATATATATATATGGGAGGTGAAAATATTGGGAAAAACATAATATCAAGTATATAATATTATGTTATCTCCCCTCCACCCCCAAGGTACCCATACTCTCAACCTTAGGAGCATCTCAAGGGACCTACAAATTATTTATACCACAAGAAGTGTAAATTCAAGGAGCCATTCCTCAATCTTCCCATAATCATCCTGATAAAACTAGGTAAGGATTCATATCCTCTCGATAGTCCCAATCATATGAAAGCCCAAAATCCCCAAGTTGTGGATGAGTAAATAATTCCCAAATTGAAATTAAAGGTTGATTACAACCACTCATCAAATAGGATTGAATTTCAGCCTTACCTTTTATCCATTTATAATGGCTCCTCTTAATTATTTAGAGTTATAAATAAAAGTAGAGAGAATAAGTATACAACACCAAAAGGTACAAACAAAGGTAGGATGTTGGGGAGAATATGTTATGCAACTAACTCACAAAATAGAAGAAAAGATAAATAGACAACTTTAAATTATCCTCTTCGAGGGGGAAACCTCCTTTACATTACATAAATGAAAATTTATTTTATGATACAAATTACAAGACCTCCTTTGTATATATAGGAGTCTAAGGGGTTACAATATAATCAGATCCTACATAGCAATAATAACGTAAGGGCACAAAAATAATGTAGAAATTATACAAACATATGTGTATCAATGGATTCAATTTGATCTAACAATGTACTAAATCTTGATATTGAATCCTTCTACAAATAAATTGTGGAAATTAAACACAATCGCCAATCACATTAAGAAAAGAAAGAATCAAATCAAACCACAACATAGATAATTTCCCGGGGAAATATTTCTTCTCAAAACCCCTCTATCTTCTATTGTATATTAGCCATGGAATCATGAAACAATTACAAGGAACTCTTCTCACAAGAGTCTCCTGCACTCTCACAACTGTCTCACACTGTCCTGGAAAAAACTGACCAACACTAAGACAATTATCAACCTCTAAACAACCTTCCTTGCTTGTGTAATTCCTGATAAATGCAATCCCTATTCTTTAGAAATTTTTGCATTCCTAAACTGCGCAAGGATCATGGGAAATCCAATGGGTGTCTGGTTGCATGCAGGAAACCTACTAATCACACAACTGAGAGTTAACATCCCTTAACCTTTGTCTCAATTGGGTCTCCATTGTCACTGACATGAATGCAGATATTAATAATAAATCATCAGTTGCATGGAAGATCATTTATTGTGAATTAAATAATATTCAATTCACTTGATCTCTCACTAGTGCAACAAACATTTACAACTATTTCAATGAAGAGATTTTTGGATTATCCACTGTGTGATCAAACAATGGTCGATGTTTTGAATCCCAATGAGGATCCATATTCAACACAAGATGATGAATGAAGAGTGGATCTAACACACCTAATTGAGTTAACTGATTACTCATGCATTAAACTAATGCACTAACTACAATTTGAGCTCCATAACTAATAGAATCACTCTGCATGCCTCACCAACCACCCTCAACTCGAAATACATGAGCTAACTGAGTTTATCACACTCAATTAACTATTACAAGTGATCATGAGATAAGATTAAATTTTATTGCCCAATTTAATTAAGGGAAAATTAAATTAGACACTACACCAATTTAATTAATTAGATTGGCCTTCACACTAATGTATCGTTGGGACCTATTGGTCCCACACTAGTGCGTGTGTTGCAATTTCTTGTTGGACTTCAAAAAATAACAATAGTGGTATTCTATGAGGCACAAAAATAACAAAATGGGGGGCTACATGTGCACAACAATAACAATATTGGGGTGACATGGGAACAATAATAACAATAATGGGGATACACTAACAATAATAATAAGGGAGCTACACCAGTATTATAGGGACGTAACATGCCCCTCTCCTTAAAAAAAGTGTTTTCCTCAATGCTTGGGTAGTTTTGGATGCTTTTGTATAAAATTCTCATCCTCCCATGTGGAATATTCAATGTGTAAGTTCTTCCATTTAATGAGATACTCTGAAATTGATCCATTTTTAAGTTGTCAGGTTCTTGTTTTTGTGATTTCTTCAGGATTCAATATGATTTTTATTTCTTCTTCAAGGTCTGGAAACAATGTTTGAAATGGAATCTTGTAACCGATAAGATGTAGGCAGCTCCAATTTGTATGCCATAGTACCAATCTTTTTCAACCCCTTGTAAGGACATAGTACTTGGGTGTTAATTTATTATCCATGTTAGCTTACTTGACAAACACTTTTTTGTATGGTTGTAGCTTTAAAAATACCCAGTCACCTACATCAAAACTTCTTTCACTACGATGTTGATCTTCTTGCTTTTTCATTTGATTATGTGTCAAAGTGAGGTTATCTTTTAAGAGTTGGAGAACTTGTTGTTAATGTTCGATGTGATCTTCCACTGCTTGAACTTTAGAATTTTCTCATAAAGATGATGTGATGGATGGTGGATGATATCCATAAAGTGCCATTAATGGGGTCATTTTTGATGTAGTATGGAAGGAATTATCATACCACCATTCATCTAGAAGTAACCACTTGACCCATTGTGTTTGTTTCTAAGATACAAAGCGACGAAGATATCCTTCCAAACATTTGTTCATTATCTCCATTTTCCCATCATATTAAGGATGATAAGATGAGTTATGAGAAAATTGAGTACCAAGACAAGAAAAAGATTTCGTCCAAAAATTTCTAGTGAAAATTGGATCTTTGTCACTTACTATAATCTTTGGTTTTCCATGAATATTTTGAATTGTTTCCATAAATGGAGTAGAAAATGTACTGGATTTAAAAGGATTATATAATGCACAAAAGTGTACATACTTCGTAAGTCTCTCAACTACCGCCATGATGACACTATTTCCTTTAGACTTGGGTAAAATTGTGATAAAATCCATTGAGACATCCTCCCAATGTTGACTTGGAATGGCCAAAGGTTGTAATAGACCTGGGGTCTTAATTGTCTCAACTTTATTTTGATGGCAAACCAAAAATTCTGCCACAAACTTCATAATATAAAATTTATGGCCATCCCAAAAAAATTCCTTCTTGACCCTATGGAAAGTTTTTAAAAATCCTTAGTGACCTCCTAAGGGAGAGGTGTGCAATTCAAAAAGAATATTTTGTTTGAGTTCGGAATTCTTACAAAGACATAAGCATTTTTTGTACCATAATGAATCATTTTTCCAACTAATTGTATCAAATGTACTGGGATCTTGCTGCAACTTTTGAATGAGTGTCCACATCTGTTCATCATTCTTACATTCATCACTTACTTCAGTTATCCACTCAGGTTGGATAATAGAAATGGAAAAAAGCAATGCTTCCACATCCTCATTCTTTCTTGAGAGTGCATCTACAACAAAAATTTTCTTCCCTTTTTTGTAGATGACTTCAAAGTCGTAACCCAAAATCTTTGTCACCCATTTTTGTTGCTCTTATGAAGACAAGATTTGTTCCAAAAATTAATTAAGACTATCATGATTTTTTTTACCTTGAAGTGTCTTCCCATTAGGTAAGGTCATCATTTCTTTAGATCATGTACTATTTCCAAAATTTCCCTTTCCTAAATAGGTTTGTGTAAATACTTTCCTTTTATTGGAAGACTTTCAAAAGAATTGGGTCTTCCTTCTTGCTTTAAAACAACACCAATTCCATTTCCTAAGGCATCATGTTCCACAATAAATGTTTTTGTGAAGTTTGGCGTAGTTAATACTGGTGCTTGATGCATTGCCTCTTTAAGATGTTCAAAGGCCTTAATTTATTATGGAGTCCAAGAAAATTCATCTTTCTTCAGTAATGATTTTAGAACCTCTAGTGAGCATAAATGTGAAATTACACCCCATTTTTCTTTCTTCGGAAGCTTTTTCATGCCATTGGATTTTATTATATTTCTTTATTTCCCTATGATACCCCTTAATTCAAATTACTTTCCTTCCCAAACAAAAATTCCAGAAAATTTGTTGAAAATTGAAAGCTATTATCCCCGAAGATTGTAACCATTGGACTCCTAGTACAACATCAACACCACCCATTGGAATGGAAATCATTTCAATATTCAATACATATTCCCAAATGGTTAGCTTGATATTATGGTAGTTTCTAGAGAAATTTATAGTTCCTCAATTTGCAACCATCACTTGACACTCTAGTGCTAGATATACGAAGCAATTTAATTCCATAGTTATCTTACAATGAACAATATTATTTGTACTACCCAAATGAATTAGCATTATTACCTTTTTCTTCTTGAATCCTTCTATATTGAGAGTTTGAGGAGTGGTAATTATTTCCAATGCATTACAATATTATGTTTAGATTCATTTCTTCTTTCTATCGGGTTTTTTCCTGGTGTATATCCTCCACTTTTGATGTTTCTTGTTCCTTTTCCTCCTCTTCACAATTTATGTAGTATAATTTCTTCTCAGTACACGTATGACCTTTAGTGTATTTTCTATCACAACTATAACAAAGCTCTTTTTCTCTTTTTTACTCCAATTTTTTTGGTGTCAACCTTGTAGGTTTTGGAATGCTAGGAGCAGCAACACTTCCATGTTTATAGTTGTGAGTGGTAGACGTCTTTCTTGCCATAATTTTTCTTTCAAATTTTCTTGCCACACTGAATTCCTTCTCCAATGAATCAAGTTCCCAAAGTTGAACCTCATGTCGGATGTTATATTTTAAATTACCTATCAGGACATCATCCATATTCTCCTCTAGAATATCGGTTACCCTAATATTCAATTTTTGGAATTCTTCAATGTGCTCTACCATTGAACCATTTTTTTTGAGATTTATCAATTGGCTAAAGAAGGTGTTGTTCATTATATATTCATAATGTGCTATCATTTCCTTCGTAAAAATTTACCAGGTGACAATTTTTTTATGAGAAAAAAATCCATATATACCATACAAACTGATTGGATTCTAAATATAAAGATGCAATGCATACCTTTTGTGAGTGTTGCACATCCTGGAGATCAAAATATTGCTCCATATGTAGTATGCATGTTACCATATCCTTGCCATAAAACTTCCTCATATCTATATTTAGAATGTGGTGGTTCTTAAACCCCACATTGGAGTCGCTTAAATCATAATTCATATTCCTTTCGTCCTCATCATGATCTTCATGGATTACCTTGTCACCATCGGGAATCCTTTCTTGCAACAACTTTTTCAACCCTTCCAACTTGACAGTCATCGCATCCATGCCTATTTTAAAAATCTCCATGCTTCCTTTTATACCATCCATGTCACCTTTTAAGCCATCCATGTCCTGTTTTAGTTCATCTTTGATTGCTCTTTGTGAGAGTGAAATTTATTTCACTTGGTCCCGTAATTTTGATATATCATGCTGCAATTCTTCCTCTTCATGTGTCATAGTAGAGCTTTCTGAGGGATTAATGGGTGTAGAATTGTTTTGTTTGGGAGGAATTTTAAAATCCAATACTGATACAAATTTTTCAATATGCCCTTGGAATCACTTCAAACTGATTTTTCAAACAAAATATATGCAATTTAAAAAAAAAAATACACACCTTTTTCTTGTTTTTAGGAGCTTGATCTTTAAATAGTTGTAAATCTATAATTTAGAATCTCCAAGGTCTGAAATCCATTCCTTTGGACCAAAATTTGATTCTTCAAGATAATGTTATGTCAAATATCCCACAGTGTCCTGATTATGGACTGGTTTAGTAGAGCTAAATTGTATGCAATGTCATGTGTCACTTTTTCATCCTTCGGACCCTGAAATTGATACACAACAAACTACAGTTTGTTCTCTTTTTTTCAATTTTTACGAAATTCCAATCTGATGCTTGAAGATAAAGTTATGATGAATTTCCCTCAGTCACTTGTTTTAGACTTAATTATGGAGCATGAAACAACCCTAACTTCTTCAGACCATATCTTATAAAATATATTGAAATAAGATCTGAAATTCCAAAAATAAGTTCACCAAGATTTTGGATCCACGTGATTGTAATTTCATCTTTTGAAGCTTCGTAGAAAAAACATTATATCAAAAATTCCATGATGACATGTTTGAAGCAGTGAAACCCTAGAATCCAAAGCTCTTATACGAGATTTTATGCAACTAGCTCACAAAATAGAAGAAAAGGTAGATAAATGGCTTAAAAATTATCCTCTTTGAGGGAGAAACCTCCTTTACATTACACAAATGAACAATTCTTTGATGATACAAATGACAAGAACTCATTTGTATATATAGGATTCTAAGGGGTCACAATATAATCAGAGCCTACATAACAATAATAATTTAAGGGCACAACAATTATAATAGTGGGCTTCTATGGGGCACAAAAATAACAATATGAAGGCTACATAGGCACAACAATAACAATAAGGGAGCTACACTAGTATTATAGGGACCTAACAAAATAGCATGGCACCTCCTAAGTACCCAAATATGAAAGGGAAATTGGAGGTAGAGAATAATACATGGAAATACTACAAAGAAAAGCACTTCTCATCACAAAAGTAGTGGTAATGGTTTAGATGTAGTGTAGGCAAGATAACCTTAACATCATCAATCCTTGTGTACCATTTAAAAATATTTGTTTTTTAAATGGAAATCTATGTTGGAACTGAAATTAGTTACAGTAATACCACATATTTCAGTAAGGAAAAATAAATTAAAGAAGCCTAACACAGGCTACCCTATAATAATGCAGATACAAACAGGAGTTTGATATTCCATTAGTCAAATTTTCGACAGATAATAAGTAAATTAATTAATTAAAACCATACTAAAAAATTTAAGGTAATGCAAAATCATCACACCTTAGTATAACCAAACATAGTAATAGTTTACAAATAATGAGCATAATAAAACATAATTAACAATCATCAAACCCCAACGTATTACTTTGGTTGATTTGACCCTTCTAGAATTAAGAATAATGTCCAACGAAGTCATAGGAACCATTTCCATTGATTATTTTAGTGCTAACAACCATATTGTGGAATTTAGTTAACGTCACCAGGCATTTAGAAGAAAGGGATGAGGAGTGAATATGGAACTAGACAAGAAACAAGCTTCCTTGCTCTGAAGGCTCAATTGCAGGAAATAAAATGGTGCTGAAGAAAATAAAAATAGTAAATATTATGAAATTCATGAAAATATACACACCTTTCTTCCTATTTCATCCTAGAATTAATGCATATGGAAGGAAAGTTGCACTCCACAAGTAGCTTCTTTATCTTTGTAGCTCTATTCACGCTCTTAAGAAAAATATCCACTTGGTTGAATTCTTACACATCGATAAAATCATTAAATTTATGGTTCTTTTCCAACTCACTCAACATGATGTAGTGTTAAAGCAATGATAATATGTAAGCATCAAAAAAATGAAGTACAAGAAATGATTGATAACCATTTAAATTTGATTTTCATAGTTCACGTGTAAATAAACACTTGAATTAGTCCATGAAGTGTCAAATTTGACTCATCATCAATGCATATCTTCATAGGTTGTAAACGGAAACAAATGTTAGGGAAATATTCGGTGAGGTGTTGCAACAAGGAGGCAAAAGTGCCACAACACTTGCTTATCCTTGATCCAAGTTAATCATATGTGCAACAAAAAAGAATGAAATGTTCAACTAGCAGCATCATGGTCCAATATATTGTCTTTTAGTTATGAATTTAAAACTTTTTTATTGCAATGAATTAATTATTTGTATTTTTGTTACAAAATCCAGTAACTAAGGCCACATGTAGACATATCTCCATCACATCTGCAATGGCCACCATTATGAAATGAAACCCTTCATTCCCCCTAATGTAGATCCATTCTGGAGAATGAAAAGAGAAGTCCTAAGTAATAGGAAAACCCAACATCAAAGATTTGTATTACAATAATTACAAATCTTAAATTCTTCACAGTTGACAAACACCAAGAAAAATCTCTAGTAATTAAGAACTTTCCTACTTAAAAAGAATTTGTAAACACAAGCATTGGCATCTATAGAACTTTATCTAGAACATAATAAATATGTCTAATTATATGTGCATTTATAAGTCATACCACTTAAGTAATGTTTTCTAAAACAAATAGAAACATTGGAATCAACTTCATGTGACTAATGCAAAACTATTGTGCATGTAACTAAGAAAAATGAACACATTAATCATCTCCCACTAGCCAACTTCCTTAATAAGGAAAGAACATTATGTCGATTAACATGAAATCAATTCGACAAAATACTTTACTTGCATAAATATTTTGCAAACAGATCAAATTTCCTTGCTCAATGTGGCAGACAATATCATAACTTGTTTTTCATGAGGAGTCATCTTGAAAATATCTTGGACATGTTTTCGCATGTCTACATAGCAAGTAATGTCAGATATAGTAGGGAAACTTCTTGGATGTATAAAAATATAATAATTGATATGGCAATGACAAAAAATTTATATCACAAGATATTTAAAAGAGTGGTTAACTATCATACCGAGAGATTCTAGCATTCTGTCACATTCATCCAGAATAAAATGTCGAACATTTTTTTGATTTAGATATTTCTCTTTTTCTAATTGCATTTTCCTTCCAGGACAAAGGAACTTATCTCAAGTGGTATGGTTCACTATTTGTGCCCCAAGTAATGTGGGTTTGAGTCTCTGGAGACATGTTCACTTCTGTAGCATTTATGAAATATTTCGACTACTGGTGAAATAGTGGCAGCCATTTCTACAAAGTTACCGATTGTGCCTAGTATAATGTACTCATTCTCGTTAAAAAAATTTGTAGTATCCTTCCAGGGGTTCCAACAACTATGCTAGTAATTCACTTTTTGCAATGATTTATGTGTTTTAATATTTACACACCCATAGAATACAACCACTTTCATGTCTATCAAGTAGGTGATAAACCTCTTGAATTCATGGAATATCTAAAAAAAATTCTAACTTTAATCGAGGAGAGATGAGAGAGGAGAGAGAGAGAGACATATATATATATATATATATATATATATAATATATATATACTGTCATTATATAACTATCATGCATGGGTAATTAAGCAACAAAACATTAGTGAATTCAATGTGAAAACGTTTTTTAGAAATCTATTAAATCATATATATTCTTCAAAATAATCGATATGCCAATTCTCTAGTATGATACTTGAAAAGAGCAAAAAAATTTCCTACAACAGGTTCAATCTTCTGCAATGTTTGAAAATACAAAAACAACAGTCTTCCCCATTCCATACTTTTCTTGGAAAATTGTGTCCATCCCCGGGATTTCCTTGGAATACACTCATGTTGTACTGAGAGAATTAAACAAAATAAAGTGACATTCTTCCTTAGGGATTATATGACATTGATTATTGTCTAATGCAGAATTCTTTAAGATAATTCATCATTATGCTCCAACTTTAGAAGCATTGTGCAAGAAAAAAACATGCACACATAATCAAATAAACTTTTTAGATCATATAAAACATCAACTTACAAATATTTTCCACAAATTCTTTAAAAAGGATTTATTTCTTATTATGATACTCCAAAATGTTGAGTACACTTCCTATGTAGAACACTTCGATATCTTACATTCACAACACCAAATGCCAACTCTTGTTGCAAAATTAAAAAAATATATTTTTCATGTCTTTACGATGTTTGGAACAAAAAACAAAACACGACTTATGACAATAAAGCACATTGTACCAAATTAAAGGCCTAAAAAATTGGTATGATATGTTACTTTAAATTCACTCCAAGCATAATATACAAACCCATAAAAATGAAGAGAGAAATTGTTACAACATTTCCACTGTAACACACCTATATCCAACATAGAGCAATAATTTACAAAGATTTGTTTTCCTCCTACACTTAAAGAAGACTTTTATTAGAGACTCAAATTATTTATTATCGAGGTTGAGAAAGGACTAAAAAATAAATAACAATAAACAATCAAATCTTAAGTCAACATACAAGGGTTGCATAGCAACAGATTACTTGTGAAACTTAAATTATAAATTTAATTTAATTAAACTACACTGGTAACACAATCTAAAAAATTTACTAAAGAACACTTTCATTTGGAAAATCATTGTCGAAGAAGTATACAAATCTAAATGGTTTTGTTGGACATTCACAAATCTATACTCATGTAGATAATATCAAATTCATAGCACACTTGTATCCTTGGCTTACATTGTGATTAAATCAACACAATGATTATTTTATAACTAACGGTCTCTTAACTAAAACTTAACAAGTTTTTTAAATATAATTACATAAAAAATTTCTCATGAGAATATAATAATTCTTAAACAAAATTATCAAAGATGAGATAATTTTGGAGAATCTCCATGACATGGTTCCTTGCTTTAGGTTCCATAAATCAAGCTACATAAATTTCTTAATTCAATCATTCTTCATTTCTTTACATTAAGTTGAAGCTTGAATTATGAGTTAATTTATCTTTATGAACTTTTTAATCTCTACAATAGTTTGAGTCATGTTTTTTTTTTTTCTAGAGCCCTTAAATCATTTAGGTTACAGTCATTTAAATATTTTATAATATGGTTTTCCTTTGGAATCTTATCACTCAGCTCATATTTAACTTGATCTATGGTTGGTTCAACTTTAATGAGTAGAGCCTTTTTCTCTGCAAGTATACCGACATATCCCCATATAGTTCTCACTTCTCATATTATTTCATCCAATATAAGTGACTTTGCCTCTATTAGGGGTACATCTCCTTTCAATTTTCTTCTCAAATTGTCTATTTCTTCCAATGCTAACTACTTGACACTTGCCAATTTGTTTTTATTCTATTCTACAAACCTTAATGAATTTTCCTTTCTTGATAGTAGCATTTTCATCTTTGTTATTTCCTTCTATTGACACTGTATAATCTCCTACATTTTACTCATTTCCATTTATTTATCTCAAGGTCTGAAAGAGCCTTAACTAGATACTATGAAGGATCTTGTGGAGTATGAATATCTGTATAAATGAAAGATGAAGTTATGAAAACATGGATTTTTTGCAATTTCTCTATATCTTGATTCTTTTGTAATTTGATAATCGCATTATTCCTCTCGATAAGTTCTATTAGCGACTACTCTTTCTCTTTTTCTACTTGGAGGACTTATGAGGTCTAAACATGTTCTTACATTGGCATTTTCAGCTTCCTTTTTAAGACTTGTGTTTCTACCTCCTAGTCTTATAGGAGTGTTTAATAGCTTCCTTATATGTAGGGTAAACTCCCAAATTTACAATTAATTACTTGTATTCCTCCACCTGCATTTGTTTAGATCTAGATTTGACCTTTTCCTGCTTCAATTGATTATAAAATTTCTGAATTAATTTCTCCACTTTTGAAACAATCAACTCACTTTTATTAAGATCATGGTAAATCATTTTTCCAGTTTGCCTATGTAAGTAAAAATTTTCAGGAAGGTTGGTGTCATTTACATTGATGAATACATTCATAGCCTTGAAGTTTAGGCCAACTTGAATGGACTGAGAAGTAGGATAGACAAGTGATAATTATAGCTAACTCCTTTCCACATCCATTGTTGAGAGAATTTTTTTCTAATATTCCCAAGATTATTATGACCAAACTTGGGTTCTTAGACTTTCCTCTTCCTTTTTACTCTTTTCCCTCAATTATTGATATTTACCCGACAAAACTTCTATTTTTGATGGAGCAACCTTTGTAGACCTTAGAATCACTATGTTCGATGGTTGTGCTAGCAAATACAAATATTAGAACTACACTTGAAAGGATGGATCCTGAGAAGGTGGGTGTCTCAATTGAATATCTGTGATATCAACCTTTGTTTCTTCCTCAATTCCATATCTCTTTCCTTCAAGTTGAACTATCATTTCGATATCAATTTTCTCTAACATGTCTCTTTTAAAACTTTTCTCCTTTAATAGCATAGTTTTCATATCTATGTCATGTTTTTCCTCTATTTCATCTATAGGTTTCCCTTGAAACATTTAAACACCCATCCAAAATGATTTGTTTGTCAATTTCTTCATAGCTAGAAAATAGTCATGAATATAGGGTCCTAAACCAATTTTAACTCTTTTATCTAAAATTACATGGTGAGGATCATAATTCCAAATGATCCCTCTCTTAAAATTCATTTCATTCAATAGATTATCCACTTGCCCCAAAGCTTGTATGGTTTTGATGATGAACAGTCCCATTGTTTTCTTGAGCTCGAAAGTGAAATGAACTTGATCTACAAGGAGAATTTTCCTTAGAAATCTAAAGAAAAAACCATCATAGGCAAGAAAATTAGCCTCTGATAAGGTGGAACTTATAAACCATACAATTTGATATTTATATAATTTTCAAACACAAACCAATCTCCTACTCTTTTTTCGGGACTGAGTTGTAGACATTTTTTAATTTCAAGCAAGATTTTGGGTGGAGGTTGATCATTTAAAACAGTAAATACAATGGACATGAAAGAAAAAGGGTATCAAGAAAATCTTTGATTTTGATATTTTCTTCTAATGGTATCAGTTCAAAAAATAACGGATTGTGGTCGTTGTTGCACATTAAGAGTATTTAGGTCTAGATGCATGAATTTGTCCACATGTAAGTATAAAAATTCATGAACAAGGTAAGAGGAGTATCTGAAATATTTAGTGTCCTGAAAATTCTTTAACTATAATTTGATGGATTGGGTAATATGGGTTTGATTATCCATAATAATTCCAGCTTTCATCATTAAAGTAAGAAACCCCAAGGCTTTTTCATCTATAGTTTCAACATTGTTTTCCCCGAGTACACATAGGATTGCATATAGGTTTTGTTTGGAAAATTCCAAAAATATTTTGAGAGGATAATTAACAACAGGTTGGAGAATTGAAGCATCTGAAGGAAATATATCCCTTAGCAGGATCTCTTGTCACTTTAAGGTATGAACTTATAAACCTAGACTAAGATTTCAAAAACGAATTGTTGTAGGTTTTCAATGGCTAGGAAATAAAAGGAATTTCAAATTAACTTCAAGGTGACTTGAATAACATTTTGGCCTTGTCTAAAAATGATGGAGAGTCTCTGAAAAATATATGCAAAGTCAAGCCAACCTACAAATTTAAGGAAAAATATAGATTAGAGGCACAATAACAGAACATAACCTTGGTCCCAGGGAGAACTTAATTGGTTATCGAGATAATGGGTCCTGAGAAAAATAAGAGATCCATGGTTCAAATTGATCTGTATTTATGAAGGAAAAAAATGAAATATAGATTTAAACAAAGATACATATATACAAAAAAACATAACTTCACTTAATAACTAGAAATTGTTCAAAATTGTTTACATGAAGGAAGGAAACAAACTAGATTGGTTGATGGTAGCTTATATATGAGAAGATATGGAACATCTACATGCCTTCTAAACTAAATTATAATGAGTCTCTCAGGGATTTTTATCACCAAGAAACAATGAAAAACCCTAAACATCCAAAAACCTAACCCTAGTGTTGAAAAATGAAGCATGAAAGGCTCAATTTGAGAAAATTCAAATTTCCACATCAACAGACAACTTGGATGCATTTAACTAAGGTGACATGGCTCTTTTCACTTATTTAGCTTGGTAAACTTGAGTTAGAGGAGTTAGAGTTCAATTGAGCATGTGTGATTGCTAATTTGTAGCAATCAAGGTTAGATATTTCAAGTTGTTTTCAGATAAACTAGTTATAATTGTTGGAGGAACTAGTGGAAAGTCAGTTGTGTAGTGGGACTTTAGTCTAACTCAGTGATCATCTAGTTAACTGATTAATCAACCCAAAATAGATAGTGCATGGAGATAATTTGATTTCCCTAGTTTTGGTGGAGATTCCAAGGTAGTGTAACATCAGTTTTAGACTAGTATTGAGTGTACATATGTTGTATGCAGTCAGATGGTCAACCTTGGGAATTGCGCAAGAATTTTGGAGGAAATTTCTAAATAATAGGGGCCTAATTTCCTCAATTTTAGTGCAATAATATAGGGGCTCAAGTAAAGGAAAAAATTTACTAACTTTGGTTCAGAGCTTCTTAGTGAGCAGAGAGATAGGTTATTCACTTGCAGGTTGAGTTCAAATTGAGCTAGCAATTGTAATAAATCTCTATTCATTATATTAAGGCGAGCAGGAAAAGGGGTTTTTAGCATATTTTTTTCCCCTGGAAAATTATTATGTGCATGTTTTTTATTTCTCATTGCATTGAATTGAATTCCATAGATAAATAGAGTAATATTTTGTCTTGTGATTTAGATTAAAATTTCATGAGCAGTTGTAATTCTGCACCGTAATTTCTACATGGTATCAAAGATGGATTCACATTAGAATGGTAATTTCAAATTTTTCTCTCAAGAGAATCGAGTTTTCAGTTCAGTGTAGCAAGATCTCTACAAAGTTGGGAAGATAAACTTTAACAGGCTAAGACTAGAGTATTCCTTGGAATAAAATTCTAACTTCATTGCATGGAAGGATTACATGGAGGCAATGCTGGATGATAACGGATTTCTAGAAATTTTCAAGATAAATGTTCAAAAAACAGGATCATCATATGCCTAGAACCTTGCTCAGTGGAATAAAGGTGTATCCAAGGTGAGGAGAATAATCTTGAAGGGAGAATGGAATCACATTGTCTCAAATATCCATTGGAAATAAACTCCTTTTGCAGTGTGGAAAGCACTAACAAAATTTTTCAAGAACATTAGTGACCAAGGGAAGCTAGCACTGAAGGATAAACTTAAAAATATCGAGATGCAAAAGAATGACACTATTCTGTATTATCTCAGCAGGTTCAAGATTTTTTATGATGATCTTGGCGGGGTTGGTGTCAATTTTGCATAAGATGAATTAGTAAGCCTATCTCTTCTAGGCCCTCCCAAAAGTTGGCATAGCTACCAAGATTTTGTGAACGGGAAGGAGAAGTTACTGAATTGGGAATGCTTATGGTCCAATTTGGTACAATAGGAGATAAGGTGGAACACCAGAGATGCGACTTCATCTAAGGGAGAGGATTAAGAAAATTTTCCATTGGTTGAAAAGGGAATAAATCTCAAACCAATCTAGAATACATCCAAGGGGGAAAGAAGAAAGACTTAGCCAAAACTAAATGCTTCAATTGTCATAAATTTGGTCACTATGTCATGAAGTGACCACACAAAAATTCGAGCAATAAGAACTTGGGAGGAGCAGCAGGTGAAGCTTTGGCTTCACATTTTAACCTTGAATTCACCCTTATTGCATGCATGGTGAGCACAGTGATGGGGTGTATGTGGTACTTGGACTCAGGTGCATCGTTCCACATGACAGGGTGTAGAGATTTTTACAATGACCTGGAGAAGAAATATATCTAGCTGCACATTGAGTTTGGGGATGACAAAAGGTTCAACGTGACTGGGATTGGTACCGTCACCTTTCAGAGGGAGTTGGGATCCCCTCTCAGACTCAAGAATTTCATGTTCGTTCCAGGCCTAAATAAAAATATAATCGTTGTTTCATTTTTGGAAGACTGTGGTTATGATGTGATCTTAAGAAAAGTAAAATCATTCCTGAGAAACATAGCCATGGAGAAGGTGAAGTAGATCAGGGTTCATGTGAATAACCTGTATAAGCTAGATGTGGAAGATTGTGTTGCATTAAGTAATGAGGTGGAGAAAGTGTAGAGTCGCGATGTCAGTGAACTTAGGCACATAAGACTTGGCCATTTGCATCATGGTTCCTTAAATATTATGCAACAAATAATCATTGGCCTCCCTAAAGGAGCACTCGAGAAGTAGGATGTATGAAAAGGATGTACCATGGGGAAGTACGCAAAATCGACACTCCATGATTAGGATAGCAAAGAACATGCAGCCTTTGGAAGGATCCACTCTGATGTTAATGGACCTTTCTCAACAGCCTCCACTTCTAGACATAAATATTTTGTCATTTTTACTGATGATTTCTTAAGGAAGTGTTGGATATTCTTCATGCAGAATAAGGATGAGACATTCTCCAAGTTTTTAGAATTCAAGGCATTCATTAAGAAAGAAACTGGAAATAGTGTGAAGGCTCTCAGGAGTGATAATGGAGGTGAGTATGTTTCAAATGAATTAAATAAATTTTTTTTGAAATAATGAATTTGAAGAGAGATGGCAGCACGCCAAACCCACAAGAGAATGGGGAAGTTGAGAGAGAACCATATAATTGTGGGAGTTGTGAAGGATATGTTGAATGACCAAGGCATACCACTACTTTGTGGGAAGATGCATGTAACATAGCAGTCTACTTGCAGATTTGGAGTCCTCATCAGATTCTTGATATGATTACATCAGAGGAGGCTTTCTCGGGGTGAAATTCAAATGTGTTGCACTTCAATATTTTTGGAGCCTTTTTTACTACCATTTCTCCAAAGAATCAAGGAAGAATCTTGAGCCGACAGTGGAGTTCGGGGTATTTTTTGGTTACATGGAAACTCCTCACAAGTACAGTGTGTAATTACCTTCCCTCAGAATGACAGTTGTATGAAGGGATGTAAATTTTGATGAGGAGAAAGAAATGTGGTGCTCTATTGAGAGGGGGTGTCATATCCCTATTAGACGAACAAATCCCTCTTGCGGACAAGAGTGATCTCCCTGGTATCCTAAGGTTATCTAGAAGCAAACAATAGATGTATAGCATTTTCTCTAGACCATTATTCTTAATAATTATTAATTAACTACTGAGAGATGCTCCTACCTGAAGTACAATGCTTACTCGGTCTTCAATCTAGTCATTCCAGAAGGTATCGATCCAGCACGTAAGATCTGCAATCAAAGACAAGTAAACAAGATCAAAAGCATTTGCAAGATATGATAATTCAAAAGCAATAATATATCTTAGAGATCAAGGAATCCAAGAATTAAATTATTTGAAAGGTAGATGAACAACTCAATGAGAAAATAGAATCCATTTGTATTAACTTTGAATAAAAAAAAGAAACCTTACAACCTTGACGCCTTGATTTTTGTATAGGTTCTTTCGGGGTCCCGAACAGCCATTTTCCTCAGTTTGAAAAGACTCCAACTCTCTAAATCATCATAATACTATGGCTATGAGTATGTAATCTCTCTCATGCCAATGATGCCAAATGTGCAGAGCATAATTTCTTCAGCAATTCTCTTCTACAAGCTAAGAAGTAAGTACCCTTGATACATAAACATGGTCTCAATTTATAGCAGAAGGGAGTTAGTTTTAGATCCAATAAGGAAGGGATAAAGCCCTCTCATCATGGGATTTTAGCTCCAAAAACCAAGGGATAGCTCCATTTATGAAGGGATAAAGGCTCATGAATGGAAGGGGTGAAGCTCAACCAGATAGCACTTCTAGAAGGCCCCAGCTGGGAGAATATTCAACTAGCTGGGTTTCTAGAACTTACTTTTCTTTTTATTTTACCTTTTACGGGGGCCTGCAGTGTTAATGAACAGAAAGTGTGGGATGTGTCGTAGATTTTATAGTAATAAACTATGGTACCATAGGAAATGACTAGGAAAAGTGCGAATTTAGGATTTTTATGGTTTTAATAAGATTTTTCCCAATCTCAAGGCCTGATTTAGGAACTTTATGATTTAGGACCTCTAAGGGAGAAATAAATAGGTAAATATGAACCCATATAGATAGCTAAATTTCATGGTGACAAATTTTAGTGTAACATATTGCCTCATAAATTTCAAAGTCTGAAGAGTTCTGAAGAATTATGAGGAGTGAAGTGCTTTATCATTCTGAGGATCGGGCTACAGACACACCAGTTGAAACCCTGAAAAAACATTCAATGCAAGCATATATATATATATGTGTGTGTGTGTGTGTGTGTGTGTGTGTGTGTGTGTGTGTGTGTGTGTGTATGTATGTATGCATTTATGTATGTATGTGTGTATGTATGTATGTATGTACGTATATCATAGCTAAGGTAGGCATTCCCATACTCAGATCAAAACTAACTACATGTTCTGATACATAAATGGCTTTATAATTACATTAATAGTAGACACAACATGGACATAGCCATCTGTCATGAATAATCTACTGAATAATAAAATTCCTCACAGCTTGGATGGTAGAAACTAGATTCAGTGTCTTGATTTCCTCCTCTCGAACTAGTACGATTCTATCCATGCGATTGATTGTGTCGAAGTCGAACATGGTAGAAACTACTTGATTACCAGTCAATGATGTGAACTATTAAAAAGTGTGAGAGAAACCACCAATAATGAAAATGGCCCTCAAAGTACTCAGTACAATCTATGAAATTTGAATGAATGATTTGGAGTCGAACACTTCACAGAATCATTCGATCGAAGGTCAATGATGCAACCTATCATCAAAGTCAAGAAACCTGCCATTAGGGCATGCAGATCCCAAGGTACTGATAGGATTCTAGATCAACTTTCTAGATGATGAGCTGTCGTCGATAGAAGGTGACCCGTCGTAGGAAAGCCCATGACACAAAACCATTAGATCAAGTTTTGAAGAAATTTTAAGAAGGGCTGACTCAGGGATGGTCAACGCGAATGGAGACAAATATTTGCAATGAATGGTTTATTAAATTGATCTCTTGAACACATAACGACATTATAGATGGCGACAATTGACCTAAAGCTAATACCCAGAAACCAGTTGAAGACTTTCAATGTGGTTCAATTAACTGTTTGGCCAAAGGATTTTTCCAATGAAAATATAAATGTGACAAAAGTGTCATGTTCAAGAGTGGTATAAAACTTTTTGAAACGAAGTGTGACAATTGGATTCATCTTCTCTCTTTTTCCCCCACCATTTCTGGCAAGTACCTCTTTATTTTTTGACAAGCTTGAGGATGATAACATTTGATTGTTATATAATCTGATCCTTCGGATGAGTCCAACTTAGTGTTAAAATCGAACCCTAAGAAGGAGTAGTTCGTTCCTGTTTGTAATTTATAGGTTATTTACTATTAAGTTTTAACTAGTCCAGTATAGGTGAAACTCAATGTTTTTCAATTTTAGGGAGTTAGAAGAAAAAATTAAGAAAACTCTATGGGTGTACTTTTTCGTAAATTTAGTCTCTCAAGCCCGAAAAGGATAAAATAATGCAAGAGAGAATTTTATTGACTATGATTAGCCAATGTATACCTTTTTCGTAAATAATCCATTTCAGTCTGAAAAAAGGGGTAAACTTATACTGAAAGGACGACTGTTCATTTCCTTTAATGAGTTCGAATAGTCAAGTACTCAGCAATCTTTTCATATTTAGAGAGTCTGAAAAGGGCTTAAAAGAGAACTCTAGGGTTTTTCTTTTTCGTAATTTTTAAGAGCCTGAAAAAGTGATAAAGTATACTCATCATCAAAACAATCCTTTTCACCTCACAATCCTGTTTTCTGCACATAAACTCAAAAAATTAAACATATATGTTTCCAATAAGTAAAAACTTTCGAAAAATAACTTTTTAAAGTGGAAAATAAATAAAATAATATTTTATTTATTCAAAAAATATTATAAAAAGTAGTTCAACAAATTTATTTTCACCTTTTGTGTTCAGAGTTAAAATTGGAGAGCTCTGGGCAAAAAACATTCCAGAGGTGATAACAGATCGCTCAAATCAAAATTTGTTGAATCCAGGTAATCCACAACGCTCTTCTCTTCATTTTCATCCATTTACATTCTCTTTTTTAGTTTTTAAATTCATTTTTGGGGGGAAAAAAGGTTCAAAATTTCGCTCGCGGGGGTCCGCGAGTCAGCCATTGGTTACGTGCGGACCCCGATAATTTTCCTAAAGGAAAATTATCGGGCTACCGCATTTTTTATGAAGGGCGCGTGTGGGGGTCCGCATTATCCCTATAAAAAAACTGTGGGGGCGCCGTAAGAAAATGAAATTTGATACATTCTCTCAAAAATGGATAAAAATTTTCACTCTTATAACTTCTAACCATTAAATGTGTCCATTTGCAAGTCATTGCACAATGTTGGAGTGGCAAGAACGCGAGCATGAGGAGGTAGATGATGCGGCAATGAACAATCCAAACACAATGCGTGTTTTGATAAATTGTGGATTATACAAATTCTGGGCCATTCAGGGCATGAGGGCACAGGTAGAGCTAATGACCTGGCTGGTGAATAAATGGGATGTTCAGGCACAAAGCTTTATCATTGGAGATCACAAGCTAGAAATTGAGCTTGAAGACATCTATTTCTTCACCGGTTTATCAAAAAGAGGTGAACCTATCTCTTTGTTCGGAGTTAGGCAAGGTGGTCTGCCTATCGCTAGCTACAAACAAGAATTCTATAATGAAGACGCTGATCCCAAAGACAACCAGATAGACATAAAAACTATCATAAGTCTTGATCTGAAATTCATTGCATTCATTGTTACCAGATTATGTGGAAGTGCAGCTCCACATGTGGCTACCAAGTCACAAATGTAGATAGCTTTCAAATGTTACAAAGGTACAATATTTAATTGGTTTGAAGGGGTGTTGACCAATATGAAGGGTCAACTGACCAGAGAGAAGAAATCAAAGTTGAAAAACTTTGGGTATGGTGCTATCTTAGTATCTTTCGCTTTGGAGAGGATTTCGTCCCTTGCCCCTCAGTTGATATTTATTTACCAAGGTGAACTTAAAGAGCCTCATATGGTACGATGGGTGGCACTAATGGCTCGCCATGGTGGCGATGGCTGCACAGTAGTCCTATTCACTTCATCATATTTTTGTTGGTTAGAGAACCAAATATTTTCTATCGAGGATTTCTCGTATGTAGGCATAGATTTTCGAGGAGACCTCGAGATATCCTTACCTCTAGGGACACAATGGGATGAATCAGGTAAATGAATTATTTTTATGTGTTTTAAATCTAATTTTTATTTTGTTTTTCAGTCATCCAATAGTAATAACAAAAATTTTGAATGTAGATGTTGGTCCACAAATACCAACCAATCTATGTCGCTTCAAGAGGAAGCCGACAGATCCTATTGCATTGCCAGAGAACCAGGCAGCAGAGATTCTCACTGACTTAGAGCACAACCTGGAAAGGTTGACTAGAGAAATCCCAGAGAAAACGATGGACGATATTCCTCTTCGTCTCCAGAGGCACGTCGCTGGTGTTCCCAGCCAGTTTCGGAGATACCTGCATAGAGTGGCGCGGGCGATAGTATATTATCATGATCATCACCACGGATAGTGGATGATCATTGCAGACTATTCTATTTTTGTTTTTTGTATCACTATCTTTCAAATCATAAGGTGTTTTAAATCTATGGTCCTAGACAATGTAATATTTTTTTAAACACAAACTCTATCTATTATATGACTACTTTTGCCACTATCTTGTTCAACACATATTGAATGTTGTTTAATTTACTTTTTTAATGTCGCAAATGTCTATTTATAACATTATTATCTAATGCATCAGCCAATGTATTTAATATTCTTGGAAAGTGTTGATATTCGATGTAATCAAACTGCCTTTCCAAGAGACGAACCTCCAAAAAAATCTCAGTAACACTGGATTTTTAATTGCGTATACTCTGTTTAAGTGTAATACAATGAGTTCTGAATCTAACCTAACAATAAAATGCTAAATGCCAGATTAAATGGCATTAGATAATAACTCAATCACTGCGCTATATTCTGCAACATTATTCGTTGTTTGACCAAGGCTTACCCCATGCATAGAAAATAACTCATCAGTGGGTGAATAGATAACCTAGGCCGCAAAAGAGATATTTCGTGTACTACGACAGGAACCATCAGCAAAACCAATGTACACTTGAAGGGACATCGACATCTGCAATATGAAGAGTAATCAAGATAAGCAGGAATAGTAGTCAACACAAACTTAAACTAGACACAATCATCTAATCTAAAGTAGCTAATCTTAGAAAAATAACTAATGTACGGTATGATATTCACACAAAAATCAAGCATAATATCTCTTCAGATAAATTCCATTTTTGGGTTTATCTAAAGAGACCCTGTCATAATCAATCAATTCGTAAGCCCCTGTAATGTTCACAAAATTGCACATAGCAATTTGGAACATTGGATTTTGCTACTTTCACCTAGGAGAGGAATAAATGGGTAAGGGAGCCCATGAACAATAAAAATATGAATAATTTCCACTTTAAGAAGGAAGGGGATCACTTAAGGAGCTGAAATTTACACTTACAAGTGTGAACATGGGAAAAATAGATAAGGACATAGTCAAGTTTGACTAAGTCAACATGCATTCTTGAGGAGGAAGAGATCACCTAACAAAACCGGTTCAATGTGAACAAGGATCAGCCTAAGACACATATGTAAACTAGATTGAAGATCCCTAGTGTGAAAAGAGGCATTGGAGGTGGATTAGTTGACCAAGTCAATAGCGCAGCCACAAGAGGAGGGAAGCAAGCTAGGGCAGCGCAGTTTTGAAAGAGGAAACTTCATGAAGAAGTCACCTCAACATGGTGTGGGGTCCGGGGTGAGGAGGCTCACAAAAGATAAAAGGAAGGCATATCATCAAAGGGGATTCATTCATGCATTCAACTATTTTGGTCTTGTGACCACTTGCATGCTTTAGCTGTTTAGCTGGAGTTGCTGCACTGCTTAGTGCAAGGAATTCCTGTGCAAGATTCCATCCTCTCTTGAGATAATCTTGCTTAAGGGATCAAAGGGGAGTGATTTGAGCTTCATTTCATAACTTTTCTTGGGTCCATTCATCCATACTCAGCCACAACATAGTCTCTTTCAGAAAACTATGTTCTTGATGCAGAGGCAGCAACAACAGTGTTGCTTCCTTTGATATTGTGCTAATATTTAAGGAGGAGGTGCTCATTCCCCTCCGGGAGTTTGTTAGAGAGGACTTTGGCCATATTTATGTATTATTCAGATATTTCATGTCATATTCAGCCATGCATAATATAGAGATGCAGTAACTGCGTTATTTCTGCAGTACTACTTGTTATTCATGCATTTTTGCCGGAAACCTTTGCCGGGTGTCTTGTTTTACTGTATAAGCTTGTAAATCTCCATTTCTCTATAATTTGATCAATATAAGTTGAATATCAGTCTTATTTTATCATTTTTTGTAGAAAACCTCATGGGAATTACGCTCTCACTGTATTCAGAAATTTATGTTTAGTAAAGTCATGGGAAATCAGTGTTTTCTAGCCTAGTCGGGAAAGGAGGAGTTGTTTAATATAGCTAGAAGCATTATTTTGAGCTGAAATTTGGAGCGTAGGTCCCTAATGACCTAAGATATCATATCCAGCCATTTTCCCTGCTTATTTTTACGCTCATTTCTGAAAACACCCTTTTTAGGGCATAAAATACCCTTTTCCCTACTTTCCGGATTATGAAACAAAGTACAGGTTGCTTTTGTAGCAAAAAATGATGCCTATGTGATTTTTATGTATATTTTAAGCTTATTAATCATAACAGGACCGTTATAAATCTTATTCATTGCATAGTTTCAGATTTGGAACATTACAGCCCCTTTTGCAAGTACTTTCTTGACAATATAAGGACCATGCCACATGGGTTCAAATTTCCTAGATCCTAGTTTATCTTTAGGTTGGTCATATACCAATACTAGGTCACCTTCCAAAAAAAAATGAGGTGTAACACTTCAGTCGTACTGAGCTTTAACACATTTTTTATGAGCTTCAAATGCCAATGCAGCAGTATGTTGAGTCTCATCTAATTGTGCTAAGTACAAAAAGTGTTTTTCCTCTTCAGAAGTGGCTATTAGTAATTCTATGGCTAATTGGAGTGATGGTATTTCGCATTCAATCGGTAACACAGCTTCTAAACTATAGACCAGTTGAAAAGGAGTGAACCCTGTTGTAGTTTTTGCTGAGGTTCGGTATGCCCAAAGTGCTAAGAAAAGAATAGTATGCCAATTCGATTTATGAATTCCGATTATCCTTTTAATCATAGTGGTTAAAAATTTATTAACGACTTCAACCTAACCATTAGCCTGCAGGTAATATGGAGTAGATTTATCATGGCACAGGCCAAGTTGGTCAGAAAGTTCGATCATCATGATGTTTTGAAAATGGCTCCCATGGTCAGTAATGATAGCTTGGGTTACACCAAATTGAGCAATCACATGATTGAATACAATTGTAGTTGCATTTTTTCCATCGGTCATAAATGTAGGCATCGCCTCGGCCCATTTTGTAAAATAATCTACTGCAAGAATAATATACCCATGCCCCCTGGATGAGTGAGGGTTACATGTAATGAAATCAATGCCCCATTTTGCAAAAGGACCAATAGCAATTATGGGGTGAAGATTAGTTGTTGGTGCACGCATCTTGCAATCAAATATCTGACAGTTATGGCATTTCGGACCAAGAGAATGCAATCTTTGAATAATGATGGCCAAAAATAACCAGCGCGAAATATCTTTTGGGCTGTGGAAAACCCAGACATATGACCACCACATGCTCCAGAATGACAGTCATTCAAAACTTGTTCAGCCTCTTCATGAGTCAAACATCGTCGAAATACAGAATCCGCACCATGACGATAAAGCGTGTCCCCAACAATATTGTATTACTGAGATTGGTAACGGATATTTCGTCGATGTGAACGTGAAATTTTAGGCCTAAAATTTTTGGTTTGGAGATAAATGATGATATCCCCATACCAAGGATCTAACGTACTGATAAGAAACAGAGATTCATCAGGGATCGGATGCTATACCACAATTTCTGTCTCAGTATTCGGGAAGTCGCACATAATTTCGGCGAACACCAATGATTTCTTTGATTTTGATTTTTCAAATTCTAAATCAAACTCCTGAAGGATAACTATCCATTTAGAGTATTTTCCCCCGAGCAATGTTTTAGTCAAAATGTATGTCATCGGGTTATAATTAGAAATCACAGTAGTTTTTTGTAACAAAATGTAATGACGAAAACATTGGACAGCTTGTACTGCTGCCAAGGCCAATTTCTCCACATGTGAGTATTTAATCTCTGTTGGATTGAGATTCCGACTGAGGTAGTAAATCACATGCTCATTGTGGAATTCATTTTCCTGAACTAATACCATTCCGATAGTGAAATCAGAGGCTGCTAAGTATAAAAAGTAATCTTGGCTGTAATTTGGTGGATGCAATAATGGTGCATGGTTCAACACGTGTTTTAAAGCATCAAAATATCGATCAGCGATCTCATCCCAAACAAAAGGAACATTCTGTTTCAATAGCCTGGTAAAACCTTTCGTTAACTCAACATAGTTCTGGATAAATCTACACAAAAAGTTTTCTTTCCCTTGCAAACTTTGGAGTTGGCGAAGTGTGGAAAGAGGTAAATTGACAATAGCCTCAACCTTCGAAGGGTTGACAAGAATTCCTTCTTTCGAAATGAAAAATCCTAGTAATCTACCAGATTGTACATAAAAAACACACTTGTGGGGATTCAAGAGAATCTTATAATACCTATATCTCATAAATATTGCTCTTAAATGAGTAGGATGATATTCTCTGTGTAATGAATGAGCAGGTAAATCATCAAGATAAGGTTGCGCAATGTGTTTAATGTCATGAAAATCATAGGACATTGCCCTTTGAAAATTTGCCCCAGCATTCTTCAATCCAAAAGGTAATTTACAGTAAGAAAATGTTCCCCAAGGACAAATGAATGTTGTTTTTGGTTGATTGGCAGGGAGTATGTTGATCTGATTTTATCCAGAAAACCCATCCATAAATGAATACATTTCATTTCCAACACAATCATCAATAATTTGGTCAATATAAGGAGTTAGATAATTGTATTTAGGATAAGCTTTGTTAATATCCCTATAGTCGACACATACTCGTATTGTTCCTTGTTTTTTCGTAATAGGAACGATATTAGATACCGAATCTGTTAAAGGAATTGGATAAATAAAACATGCTTTTAATAATTTCTCAACTTCAGCTTTAAGAAGCTTTTCGTGGATGTATCAGACATAATATCTGCCTAACAGGTTTAGCATCTGGGTAAGTCTTTATTTCATGAATGACTATGTTGGGATCAAGTCCTGGCATTTCTTCATAAGACCAAGCAAATATGTCACGGAATTCTTGAAATGGGGCTTTATATGTAGAAATTTCATCTGACGTACACGAAGCACCTATATGAATGTTTTCAATAATTCCTGGTTTAATGGATATATCAATGGGAACCGTAGAAGAAATATTTCCCAAATTAATTTCAGAATCAAATTTGCAATTGATATTGGACTCTGAGGTTCATTGACATAATCAATTGGAAAAATAGATTAAAATTTGTTTTAAAATCTATCAAGCTCAAGTAAAAATGATGACCTATGATGGAGATCATCCCATGGTAATTCATCTATACACAAGGATTCACGAATGCTTTCATCAGTATGAAACACTTGTTGAAAAGGATCAGGAATTGATGTTATAGCTAAGTTTGATGGTGAAAATGATTCTTCATTGATCAAATTCATTGGATCATCATCAGTTGATAAAGGATTGGAAAATTACTGTATTTCTAGATGTGTTATCTCAAAAGGACTCAAAGCCATCGCGCCATTGAATGAATCCAAGTCGGATTCTAAAGGCACTATCCAAATATCATCAAATGGAATAGTGCTTAATGTAATCATATTGATATTAGCAATAGTGCATGGTACGTTAGGTGGAGGCATAGAAAAATTTCCCATTAAAGTGGAATCTTTGATTAATCCTACTCCTAATCCTACATCCTCATAAGGGATAGTCTTTTTTCCAACGTGCTGAATACTATCCATAGAAGCTGGGTCAAACGAATAATATGAGAGCTGATCTATTTTCACAATATTTCCTTGATGAGGAAACATGATTAATCGAAAGACAGATGACACGCCAATAGTCATAGCATAAGACCAACTTCAAACCAGAAGAAGGTTGTAATCTAGAGGGGCATCAACTACCTCCACATCTAAATTAACGGTTTTACCTTCGACCTCTATTGTTAGATCCTGCAAAATTTCAAATGGATGGAATACTCTTCCGTCAAAAGCTTTGAGGATTATTAATGATTGGTTTAGGGTTGGAGAACCAATTGATTTCCAATAGTTTAACAACATGATACATGTAGATTCTCCTTCATCAATAACAGTACGAAAGCAACGTATGTTTTTTACTAGTACTGGGATCTGAAAAGCCATTTGATGAGGGAGACGAGGTGTAAAATTTTCTAAATCGAATATCATGAGGTTCGAATCCTGAATCTATAGCTCCAATTGCTGATAATATTAACTTCCTTTGTGTTGGGCATGATTGCAGCACTTCCAAGGGAAACATTGTTGAAGGAGATATTGCTAAATCTTCTATAATGTTGTAATTCTGAGAAGCTCTCGCATGTGGATTGAAAGATGATTTACGAAGTACACCTTTAGCTGTATGTTTGATCACTAAACTATAATTAGGTTTCTCGATATGAAGTGGATCATAAACCGAAGGAGATGTAGCTGGTGCAGAATTAGAATTTTCTTAGTTCTTTACCGATGTGAGTTATTATTTACTATATGAATATTGCGATTGATGCCAACCATTACTTGAACATCATCAAAATATCTGTTGATGTATTAGAAGAAGAATCCTTCAAGACAACGGGTGTAGACAAACCTTTGACAAACTTAGAAACCTCAAACCTATGCGCACGAGGCATTCTTTGGGTGAAATGATCCTCGTCACGGATAATACATGGATAACGAGGTTTTCATTTATCATCGGACGACTCGGTTTTACAATTTTTTCTTTAGGAGAGGAAGTTTGTTTACTTTTATTTTCCCTTTCTTCTTATTTCTAGATTTAGACTTAGTTTTAGAAGAATCTATAATGTGAATATCGATAGAAGTTTCGAGGAGAATCACCTTTTGGTGAATCGGTAAAGTTATTATAGGAGAAGTAATCTTGGAAGATTTCTTCATACTCTTGGATGTACTAGCGAGACCGATTACACCATCAATGACATGTGAGACACGGAAAGACTCTTTTTGTTATCGACCAGGACAACGTAAATCAGAATTTTCTCGTACAAAGTACTTATTTGGGTATATACCAAGTCAAGATGTGAAGCTTGAGCGATGACTTGTTCAACACGTAACAACTCCTCCTTTAGCTACATCTTTAGTGATTTTTGGTAGTAATGATTTTATAAACCATTCACAATATTTGATACGGGATAAAAACTTTCACCAAATGTCTTCTACGTCTCCGTTCATGTATGTGATGCGATATGTAAGTAGACGTAGATTGTTTAGTGAAGTTAATAATTCGGTGCCATTGTCATATCTAAGTAACGAAAACGAGTTAAGAAGAGTGGTTTCTAAGGCATGGAAATTGTTAAATGAGCCTCATGGTAGTTCAATGTGTGCCATTTGTTGCTAATCCTATGAGCGTTCTGCGAAAAATTATTAATCGAATCGAATCGTCAATCAAAGAGTTGGATGCACACCGGAGGGTGATAGTCATGACATGGTTGAAAGGTTCCTCTTGATTTACCTTCAAATTTCACAATATCTTTGGGGAAAATTATTTGGCATTGGTGGCCAATATGGAAGATAATGGTTGGATCATTCGTAAGGTGCAATAAATCGGGTAAATCCAAAGGATTCTATGAATGGTAACCGATGGTTAGGGTCTTGTAGAAACTATAGATTTCAGATATCAAGGATATCCTATAACCAGCCTATGCATTTGGAATCGGTATGCCCTGGATAACGAGTTATTTGAGACCATCTTTTTGGGGTTGAGTAGGCATTTGGTACGTATACCCGGGGTATGGTTGATACCAATGGATTTTTCACTACGGGTCCATATTGATACGACCCTTAGTGAGTTGATAAGTAAGCGAGGTTGGATTGTTATAACCGTACTTGTACCGAATTTGTCTATGAGCATACGAATAGTAGTGCGGGATGTAGGTCAGTGTTGTGGAATAGAAACTTGAGGAATTGAGTAACGTCTGCAGGAGGAGCTATAGAAATAGGAGGCTGCCCAGAGATACACCGAGGAATAGGTGTGGTAGCTTGAACAAAAATTATTTTGACATTTTGGGTTGGAGTTCAGGTGTGCTCGGACCGGACTCTTGAACATTACACGATGCAGTGCACAGACAGATAGGTTGAACGGGTTGGAGCCCGAGGTTGTTGGACGTGAAGTATAACCAATTGGTTTTCCAAAGTGATAATAAGGTACTTGCATATTAGATTGTAAATTCTATTGATCTTGAAATGGATCAACTTGTATTAGGTACAGGATACGAGGTCCCATAGAAGGTTGTGGATAAGAAGGACATAGTGGTGATAATTTGGAACATAAGTTGGATAATTATTTGGATAATTCCCACCTGCAAGGATACAATTTTTGTTCGAGTAGAATTGTTGCCCTAAAGGAGGTTGTGGACCACGAGTTGAATGCGGCCTTGAGGTGGATATTGACCTTGAGGAATGTATTGCCCTTGAGGTTTATATTTCAAGACATGTCTTGACCTTGAGGCATGTATTTCCCTTGAGAGTTTCCCAGTTGCTTGTAAATTACTAACTTGAGAGTTTGCCCTCAGGCTTGTAAATTACTACCTTGAGGGTCAAAGTTTGGAATGTTTCCGGACATCATATAAATTTGTTCCGCATTTACGGTTGGTATTTGATTCATGTAGTCCGGATGATAGTGTAGATTTATCGGGGAAAATGAGATGCCCGAAAGTGCAAAGAGCGGCCAAGCATCTTCAGGAACTAAAGGACCACGTAAAAAATATTTTTGGAGATTCAGAAAAACATGGATGACTCACAGAGATGTTTAAGGGGTCTATAAACTCTTGGTGTAGGAGGAAATGGAATTCGGGGTGGGTATTCAGAACAACGTTCTATGAAATCTTGTCAATGAAGAATGCAAGCATATTGTCTAAAGGACTATAAAGATGATTCACATTCTCTAAGATCTAAAGTTTTCGGCTGAAGGAAGAAGTACTTCTTCTTCGGTGTCGATGCTTCTTCAATACTAATGAGACCGAGAGGAGGATGTGCAGCGAATTAGAGGTCTTCACTCTAGGTGAATCGGTATTACCGAGGGGTTGGAGTAACAAAATCTAAGTAGGTTCGGACGTAGCGAGTTCAATTTCCGGCTCAAAAATTTCGGAGTTCGATAGATGATAATTCACTTATTGTAGAAGCAAGTTCGGCTAATTCGAAAATCAAAATTTTTTGAGGAGTAAAAATCTGTTTGTTTTGGTTGATCTACTTCGTAATCAAGATGAATAATTATAGATGTTTCTTCATTTTACGTAAGTCCGGTTCTTGATGTTTGTCCTCTTTCGGATCTAAGACTTTCTAATTGGCTTGGTGTATATTTAGGGGGTTCTCCTGTTTTCTACGTGATTGTCTCGGTAATTTAACCATGATTAGAATTTTTAATCACACGTAATCAAAGAAAAATTCAATAAAAATCCTAAAATCTATACATTATCACCTAGTAATTCTTAGGTTGTGTGGGATTTTGGTTTATAGTTAAAGAAACCCGGGGGTTAACCAAGAACCTCTTTTGAAATTTAGGATATAGCCTTCCCAAATTCTAGAGAGGATCTCTCCTCAAGATTTAGCTTGATTGGTTATAAGATTTTAGGTTGGGTATGATTGGACGATTAGGATTTGTTTTGAAAGTTTGGTGGGAATAAAGGTGTTTCAAGGTAGACCACGGAGGATCTACTGAGACCATTGAGCTATGGAGTCAACTTTCCGGACAAGCAAAGCTAGGAAATAAAGTCTAAAGAAAATGTACTAAGGCGGGGTAGATGACCTTCAAAGGGGTTTGAAATAGGATTTTTTGATGAAATGGGTAGAAATCTGAATAAGGCAATTAAGAATCCTTAGGTTACGAGAAATGAATATAGAGGAGGATCAAATAGGGACTAAAGAGAATTTACAGAATTCTTAAGTACAATTATCAAACGGAAAACATAATAATGAACAACTAGTAAAGAGGAGCTTTTTATCACTAATCTGTTTAAGCTTTCCTAGTTAATCATTAATGACGAGAAAACATTAAAATGAATGTATGAAACTTTTGAAAGATAAAAAATTGAAAATAGGGAAAATACTAGACTTATCTAGTCAACATAAAAATCTTTGAGTTATGATGTCTTTAATCTTAATTCCATTCTCTTGCTCTCTTGAATGACTCACACAAACTTCAATATATCTTGACAAAAATTACTATAGTAGTCCTTGATAAATTTTATTCCACCCTTAATACTTCGAAGAAGTATTTGTACAAAAAATATTACAATTATTTGAGAGACATGTAGGAATATCTCTAGGAAAAAACAAAATTTATTACATAGAAAGAGGAATAATTGCAAAACAAAGCGGCAAGTTGTCCTCTTATCAATAGCAAATAGGACGAATTATCCTAACTTGTTGCTTTGAGTTTGTAGGAGAAGTGAAAATGCTTGTTGGCATTTTGGAAAAAGATCTTTTTTGAAGATAACTTTGAAAGACACTCTTTCCATTTCTCATCCTTTCACACAGTAACTTTATCAACGATACTCTTTATGTTGCTCCTTTTCTTGTTTTCACTATTGTAAATAAAGAATTATACGCGGTAAAAGGTATTTTATTTGATATTCTTTGACCTCTTTGTTCGAACACGATACAATTTGACTTCAAATCTTGATTAAGTCGGTGAATTACTACCATTGCTCGGCACTAGGAATTCTCATACTCTTGATTTCTTGAAACTTTTCCTTAACCTCTGTATACTTGAAAAATGGGCTTAACCATAAAAATATGTTTGATCTCATTTGGTAAAAAGAACAAGTTTTCAAAATATTCCAAAATGACTTTACCAATAGGGGCCATACTTGTGGTAAAGGGTTGTTGACCTAACTCTTTGGCATAAGCCACGATTTTGTTATCATAATCCTTTTGTGCCATCAATTTTTCATTCAAAGCATGAATATATGGTAGATGCCTTGTGTTAATCTTGTGTATTTGGCCCAAACTCTTGTGATTGCCAAGTTCATGTCCTTGCATCTTGTCCTCCAAATTATTCATCATATTTATCTTATTCGGGATTTTCTTGATTTGTAGTATACTTTCAGTTATGTCTTGAATTTTTAGCTCTTGAGCTCTTCCTGTGTTTGCTATTCAAAAATGTAATAAGTCTCAGGCTTGAGCGAGGGTTTGTCAATGAACCTATTTGTTTTGTCTTGTATTTCTCTTTAAATTTGCTTTGAGTAACTCTTTTGTTCATAAATAATTTGAATGGAAGGCCACTGGAGAATGTATGCTTGAATGATGTTAGAATAATTCTTGATATAAGATACTTGCTCGTGGTATAGCCCCATTGTTGAAGAATGTTTTGTTCACCCTTGTCTATTGGCTCTTTGCTCATGTCCTTTGGATGTAATTAATGCATCTCTTGTTTGATGTTTCAAAGTTCTATTGGTGCCTTTTAAGCTGATTATCTCTTTATCTTTCAAGGACATGTCTTCCATAGCCTTTACTATAGCAAACTGTTTCTCTGGTGGATTTACCTATGAAGTAGATGAAGAAGTGGCGAGAGATATATTTAGAAGTAATTGACCTTTGTAGTTGCCAATCTCCTTTCGGTGCCAAATGTTCTACCAATGTAGAGGGAATAGTTGTACTTACGGTTAGGAATAACTATGAGAATGAGGGAATTCACGAGCTTTTTTTCTTCAATATTTCATTTTCTTACTTTAGATTCTATTTGATTCTCCATATATTTAGCTCATTGTCATCTTCAAAACTAGTTGCATAGTTTCCTCTTTTTCTATTTTTTCTGAAGAACTTCTTTTGCACAGGGTGCTCACTCTTTGGAAATTTGAGTTGCTTTCTTAAAGGGACTACAATATCCTAATTCTTTTGTTTAATCAATTTCTTAGCAGCTTTAGTATTAAGAGGATGTAACTCCTGTTTATATCACCCAAATCTTCTAAGGATTTGATCCTCAAATCCTTAGCATGAAGAGATGTTTTATCTAATTTAATTTGGGTTTTCAAATTAGATACGATTTCTGACTTGTGGTGGCACTCATGGTTTTGCCTGCAAGCAAAGATATAGCATCTACGATGCACTCATATGGAACTCTATACGATCTAATTCATGTATAGTATCAACATTCACATAGGTAAATATTCCCGTAGTACGCTGGCTGATTTTGGATTTGTTACTACTAGTTGGAGAAAAGACATGATCATTTTATTTGTTGAGTAATCAAATGCGGCCACTAGTATCTTTATCTCTTGGTTTT
This sequence comes from Pinus albicaulis, assembly GCA_034641835.2. Lineage (NCBI taxonomy): Eukaryota > Viridiplantae > Streptophyta > Pinopsida > Pinales > Pinaceae > Pinus > Pinus albicaulis. Next base: position 1,238,591,586 of record CM076575.1, read on the forward strand.
TTCCTTGAGAAGTTTAGAATAAACTTCATTCTTGATTTCTTCATTCTTTTCCTTGATTTGCTTGAACCTCTTATGAATATCAATATCAATTTCTTCTATTTTAGAGGAAGAGGGAGCTTCGTATTCATTTCAACCCAACCATGTCTTTGCCTTTTCCCTATGATTATACTTTGTTCATTTTTAATTTCCACAGTGTTTCATTAACAATCATTGTGGCCTCATCATCTGTTTGCCGATCATTATTATCATCTACATCAATGACTCCTTCTTTTTAGAGTAGTCATTTTTGCCTTTTTATGATATGGTATTTTTTAAATTTATTTTCAATGATTGTTTCTACCAAATATCCTTCTTCTTTTCTCGGCCTTTTATTGGATACTCTTGCTGGTTGGTTAAGCGCCTTTTGTGTGCTGTCCATTTTATTTTCTTGTAGATTATTTGTCTGCATCTCCACAGTCATCATCAATTAAAGTGTTTGCAATATATTTGGCGGTTGGCATATTTTTCCAATTAGTGGCTTTGATTCATGGAGGTAGGGTTAACTTGCATTTGACCTTGAGATTGCTCGAGAATACCTTGAGGTCATAGTTCAGGTAAAAGATTTCTTGGAACTTGAATGCGATAATTTCTTTGCTTACTTCTTTTAAAGCCTCTTTCTTGTTAACTATGAAAGAGCCAATTTGAATTTTTCTTTCTTTTTGGATGCTATAAAGTTCATTGCATAAATTTTAAAATCATCTCAAGTATTCCAGAAAGAATCCTTGTGGTTAGAAACTTTGGTAATTTGTATGGGCAGTTGCACCATACACTACGATTTATTTGTGTGATTTTTATACCAATCTCCAACTCTGAGTTTTATTTATAAATTCTTTTGATTTCTTCATTTATCCTTGGTAGCTCTTGTTTGTCCAACAAAATCATATAAGTTTGATAAAAGTTATTGAAATCAACACAGCAAGCGTACTCACTTTGCTGTTTTTCGAGAAGAGAGGTCAGAAGTAATGTTTGAAAGGGTTTGCCCTCCATATCCATTTTCTTTCATGCAATGGGAAGGAAATTATACGCGAGAGAAAAAGGAAAGATGTAATAGATATGATGTATGTACGAACACTCCTTCATCGAATGGTGTATTGGGCGATAATGTATATTGTTAGCGATGAATTTGGAAAAGTCAAAGACCAGTGTTGTTGTCTGGGAGACAAAGTGGAGAGGAACCCTAAAATGGAGGCATCTGTAAATTCATAATTAAAATATCCTAAAATGAATGACATCATGGAAATTAATTGTTTGGAACCCTCAAAGGAAATCAAAAGTATCATAAGGGGGGATTTGCTTAGGAAGGTTGACATGATTGGGCATGAAGTTTTTAAGGATTTCAAACTTCCTAGAAATCTAGGTCTAAATACATACGGTCAAGTCTTCAATTGACAACCAATCTTTGCTCGTGGATCATGGCTTAGTTGGAGCATATCATTGAGATTTCTTCTTCGATTATGCAAAATAGGACCTCATTATCTTTGTTCACCACTGCATCTTTGATCGGGGGATATAATGCATCTGACACAGCCTAATGAAATCCTGAGCAAGATGGGTGATGGGAACCACATATTTTGGCAAGTTGGAGTCCCATACGGGTATATCGTGGCCACTTTCTTCTCAAATTTTTCTGAAGCACCGACTATGCTTAACTTCCAAAGATCAAATTCTGAGTAGCATCAAAAATTACGTGTAGTCTAAGTCAATCAAGGATTGTTTTCTTGATGTGTGGTACCGCAATGGTATGACTACTAGTAGATATTTGATTAGGACGGGGAGTGAGTTTATCAATTTTTGGAGGTTTGGGGTTGGAAGCTTATTTGAAGCTGAACACGAGGTTGAGACCTCAGTTCTCAAAGAGGTGACACTTTTTGGTCATTTTTTATGAAATTGAGCAAGATTAGGCTGTTTGCTCGGCTCTTTATGGAAAGAGAAGGTCAATTAAGATGTTTTTGGCAAAATTTGGAATACGGGCAAGGGTTTTATGGGGAAATATCTTGATTTTCAGTATGGAACGGTGGTAAAGGTATTTTCAATGGTTTCTCAGTAATTCAAATGGATTTTGCCGTAGGAATAGCTTTTGGAGGTGAAAAATTAACAAGCTGGAAAGGAAAATCTTGGGAAAAATTGACGGGGGTTTCCCCTATTTTTTCAAGGTTTGAGTACTCTCATATGAGTACGTTTGTCTTTTAAATTCAAGTGGTTTAACTTTTTGTTGAAAATTAAATTTAGGACTTAGTCATTGAAAAATACCTTTAAGTAGGTATGGTCGCGGTCGAAGAAGGTTGCGGGGTGGTATAGTCAACTGTTGGTTGCAATGGTAGGTATAATACGCGAGAGTTTTTAGAGGTGAAATTTAGAGGGAAATGGCTTTTAAAATTATGAGCGGTTTTGAAACAACTAAAATGGTGTCTATGAGCAAATTATTAGAGGAAAAAGGCGCAAAGGTATGAAAAATTATAAAGAACTAAGGTTAAAACTTTAGATTTTATTGATCATGCGGAGTATTAATTGTAGGTCAAGTTGACATGAAAAATTGGTTTTCGTATTGAAAGTGAAACCACTAGTGGTTATCACAATGCTTTTGAGGCGGTAACTAGTTTTAAGCTTTTGCAGATGATCAAGTAAAGATAGGACATAGCGAGCGGTGGTTTCTTAAAATAAATTTTATGTAAGACCTTTTTGTGAACGTTACTTGCCGTCCTTTGGTAATGCGATATGGGATTCGCGCCGTCAGATTTGGTTGAATGAGAGTGACGGCATTTTGAGATCTTTCGGAAAGTTGCGGGGAAAAAATAAGGTGGGACCAGGCTTTCATTGCGAGCCGTCGATCTTAAAAGGTAAAGATATGCGGTGTCGAGTAAATGCGATATCGGGGGAAAGGTAGGGAATGGAGCAAGGGGGTGGGACCCGGGTTCCAATCTTGTCAATGATTTTGATCGGGATGATTGTATGGTTGAGGTTAAACTCGATGCTTGTGAAAATGAAATGGAAATGGTTGTTAAATATATAAAATGAGTTTATATATTAAAAGGCGGATTTAATAAAGGTTTAACCAAGGTTTGCATATTATGAAAGGAAAAAAGGCTTAGGCATTTTAACCTTGGGTTGAGGTAATGGGGGGGGGGGGATACAAAGATGTTAATGTTTTTGGTGCGTCATTTAAATACCTGGGGATGTAAAATAAATGCGTTTTCATGTTATTTAATTTTATTATGGTTTTTAGGCTGAGAGGGTCTAAAAACCATAGGGGAAAAGGGATATATTTTTATGGGTATTTTGTGTCAAAGGGGAGGTAACTTCTGATTTTTTTTCCATCATTATTGATATGTTGTGCAAAAACCTTATATTAAGGGGTTTTTTTGGATATTAAATAAAAGGGGAACTATATTAATAGGACTAGGATAATTGATAAATTTAATAAAATATGTTAGGTGTTAATATGAAAAAGGAAAGTAGATACTCAAAACACACAATTATAACCAAGAAAAGTGAAGATCAAAACAAAACTTGCATTATGATAATTTCATCACTTCAACTTAGAGATAAAATGCCCTTTTGAAGGTTTTATACTTCATGAGATGTAGAAGTTAATCAAATGGGCCTTTATGTGACTATTTTAAGTAAGAAAAAGAGTTCTTACTTATGAAGTTAAATGGTGATGAGTGCATGAAGGGGTAAATGATGAAAATTTCGAGGATAGAAGTCAAGTACCTTAGGCCTATTTGAGTGATAGTCTAGAATATCAAATTACTATGGGGAGGGGAAAATAATTATTTGTTTCTCGGTGAAATATATTTACATTGATGTCTCTCACCTTCTTCTTCTACCTACCCAATCATTATCTTCTAACATTTTTTCCTGTTTAATCGGGTGCATTTTGAACTAGCAACCTTACAACATTTTATTCTTTTTGAAAACGAGTAAACTATCTAATTCTACACTTATTGCATCCAAGTCAGTTAAACATTGGATTCTTTATTTCTACCTAACTAATGAATTGTCATGATTAAGTTTGTATGACAATTGTTTTTATTCTCTATCTACAACATTTGAAATTGAAAAACGACGAGTCAGAATAGGTATTAAGCTCATGTGATTATGGCATTTATTGACAACATACTTAATCAGCTTTGCAAAAAAGTTTAAAATAGTGGCATTTAGAATTGCACACTTTCATGTTTTATTCATATTTTTCTTTTGGGGTATACTATTTTTTTCTAACTCCTTTTGATTTTTCTTTTAGGACTTTTTTACCCTCTTTTTGATTTTTTGATTTTTTTTTTTTAAACAAAATATGGGAATACAAATTGCGGAAGGAAAATTATGTACATATTTACAAGATTACCATCAGTCCAAGTCAAAATTATGAATCCCACATTATAGGTCACTAACGGTCTCTAGGAAACAACCAAATTGATCACACACCTAGAAAATCGAAGAGATCAAACCACACACAAACAATATATTCCCAGAGTAAAAACACTAGTTGGTGATGAAATCCAACGTCGTATAATTTTAATGCGAGAAATGGCGGTTGGAGCAGGTTACCCGGCTGACATAACCCAATAGAAACATACCGGTCTGAGTTTCTCCACTTAAACCATCTCTGGTGAAGAGAACCCTGCGGAAGTCCCGATGAGTCTGGGCGATGTACGTTCCGAGGTACCACCTTGAGTGAAGAGAACCCTGCGATCTAAGTGAATCTAGCCGATGTACGTCGGAGTACGGTGGGACTTCCTCATGGTCACCTTCGGAAAGAATCCTAAATTTTATGGCCACTAAGGTCACCAACAGAAACACATATGCAGGGGGACAATCTACAATATGATATACATGCAAGAGAAAGTAAAAATCTCAATCCCTTGAAGGTTATTGACATAAATCGAGGTTTACCGACAAGTGACCCCGAGCTCCTTGACAATGGTCTGCTCCCCTGAGGTTTACCATTTGTAATACGTGCACATCTTATATCATTCCCAATGAGACATATATGATTACCTCTTTGGTTCGGATATGATCTCGTGCTTGACTCCTTTAGGAGGAGCTTCCAGAGCATGTGCACAATTGGATTTTCCTACCACAAGATTTACTACTTGTTTTTTGAGCACTTGGAAAGTTAACTACAACCTATTCCAAGACACTAGCACGAGCTATGTTGGTGTAAAAGAGCCCTAGAAAATATAAAAATTTCTAGATTGATTTTAATTAAGCATTAATTTTAGTTGTATGGTTGTTTTCTTAGGTCAAAAGGTGCGGAAGTGAAACTTCGATGATGTTAATGACCGGAAGCTCAAAAATTTCCTAAAATTCATCTATATGAAAAGCAACTCATTTTCTACTTTTGATGAAACCTATTTAGAGGAAATATTTGAGAGATTTCGATAACTTTTAAAACATCAATTTTTTCTTTGATAAACAAGAAACTTTGAAAAAGAAGAAAATTCATGAGAACTCAATTTCACGAGAAGAAAAATACTTATTCAAAATGAAATTCACTTATATCATTCAAATCGAAACTAGAATCAAACTTCTTCAGAAGTCTAAAACTCTTAAAAACACAAAATTCAAAACCAAAAGAAAACTCTAATTTTGAACTATATCTAAAATTTTTTGAGGATGTTTATGCTCGGTTGTAATCTAACTAAGAACTTTCTTCTTATCTCGGAAAGAAATCAAAAACATCCAAAAATGGTTTTTGGAAGGTGAAATTTAAACCTTATCGAGCTAAAGGTTTCCAAAATTTGCAAATGAAAATAAAATTGAATTTTCACAAAAGCAAGACTTGCATCAGAGTTGATGATCAACAAGAAAGTGATGACATAACAAGTAATTTGAGGTATATAAAGGTTTACGATTTAGAGCAACAAGAGCGGGAAAAACTCACTTATAAAATGCAAATGAATTGAAGATCACTTCAAAAATGATTGCTGAAGAAGTTCTCCACAGAAGACTTTGCAACGGTGAAGACAAGGTGGGGTAATTCTGAGAGAATCAAGTAATTACATTCACGAAAAACATAATTTTTATTTTCAAGGAAAAATTTTCAGTATGAGGTTATAATGGAAAAAGGTGTGTAGTGCCCAAAAATGCTTATTCTACACACTAAAATTTGCGAGAGTCTACCGCTATGTTTTAAACAAAAAGTGTGGAAGGAAGGAAAAACACGAGAAAAAATAAAAATATAGATTCACAATCGGGGGATTCTAACGATTTATTTACCCAACCCAATTTTGGAAATAATCAAACTCGAGGAATTTATTCAAAATGGCGAAAATCAAAAGAAAACTAAGTTCAAGGAAATTTTGACGGAGTTGCCATTTTGTTAGGTGGATTAATCCCCTCTTGCGGACAAGAGTGATCTCCCTAGTATCCTAAGGATATCTAGAAACAAACGAGAAAAATGTGAACCATTTCTCTAGACCATTATGCTTAAGAATTATTAATTAACTATGGAGAGATGTACACGAAGTCAATTCTTATTCGATCTTCAATCAAGGCACTCCGAGAAGATATCGATCTAGCATATAATATCTACAATTAAAGACAAGTGAAAGATATCAAAAGCGTCTGCGAGATATGATAATTCAAAAGCAATAATCTATCTTAGCGATCAAGGAATCCAAGAATTAAATTATTCAAAAAAGATACATGAAACGACTTAATGAGAATATCGGTTGATTTGTATTAACTTTGAATGAAAAGAAGAAACCTTACAACCTTGACGCCTTGATGTTTATGCGGTTATGCAGGGTCCCAAACAACCATTTTCCTCGATTTGACTAGACTCCAAATCTTTGAATTAGCATGAAACTATGGCAATGAGTATGTAATATTTCTCATACCAATGATGCCCGAATATAGAGTATAATTTCTTCAGCAATTCACCTCAAAACTACTAAGTTCTAAGTACCCTTGAAATTTGAAACATGGTCTTAATTTATAGCACAAGGGAGGTAGTTTCGGTTCCAAAAAGGAAGGGATAAAGCCCTCTCATAATGGGATTTTAGCTCCAAAAACCAAGGGATAGCTCCATTTATGAAGGGATAGAGGTTCTTGAATGGAAGGGATGAAGCTCGACACGATGGCGCTTCTAGAAGGCTCTAGGCCCCGGGAGAATATTCGACCGGAGATGGGTTCTCTAGAACTTACTTTTATTTTTATTTTATCTTTTACGGTGGTCCGCGATTTTAAAGAGAAAAACATGTGGGATGTGCTGCATTTTAGAGCAATGAACCACGGTACTGCAGGAAGTGACTAGGAAAATTGCGGATTTAGGCTCTTTAGGGTTTTAATGAGCTTTTTTCAAATTCCAAGACTTGATTTAGGAACTTTATGATTTTGGACCTCTAAGGGAGAAATAAATAGGTAATGATGAACCCATATAGATAGCTAAATTTCATGGTGACAAATTTTAGTGTAACACAGGCTGACTTGGTGTTGGAGGGTATTCCAACACTTTTAATTGCAAAATAATTTTCTTTTGCAAGTTAAAATTTTCCCATTCGGGTCTTAAACTTATTGAAATTACTCTTTTTACTTCTTGACCAAGGAAAAACCCTGAAAACCTCAGTGGGTGCTTCACCTATAAAATAAAAAGACCTTGAGCATGGAACCCCATGCTCCAAAAATAATAATAATAATTTTCTTCCATTTAATTATTTACAGAATAAAAAATACATTTCATACTTATGAAGACGGACCTAGTTACATTTTTTAACACTCCCTCTTAACTAGGGAGGTATTCATAGAGAGCATGGACATTCTCAATCTCATGAGATCTCACATAAAAAGTGTCGGATTGGTAACCCATATGTCTATCATCTTATCAACCAACATTTCATATAGCGAGACCTTGAATTACAACTCTATCTCTCCACAATATCAAAGCACAATGTTTAGCCGAGACCAATGATTTATAGACACCATCATCATTCTCTCAAAATTTTATGCATAACAAAATTCAAACATTTTGAGTATGGACTTATTTGGACTATTCTTGTCTTGGATAAATAGTCCTCAAGGTCCTCGATTCATGACTACACTTATCTTGGATGCCATAACTCACAGCTCCTAGAATAATAACAAAGGATACCATATGGTTACCCAATCCTCCATTCTATCTTCCTAAGTGAATATAAAATGATGTGCCTATCTCTCACTCTCAAATAGGGAGGATATATGAACCAAAAACTTGTCTCTCAACTCCCAGGAAGCTTCTTGTTAGGAAGGGATTAGTCAATGTTTTCTTCTACTCATCGGTGGAATATATTGTAGTTGCGACAAACCATTTTGTACTAGCTCCTTAATGATGGATACTTTTTTTTATGCTGGTTGTCTTTCACATGAAATAATGTGTCCTTAGAAAATCGTATAAAACTAGTGTTTGTCACAATGTATCATTGTAGGGTCCAAAGATCCTTGAATAGGTTAGATAACAACTTCCTTAACCCGGACTTCTTCTATGCTTACTTCACAAGATACAACATACTTAACCTCAACACTACTCAAAGAAAATATGTCTTGATTTATGCTCATCCATGAAATCATGGAGGATCCCAAACTAAAACATCCTCCTGTAGTCTTCTTCCATCCTACTACTTCCTCCCCGATTAAAATATATATATATTCAATCGGTGGACATTATTCCTCCTATCATATTTCAGACGGAAGTGGATAGTTCCTTAGTATATATCCAATATCGGTTTCATGTATAAAATGATCATGCTTTGGCTCCATAGGAATTGAATGAGAATTCTTATTGCAAAACATATATGTTTGTTGAGTATTCACCAAGTACATTAGTGAGCCAATCAATTGTCTATATACGAAGATGCTACAGGGCTCGATTTAGAACTCCTTAGTCTCTTCAAGTTTTATTTATCATCGAGTGGTCATAGGTTTGTAATCCATCATGTCAAACCTCTTCAACATGTAATCGCGTACTTCCCTTGAACCAAATAAATTTCATCAGGTCATTTATAGACTTCTAGTCCCAAATAATGTGCCTTAAATCCCTATATCCTTTATGTAAAATTATGTTGCTAGTTTCTTCTTACAATATTCAATTCGACCTTATAAACTTGTTAAGAGAATATCATATACATACAAAATAATTATTATAGGTTCTCCATCTACAACCTTGATATAAAGGTTTGGAGCAGCAGAAATTTTTGTGAAGCCTATTCTTTGTAGGGTGTGCATCCGATACATCATACCATGCCCTTGGTGCTTGCTTGAGCCATATAATGATTTCTTAAATCTAAAAACATGCTCACTGATATGTTTAACCAAATCCCAAGGGTTTCTCTATATATAATTTCTCATTAATTGTTATACAAAAACGTGTACTTGACATCCATTTGATGGATGTTCCATCCCATTGATGTTCTTTAGAGAGAGACCAATGAATGATCATATTGGCTATTAGACAAATGTCTCTTCATATTTGATGCCTTATTTTTCAGGAAAATCCCCTAGCCACAACTCTCAATGCCTTGTACTTATAAGTATGCATTTTTTTCATGCTTGATCTTGTAGATGCAATTTTGGAAGTTACCAAATATTTTAGTGGGGCCTTGATAGAATATCCCCAGACTTCATTCTTCATTATAGATTTATATTATTCATTCATGGAATCCTTCAAGGTAGATGGTTGAAAAATTTTCTGAGGTGGACAACTTTACTTCCATGATTTTTTTTCATGTATGCAACATATCTAGAATACTCTGTTGTGTTTCTTGATTTCTCTAAATGAGCCTTTTGCTACCCCATGACCTTCGCATAAAGTAGTGTATATTTCAACCAATTCGAGGTATCTTTCTTGATTGTAGAGGACCATAGGTTGAATGGGTTCACTAGGACCCTCATCTTCATGATGAGATTCTTCTTCATCCATGTTAACTTCTTCTTCAAACAACGCGGAAGTTCTTCCTCATCGAGTCGATGGGGAAGTTCCTTAGATTTCTTGAATGTGACCTCTCGTCAAATATGACATCTTGAATCACTTCTATATGTTTTCCTTCCTTTATGTAGATTCTATAGGCCTAACGGGGAATTTTTTTGTAGCCAACAAATGCTCCTCTGATGAGTGATGGATCCAACTTATTTCTTTTTCCTTTGGTATATGAATATATGCAGAGACACCCAAAGATAAATATATGGTCTACGGTTGGTTTTATTCCAAATGAATACTTCTTCGAAGTCTTTTACTTTTCGATTTTGAATATATATTATTGTCTTGATTGCTTCTCCCCACAAAAATTTTGGTAGATCTTGGTCATGTAATATTTCCTTTATACTTTCTTGATTGGATTGGTTCTTTCGTTATACAACTCCATTTTTATCGGGATTATATGGGACTATCAAATTCCTCTTAATCCCAGCCGTCCTTACGAATGCTATAATATCCTTGGATGTCTCTCCTCCATTATTAGATTTAGTATCTTGATTCTTCTTTTTGTAAGGTTCTCCCGCTAACATTGAATTCTTGAAATTTTGTAAATGTATTGATCTTGGTCTTCATTAAGTAAACCCGGGTATTTCTTGAATGGTCATCATAAATGTGACTATATATGTCATATATGACGTCCATGTGATTTAGGTTTCATGTAATACATACATTAGAGTGAATGATATCCAGGGTTTCTTTTAACCGTGAAATGTTGCTTCCAGTGTTCTCGAGTATTTTTACCGTGTACATACCTTACATACTCCACATGATCTTCTTTTAGTTCATTTATTCCATCTACTATGGAACTTAGATAAGTTGGGAGGATCTTGAAATGAAGATGATCAAATAATTTATGCCATAGTTTACATGGGAAACTTTCCAATGTGAACTAAGGCTAAGCTAAGAGGAGATATTAGCTTGTAAAGTATTCCTTATTGAATATTAATTACTCTAGCATTCTATATGCTTGAGGTTTTACTCCATACAACAACATTTCCATCAGTGACTACTTTATCACCCATATCTTCTGAACTAAGAAATGGAAAGTAAGTGCTTCTACAAACCTAGAAAATATAGGATGTTGTTGAGGTGAATGCTTCTTCCATTCTCCAACTCTATAGAGGTTGATCTAATACCTCTCATAGGATAGATTTTGTGACCTCCAATTTCCTTGAGTAATAATATTTTCCATTGTGTTGACAAGTCTTCAATTTTTTGTGATGAATTGTCATGTTCCTAGACACACCACTATCAATTACCCAAATGCTCTGCGTCTTGGAATGTGCCAGTGAGTTCCGAGAATATACCTTCATATTTTCCTTTATTACTTCCTTCTTTGTAGATAATAAGAATATCCATGATTCCTTGATGCCTTTCTCTAGATATATTCTTTTACCTTTGAACAATTCTTGATGAACTTCTTTAATGTAGTGGAGATATTCATGATGCCCTTAGCCAACCTTAGCTCTAATACCATGTTGATATTTCAATAGGGAAATGATTATGATTAATTATCTTTACTTGATAAATACTTTTGATTCCATTTTACTTCTTACTTTTATTATTATGTTCGTAAATCATCAAACAACTACTAAAACAAAAGAATAATGACACGGTATAGGCTATAATCAGGGCCAGCCTATCCTCTTGAAGGAAAACCCATAAATATCTTCTCTTCCTTGTATATTCTTCAATTTAAGAATTCCATGAACTTAAGGCGAGAAAATACCCTTCAGACCAATACCAACCTCTTGAGATGATGTGCCAACTTTGATGTAGTCAAACCTAGTCAAATATATTCTAGTAGCACCTTTTCGACCTTACGTACAGAAATTTCGGCCTCCTACGAAGATTTGAAATTTTCCTCCTCCAGCTGTGTCCACACATGGGAACTTGATATTCTTCTAGAGCCCTCCTATGACCTTCTCTTTCCTTTCTCTGACTTTTGGAGCTTCACGGTGACCCTTGGTCACTGGCAAACCTATTTTCCTTCTTTTCTCAAAGATTGAACTTTGAGATGGATTCCTTATGTTTGTGAAACCTAGTCCACTTTAACACGTAGGAAATATAATTTAGCCCAAAACAAATTCCTTTACCTTATTACTTCTTCTCAGCTTCCTTATCCTTCCTCTTCCTTCGCTAGAATGAGTGGTAAGTGAGTGTACTTCAAGTAGCATGAGTTATCTTCTATTTATAGGCTCCTTCAACAGTGGGCATGGCTCTTCCTTTAGGCCTCGGTGCCATCTAATAGGCCAACTTGGTCTTGGAGGGGTGATACGTACTTTTAAGACAAATAATTTTCTTTACAAGTTACAATGTGCCCGGTGGGGTCTTCAACTTATGGCAAACAGCTATTTTGAATTCTTGACCTGGGACAAACCCCAAAAGAACTCAATGGGTGGATTCACCTATAAATAAAATACCTTGATCATGGAACCCATGCTATAAAATAATAATAATAATTTTTCTTTCATTATATTGACACAAAGAATTAAAAATACATTTCATGCGTATGAAGACCGAACCTAGTTACACATTTTTCAACACCAAGAACCTTCTAAGTGATGGTTCTTACATGATCATGATGATCCATCTTAGCAATATAAATTCCTCCTAACATAAAATGACCAGATGATGTATGCAGATGAAAAATATGGAAAATGGTCTATCTCTTCAAAGAATAGATTATTTCTACAAAAAGCTTAACCAAGTAGACTATAGAAGTGCTACTATCAATTCTTTTATATGATGCTATATAAAATTAAAAATAAAATAAAATAATGCATACTATCCAAAGTAAATACCAATTTTCTTAGAGAACATGAAAAATAAGGTTCCTTTCAGTAATCAATATTTCCCACTTCTTCTTTCTTCGACTTCTTCTCAAGTTCTCCCATTTCCTCGACCACGTGAGCCTCGCTTCTTTTCTTTCTTTTTATTTTTATTGTTTTGGAAAATGCCTCTTAAGGTGCCATACTCATTTTGCTAAAGCATTGAACCACGGACATATCTTTCCTCCTGAAATTCCAAAATTTTCTTCTTAAACTTCTTGACTAAGACTGCAAGCTTGAGATTGTTCATGTTGGGGTTCCCATGTTTTAGCCAGGTTGACAAGACCAAAAGATGAGACAACATAGAACCGCTGGAGACCTTGGGATCTAGCCCTCCTGGGTCAGAGGGGATCTCTCTATGATGATCAAAGTATATATGTCTTTGGGCTCAGATTTAAGATGTTAGGCTAGTTATAGGCTGAGAGTTTTGTTTTTTGTTTGATCGTTTGTGTTTGGTTGTTGGGAAATCGGGAAAAGAAGGGTCAGATGTAGACAGGATGAGCTTAAGAAGAATTGAAGCAAAGGTAGATAACTTAGAGAACATAAAAGGCCATTGGGCAATGGAGTCAAGAAATGATTTATTTGTAATCAATGTGCAAGCTTTTAGTGGGCTAGTCATATAGAGCATTTGGATCTTAAAGGATGATTGGCGAAGTGGAACATTAAGGATTGAAAATGAATGAAGGAGAACCATCCAATCTTGTCTATAGATCAGGTCAGAGGTCATTTAACTCCAGACCTGCTTGGACAAAATCAGAGGGAAAACAAGGGATCTTAGAAAGGCTTAATTGGGATGGAAAGATCCTAGTGAGGCAAAGACAAGGTTCTAGACCTCCCAGTGTTCTCAACACATCCAACTAGATCCAATAAGAATATAGATCCAATAAGAATATCTAAATGAGCAGGTTTAATTGAATTACACATCAGAGAGCAGTAACAAATATCCACACCGGTTAAATCAATCTAACCAATATTCAGATACACATATATATGTAAAACATAAAAGGCTAGGAGAGCGGCAACATAAGCACAAGGTACCTATCAAGGGTAAATCTTATGCCAAACTTGATGCGAGCCAGAGAAAGAAATGAAATGGAAATAAACACAGAGATAGAAAAACATCATCACTTTCTTAGACGATCCAAAGAAATGTGCTTGTCATATTATATTAAAAACAACAATTAAATCGTGCATATCATTGCCCATGTACCAACACTCACTCAATGGTATCAACCTCCCAACTGATTTAACAATATTACACAGAGAACTTGTCTCAAGAGGAAAATGCTTACATTTCTCTGATACCTCATCAACAACCTTACAATAATTTCCTTCTGTGTTTTATAGCAGAGGATGAACAGAAGATCGACTAAGGAGGTAGGTGGACACTAAATGTAACATTAAACACAGAAACGAATGGAGGGCCGAAACCCATCCTGTTTAAATCTCTGCATTTATCTTTGGTATGGCTTAGGTGTTCTGACTGCAGTACTGTGTGGTACTTATTGGTATAATAAAAAAAATACAATAAGAAACTGTGAGGTCTGCCCTACTTGAGTCACCAATGCTTCTGACCATGTCGGACTGCTGTCTGGGCGGAAAATTCTCTCGGACATGATGAATAATGAATACTGTATGGGCACTTTGTCCTCTGATTGAAGAAAGAACATACTGCTGCTGTAGAAAACCCTGGTGGTACGTTTTCCCGTGTATTACACTTCTGGTTGAATTTTCAGGGTTTTTAACCTGGTGCTTTGCTTCTCAAACTGCTGCCTTGTGGATCCAAATCTTCAGTCCTAAGTACTGAAGACTATAATCATAAGCTGGCCTTTCCGCTGCTTCCATAAATGTTTCGATTCTGCAAGATCTGGGCTTTAATGGTGCTGGATGGGGTTGCAGATTTTCAAAAACCTGTCCTTTGATGAAATTTATATCTCCGCCACCCTTTTTTACATTTTGTTGGAGTACCAGCTCCCATCTCGGTTCTCTGTCTGTGCAACACGCCATTGAAGAGGTACGTATGCATCATGGCGGTTTTCTGCCTCTTTGAAAACCTACAAAACACTCAAACAAGTTAAGGAAATCATGAATGGGGTGGCGGATGATGTGGAGGTGGAGAAAGGTCGTGTAGATGACGATACGGAGGAGAAAATTGCAGAAGGAATGGAGAAATGTGCTCTGGTGGATGGTGACGGTCTGCAGAGAAAATATACATGGAAAACGTTAAAAAACGCGAAAAAGAACCAATATATGCAATGGAATGGGAGACTGTATGGAGGGTGCACGTGGAGATGACGTGGCGGAAACGGGCGATGGTGGGAAAGTCAGCGGCGGGCAAACAAATCGGGACCGTCGATCATGGCGGGATCAACGGCGGAGGACGATGGACGGCGGGCCATAACATGGGTAAAGCAACGCGCATCTCAAACGAATGACGACCGTTGGATGAGGCGCTCAAGATCTGACGGTTGACAGCGATTTCGCTCGGCATCCGTGGTCGAAAGTTAATGCGCGGGGGATGGGCGGTTTTGGGGTCGTATAGAAGACAGGTGGCGAGCGCTGAATGGAATCGCTGGGGGCTCGGGGAAAACCACCATCTGTGCAGAAGCAGTGCGAAGAAAACCGGCGGGTTTGGAACAGTGCGCGGCGGGGTCCACTGGGCGGAGAAGTTCCGAACCATCAGATCTTCATGAAAACGGATGGCGATGGCCCCGTAAGGGAGAATGAACGCGGGAGATGTGAGCGCTGGAGATTTAACGACCGTCGTCTGATCATCCGAGATCTACGGGTGAGACTGCGCCCGATAGGGAATGGGGGAATAAGCGTTGTTTAGACTGGCGGATGGTTACAGTGCAGGGTTTTGTGGAAGGTAAAGGAGCGCGGGGCTAACGGGAACAGGGGCTAAGACTGTTATAAGGTCCAAAGCGGGTTTTTCAAGCCTTTTTAATGCATTTTGAAGCCTTATAAGGGTAACGACAGGGAGATAGAGAGGAAATCTGGGGAAATAAGGAGTGAGGGTGGAAATTAAGGGGGATTTCGGGGAAATTTAAGAGATTAATGGCGGGGATGAAAGGAAGAAAGGGAACTTGCCTCAAGGGGAAAAGAGGGAAACTGTGGTCATTAGCAGTAGTACAAGGGGTAATGTAGGCCTTTTGAGGAATGGATCAGTAGAGAGGATTTATATTAGGCACAGCACAAAGAGGCTTCAAGGAGGATGGGTTTTCAGGGGAAAAGGCATTCCTTGAAGGCTCCAAAACAATCCAGCTCCCCAGCTTGCTTGTCAAGAATTTCATAGGGAGGCTAACAGTGGCTCCACATGGGGATGGCTTCTTCTTGAAGGAGGCAAGAAACCAGAAATGATCTTTGGAGTAGGCCAGTTTCCTGCTGCTCGGCACATCCCTTTCTTTCTTCCATTTTCAGCTGCCACAATATGTTAGATACACAAATCAGCAGAAACATTTTCCCAACCAATCTACCTACTCAACTACAGTCCTCGCATATTTTCTTGTTTTAGGGTGCATTTGAGCTAGCAGACCCTTTACATCATTTATTTTTGAAGCAGAAAACAAATCTATTCTAAATCTACCCTTATTTCTCCATGAGGCCAGATTAAACTGTTGGCCTCATATGTTTCTCTACCTAATCTACTACCTGTTGGGATTAAACTGTCCAACAGGTTTCTTCTCCTACATTCTAAGATAGGAAATTCAAAACAGCCAAGCCAGGATTAAACTGTCTGACTTGCTGTGGATCCAAGGCATAAAAACAGTTGCACATAGATAGAATTTTGCAGAAAACAAAACTGTGAAGGCTTAAAATATGAAACTTGCATCATCCTTCTTCTTTTCATGACTCAAGTTTTGAGCTTGTTAGAGTCACTTCTTTTCTTCCTTTTAGCTCTGGTTTTGGGCATGTTAGAGCTGATTCCTCTTTTCACTGCTGGTCCAAATTTTAAGCATATTAGGACCAGCTATTCTGCTCCCTTTTGGCTCAGATTTTGATCATGTTTGAGCCACCCTTTTTTCCTTTTGGAGGTTCATGTTTTGAGCATGTCTGAACCTCTTCCCTTTTTTTTTTTTTTTCTTCTGGTATGTACAATGAAATGGAAACTGGAAACTAAAATTCAGCAGAAGTAATGCTTGAGCATCCTGCCATTGACAGGACCCTCAAACAGCTCTGTACCATTAATTTCTTGTAATAAAAATGCATTAGGACCCACAGTGGCTTGGATGATATATGGACCTTGCCAAAAACTGTCAAACTTGCCATGTTTACCTTTGTCCTCTCTCCTTGAATCCCATTTCAGAACCTTGTCCCCAAATTTGAAATCTGAAGCTTTGGCTCTTTTGTCAAACTGCCTCTTTATGCTTTCCTGCACTCTGACAGCTCTGCTATAAACCTGCTCCCTTGTTTGCTGCAGATGGATAGTTTCATTGATTATTTTCACCATACTGTTTTCCTCTGTCTAAATCTCTTGGACAAGCTTAATCACTAGCACTCCCAGGCTGGTAGGAAAAACTGCTTCGGTTCCATAGACAAGCTGGAAAGGTGACATGCCAATGGATTTTTTTTTTGTGAGCCTGTCCGCCCACAAAGCATGCACCAAATTTTTGTGCCATGACTTTCTATTCTCTTCCAGCAGCTTCTTAATGATGTTCACTAGGCTTTTGTTGGATGATTCAGCTAATCCATTACCCTGAGGGTAATAGGCAGTTGAATGACCAAGGGCTATTCCATACCTGTGACAGAAATCAATCATTCTCTTGGACTCGAAAGAAATAGCATTGTCAGTGATTATTTTTCTTGGACAGCCAAACTGAGAAAGGATGTAATTTTCTAGGAACCTAATGATGACAGAATCAGTGGCATTCCTAGTGGGTATGGCTTCTATCCATTTGGTGAAGTAATCTGTAGCAGTTAGGATCCATCTGTGTTTTCCAGAAGAAGAGGGGTGAATTTCCCCAATTAAGTCTAGGCCCCATTGCATGAAGGGACCTTCTACGGTGATAGGTTGTAAAGGGAGGGGGAGGAGCTTTCTTCTGCCCTCGAAGATTTGGCATTAATGACAGGCAGTTACCATGTTATGGACGTCATTGAAGAGTGTGGGCCAATAATAGCCAGCCCTGAGTATCTTGTTTGCAGTGGGTTTCCAACTCAGGTGGCCTCCACACTCCCCGGCATGAAATTCTTGTTTGATTCTTTCGGCTTCAGTTTCCGACAAACATTTCAACAATAGGCCATTTTGATTTTTCCAATATAGGTTTTCGTTCAGGATGCAGTAATTTCTGGCTTTTAGATTTATGAATCTGGCCTTAGTTTTGGACAGTTCTGGAGGGGCATTGAGATTGGTGAGCACATAAAGGATATCAGAATACCAAGGAGAGTTCTGAAACTTCTCCTCAACAGTTGGGTGGGGCGATCATTCCTGCTCATCTAAGGCATTTACCATGCCAATGTCAAGGGCCTGCAGATTAGATTCAGCCATTAATTGGGCCAGGCCTTGACCTTTGATCAGTTTGTTGGGCTTTATCTCAAGGTCATATTCTAAGATTGTAGAAATCCATTTGCCTCTTTTCCCGTCAGGATCTTGGGACAAGATATCTTTGACCACTATATTTGGCACGTAAGCAATAGTGTGAGAATGCAAAATGTACACCCTAAAGTCCTTTAAGGCCTTTACCAGGGCATAGGCCTGCTTTTCCGTAATATTGTACTTCAAGGGTGCGTCCCTTAGTGCTTTGCTGAAGAAGGCAATTGGCTGTTCATTTCCTTCTGAATTTTTCTGCAGTAAAACTGTAGCCACTGTATGCTGGGAGGCGAATGAAAAAATCAAGAAATCCTTTGAGAAGTCTAGGCTGATAAGGACAAGGGCTTGAGTGAGCGCAAGTTTTACTGACTCAAAATATTTCTTGTCTTCAACAGTCCACTTAATTCCTGCACCTTTCTTTAGCATGTTAGTCATTTTCCTAAGGTGCTCCACTAGGTTGGGAATGAATCTCCTAAGGAAATTGATCTTCCCAATGAAGGATTGTAATTCTTTGATGTTTCTCGGGTGTGAGATTTGAAGTATTCCCTCAACTCGCTGTGGGTCTATCCTAATTCCTTTCTCAGATATAATGTGGCCAAGAAGTTTTCCTTCGTGCAGCCCAAACACAATTTTCTTAGGATTTAAGGACAGACCGTACCTTCTACATTTTTTAAAGACTTTCCTCAGATGTTTCAGGTTTTCTTCTTCAGTTTTAGAAAAGACGGTCAAGTCATCTAAGTAGATAACTATGAAGTGTCCTATCTCATCTGAGAAAGCTATATCCATCACTCTCTAGAAGGTTGCTCCAGCATTCATCAGTCTGAAAGGCATCTTCACATACATGAAGGTGCCCCATGGAGTGGTAAAAGCTGTTTTGAGTTGATCTTATGGGAGTACAAGAACTTGATTGTATCCTGAAAAACCATCAAGCAGTGAGATTCTCTTAGAGCCCACTACCTTCTGTAGGATATGTTCCATTCTAGGCAAAGTGTAGTTGTCTTTCAGGGAGGCTCTGTTGAGGTTTCTGAAGTCTATGCATAGTCTGATATCCCCTATTTTCTTTCTCACGGCCACTAAGTTTGACACCCAATCAAAAAACCTTACAGGGACTATTATGCCTGCATCACACATCTTTTTGATCTCCTTTTCAACTGCAGGCAATTGTTTTGGATTGATTCTTTGGATTTTTTGTCTGAAAGGCTTCTGATTTTCCTTCAAGGGGATCTTGTGTTGTATGATGTTGGTGTCATAGGCCTTTAAGTCTTCATAGCTCCATGAAAACACATCAATAAATTCCTTAAACAGGTCAATGCATTTTTTCTTCATGTCTGTAGGTATAGACTTAGCCAGTTTAATCATTTTGGGCTTATCTTCAGTGCCTATGTTGCATTATTCTATATCTGAGTCTACATGTTCTATAGTGGGCTTTTTTGCTACGTCGTCAAAGTCAAAAATATCCTCCAAGGGTGCTAGGTCTTTGGATATATTCTTGTCTTTGGCCTGCAGCACCTCCATTTCCTCATTTTCCGTGTTTTTACATTTTTCGGTTGGATTTCCAGTTTCTTCATTCAGGGTGTTTATCTCTATGTTACAGGGTGTTGCTTGTTCATCTGGGGGATCCTCACTTGGGTAGCTGTCATCAGATTTTGAGTCGGAATCAGAAAATTCAAACTCATTTCTGCCCACCAGAAAATATTCAATCTGCTTGTCTCCTTCAAAGACTTGCCAATATTTTTCGTTGTCTGGCACTGCAAGTCTAAACTTGGTCTGAATAATGATTTGTTGGTTAGCTGGAGTCTTAGGATATGAACTAGACAGGCAAGCTAATCCGTTAGCAATAGCGTTTTGACCCCTAGGGACAAACACCAAATCGTATTCTACAAAGGTTTTCAATAAATCCATTGCGTCATTCCTGTATGCTCTAAGCCTGGGGTGTTTCGCTGTATATTCACCGTTCACCTGTTTGATAACTAACTCTGAGTCTCCTCTCACAGCTATCCTATGGGCTCCTAATTTTTTCAATAGATTCAGACCCAGGATGAGAGCTTCATATTCAGCAATATTATTCGTGCATTTGAAGTGTAGATTGACAGCGTGGCTCTCTGCATAATCACTCTCTACGTTACGCAACCACACCCCCGCTCCAGCAGTTTTCCTAGGACAGGATCCATCTAAATCCATTTCCCACAGGGGTTCATTTTCCGTTTCATCATTCGTTCCTTTCCTACAGCTGGGTTCGCCATTGTGTTGCATTACAGGGTCTGTACTAGGCTGCAGGTTGTTTTGTTCTTCATGACATGTGTGGAGTTCAGAGAGTTGGCTATCTTGTTTTTTACGTTCCGTTTCTAGTTCTGGTTCGCTCAGAGTTTCGTTTTCAGTACCTTTCCCATGGTCTTATTCATTGCATTCTTCTAGGGTAGCCATTATGTTAAAGTCCATGGGCTCTATGTTATTGCTTGTATTTCTGTTTCTTGACGCTGGCTCTCCTAAGGATGGGTAGTTATAAAGAATGAAAGAATCCAGGTCTGTGTGTACAGAGTATAATGGTGAATTTTCAGGTTTCTCGGGGCTACTGACTAGGAATTTCATCTGGGACTCTCTATACAGTCTTCTAAGTTGGCCAAATATAGGGATAGTGGCGTATGAGCCATCCATCTGCATCGTTCCTTGCAGTTTGGCTCCCCATGATCTAGATAGCAGCATGCCATACTTGGGTGGTACATCTGCCACCACAACATCCATCACCATGCATTTAGCTGGGATCTGGGTGAGGCTCACACACAAGTCTTTGATTAGACCTAGGCATTTTACTCTGCTAGAGTCAAACGAATATAGATCTTTGTAAGGTCGCGTTATCTCTAGGCCTAGTCTTTCCATCACCACCTTCGGCATTAAATTGTGTGATGCTCCAGAATCATGCATGGCATTGTGGAGCATTTTGTCATGAATGTTGAGACTGATATAAAAAGGTGGAACTACCCCTTCCTGAAACTTTCCCTTAATCTTTGGACCAAACAGGAGGGTAGGTTGATCATCACTCAAATTCACAGTGTCGTTGTTTTCCCCCAGATTCAATGCTTTTAAAATTTGGCCTTTATATACGTCCTGAGTGGCCAGCTCAGATAATGGTACAGAGATTTTGATTTTTGCAATCTCACTCTCTAAATTGAAAGTGGACTGGGTCTTTGGAGTGCTTAACTCTGTTTTATTTGCTACTGCCTTAGTAGCTAAATCAGTTTGTGATTTATCACTATGTACAGGGTCAGGAATCGTTTTATCAGGAGCACTAACTGCAGTGCTAGTGCTGCTGGTTGGTCGGCTGTGTTTTTCAATGTCGTGGTTGTATTTTCCCTTGTTTTCTCTAGAACTTTCAGTTGCTGTTCTACTATTTACAGTAGATGCTTTATAAGTCTTATCAGGTCTTTTCTTGATAGTAACCTCAGGAGTCTCAGTTTTAGAATTTCCTTGGTTCTTTTTGCTCCTAAGTTCATATTTTTCTCTGACCTGCAACATGGCATTTTCAAATCCTAATCTGTAATCTTCAGTTTCTAACCATTCCTCATCCTAGTGTGAAGGTGAGGGCTGGTCTTCCCCTGAATCATAGTTAAGGACTGAGTCTTCTGTTTCAAACATGTTTATTTCATTCCCTTCAGACTCTTCTATGATTCCCTCATCTCTGTCAAGAAAGTTTTGGAATGGGGGAACAACTTGTTGGTCTGACTCTCTTTGTCTGTTGGGAGTGGTATTGTTTCTTCTAAAGTTTTGGTTCTGATTTTGGTTCTGGTTTATGTTATGATTGCTAACTGTGACAACCATTTTTTCCATCATTTGTTGTAGTCTTTCCATGTTTTTAGATATTCTATCATAATTTGGGTCTGAAGTGGAAGCTACAATGTCATCCCTATATGTTACCCTTTTCTCAGCTCTCAATCTTGCCCTCTTTTCCATCAAGTTTGCTTCTATAGTTATGGCTCCTTTCTGCATGTCTTCCAATGTGTTATACTCTTTATCTCTAAGCTCATAGGCCATGTCAGCATCAAATCCATCAGGATATTTGGCTAGGGCCATACCTTGTGGAGGTTTCATGTGTGGAAGGAGAGCATTGTAAATGCTATTGAAACTAGTGGTGTAATTGTGGACGCTCTCTCCTGCGTTCCTCTTAAGGGACATGTAGTCTGCTAGGAGCTGGCGAGGGTTTGCTCTAACTTCCCATTTGTTTATGAAGGTTTGATATAAAGCAGGGAGATCTTGGATACTGCCAGGAGGTAAATTTTTAAACCATTTCTTTACATCACCCCCCAAGCTTTGGGCAAAGACTCTCATTTTGATTGTTTCATCATCAATTTCCATGTAGTCAAAAGAATCCTCCATCTTATCTACATGTTGCTGAGCCATGATTGATTCTTTAGCAGTGAAGTGTGGGATTTTTGACTGATAATCATTGGGTAAGGGTAACAAGGGCTGAGGTAAAACCAAAGGTGCATACCAAGCTACCATGATAATATTCTGATGAGGTACAGGGTTAACTTGAGCAGCTGGTATATGGATGATGGGGATATTAGGACCAGAAAAAATTTGTTGAGCAGATCTAGGGTGGGAGAGCCCCAAGTTTTGAATGAAGTGGATATCAGGTGGTGTAGATGGAGGGGTTCCTCTGTCCCTAGTGTGTTGACCACTATGAGATGGTGAACTGTGAAACTCAGGGTCTGGCTGGTCTAAATGATTGAATGACCTAGTCCTTGGTAGTCTATCAAGTATGTCTAGGTCAGGGAGAAAATGTGATAGAGCTGCTAGTTCTTCTCGTGCAGAATTAGCTCTATGAATGTGACTGGAAATAGTTGGTCTTTTAGGTGTAGGAGCTCCCTTGAGGATACTCTCTGGATTTTCAACTATTTCATGTGGGTCAGGGTTGGGATAAGCTCTTGTGTGAATGGTTCTGAAAGCTAGAATGTTGTTTCCTAGCCAAGCAGCTTAACCCTACTTGTTACTTCTACTGTGGTTGATTTTTGTCTCAGAGGCTAGTCTCCCAGTGGAGTCTAATTGTGAAACCAAGTTAATCAGCAGGCCTACTGATTACCAGTGGAGTCTTTTCATTTAGGAACAATGGAGTCGCCAGGTGGAGGGTATATCTAAGGGGTTACACAGTCCACCACAGTGCTCAGGCACTATCACCTTTCAGGAATCTCCTCAAAAACAGCAAACTCCAACCAGAGATT
The DNA here is from genome assembly GCA_034641835.2 of Pinus albicaulis. Taxonomy (NCBI): domain Eukaryota; kingdom Viridiplantae; phylum Streptophyta; class Pinopsida; order Pinales; family Pinaceae; genus Pinus; species Pinus albicaulis. The sequence goes on from CM076575.1 coordinate 1,238,615,148, forward strand.
GACTGGGAGGGAATTTACTAGATATGTCACCTCCGAAGAGGGTGAGATCTGGAGGCTACCTGGCCCTCTCCAGGCTCTGTCTAAGAGTATGATAGATACTCAATAATGGAGGTCGATTCAAGAAAGGAGTGACTTACTGTCAACCTAACTAGAGTTCTAAGTCTTCGAGTTTTTAGAAATGTTTAAGGTGGAATGCACTCAGATTCCCCAGTGGAGTCGCCATTATGTTGGGGTTCCCATGTTTTGGCCAAGTTGACAAGACCAAAAGATGAGACAACATAGAACCACTTTCAGACCTTAGGATCTAGCCCTCCTAGGTCCAGAGAGGGATCTCTCTATATGAGTCAAAGTGTATGTCTTTGAAGCTCTAAGTGATGATTTTAGGCTAGTTATAGGCTCAGGGTTGTTTGTTTGATTGTATGTGTTTGGTTGTTGGGAATTAGGAAAGAAGGGTCCAATATAAGACAAGGATAAGCGAAGAGGAAATTTAGGCAAAGGTAGATAACTCAGAGAACATCAAGGCCATTGGGCAATGGAGTCAAGAAAGGATTTACTTGTAATCAATGTGCAAGCTTTTAGTGGGCTGGTCATCTAGAGCATTTGGATCTTAAAAGATGATTGGCGAAATGGAACATTAAGGACTGAAAATGAATGAAAGAGAACCATCCAATCCTGTCTATAGATCAGGTCAGAGGTCATTTAACTCCAGACCTGCTTGGACAAAATCAGAGGCAATACAAGGGATCTTAGAAAGGCTTAATTGAGATGGAAAGATCCTAGTGAGGCAGAGACAGGGTTCTAGACCTCCCAGTGTTCTCAACTCATCAAACTAGATCCTAACAAGAACATCTAAACATAGGTTTCATTAATTCATACATCAGAGAGCAGGCAACAACATCCACTACACTGGTTAAATCAATTGAAACCAATACTCAGATACACATATAGCAAAAAACATAAAAGGCTGGGAGAGCAGCAACATAAGGTACCTATCAAGGGTAAATCTTATGCCAAACTTCTGATGCAAGCCAGATGAAATGAAATGAAATGGAAATAAACACAGAGATAGAAAAACATCACCAGATGCTTTAGATCAGGATCCAAAGAAATGTGCTTGTCATATTAAAAACAACACCAATCAGGAACATCATTGCCCACAGCTTGAACACTCAGTCTAAATACATCAACTCTTAGCCTATCTTACAATATTACACAGAGAACTTGTCTCAAGAGGAAAATGCTTACATTTCTCTGATACCTCATCAACAACCTTACAATAATTTCCTTCTGTGTTTTATAGCAGAGGATGAACAGAAGATCGACTGAGGAGGTAGGTGGACACTAAATGTAACATTAAACATAGAAACGAATGGAGGGCCAAAACCCATCCTGTTTAAATCTCTGCATTTATCTCTGGTATGGCTTAGGTGTTCTGACTGCAAAACTGTGTGGTACTTATTGGTAGAATAACAAAAATACAATAAGAAACTGTGAGGTCTACCCTACTTGAGTCACCAATGCTTCTGACCATGTCGGACTGCTGTCTGGGCGGAAAATTCTCTCAGACACGATGAATAATGAAGACTGTATGGGCACTTTGTCCTCTGATTGAAGAAAGAACATACTGCTACTGTAGAAAACCCTGGTGGTACGTTTTCCCGTGTATTACACTTCTGGTTGACTTTTTGGGGTTTTGAACCTGGTGCTTTGCTTCTCAAACTGCTGCCTTGTGGATCCAAATCTTCAGTCCTGAGTACTGAAGACTATAATCATAAGCTGGCCTTTCTGCTACTTCCATAAATGTTTCGATTCTGCAAGATCTGGGCTTTAATGGTGCTGGATGGGGTTGCGGATTTTCAAAAACCTGTCCTTTGATGAAATTTATATCTCTGCCACCCTTTTTTACATTTCGCTGGAGTACCAACTCCCATCTCGGTTCTCTGCCTGTGCAACACGCCATTGAAGAGGTACGTATGCATCATGGTGGTTTTCTGCCTCTTTGAAAACCTGCAAAACACTCAAACAAGTTAAGGAAATCATGAATGGGGTGGCAGATGATGTGGAGGCGGAGAAAGGTCGTGTAGATGACGATACGGAGGAGAAAATTGCAGAAGGAATGGAGAAACGTGCTCTGGTGGATGGTGACGGTCTGCAGAGAAAATATACGTGGAAAACGTTAAAAAACGTGAAAAATAACCAATATATGCAATGGAATGGGAGACTGTATGGAGGGTGCACGTGGAGATGACGTGGCAGAAATGGGCGATGGTGGGAAAGTCAGTGGCGGGCGAACAAATCGGGACCATCGATCGTGGCGGGATCAATGGAGGAGGACGACGGACGGTGGACTATAACATGGGTTAAGTAGCGCGCATCTCAGACGAATGACAACCGTTGGATGAGGCGCTCAAGATCTGACAGTTGACAACGATTTCGCTCGGCATCCGTGGTTGAAAGTTAATGCGCGGGGGATGGGCGGTTTTGGGGTCGTACAGAAGACAGGTGGCGAGCGCTGAATGGAATTGCTGGGTGCTCAGGGAAAACCACCATCTGCGTAGAAGCGGTGCGAAGAAAACCGGCGGGTTTGGAATAGTGCGTGGCGGGGTCCACTGGGCGGAGAAGTTCCGAACCGTCAGATCTTCATGAAAACGGACGGCGATGGCCCCATAAGGGAGAATGAACGCGGGAGATGTGAGCGCTGGGGATTTAATGACTGTCGTCCGATCAACCGAGATCTACGACTGAGACTGCGCCTGATAGGGAATGGGGGAATAAGTGCCATTTAGACTGGCGGATGGTTACGGTGCAGGGTTTTGTGGAAGGTAAAGGAGCGCGGGGCTAACGGGAAGAGGGGCTAAGACTGTTATAAGGTCCAAAGCGGGTTTTTCAAGCCTTTTTAATGCATTTTGAAGCCTTATAAGGGTAACGACAGGGAGATAGAGAGGAAATCTGGGGAAATAAGGAGTGAGGGTGGAAATTAAGGGGGATTTCGGGGAAATTTAAGAGATTAATGGCGGGGATGAAAGGAAGAAAGGGAACTTGCCTCAAGGGGAAAAGAGGGAAACTATGGTCATTAGTAGTAGTACAAGGGGTAATGTAGGCCTTTTGAGGAATAGATCAGCAGAGAGGATTTATATTAGGCACAACACAAAGAGGCTTCAAGGAGGATGGGTTTTCAGGGGAAAAGGCATTCCTTGAAGGCTCCAAAACAATCCAGCCCCCCAGCTTGCTTGTCAAGAATTTCATAGGGGGGCTAACATCTCCTTTTATTTCCTTCAATTCTGCTACTGATGATGGGAACAAGTCTTCATATTCCTATAGCAGGCTAAATATCTCCTTGGTTGTCTTTTCATCCCAATAATCACCAATTGACGCAAGTTTTGGCTTCTCTTCTATCCCAATATTTACTTTCTTGGTCCTTAGTGGTAGAAGGTGGATCCCTTCCATCGTTGGTTCTTCTTAGGTATCCCTCTCCCCCTCCTTTTCTTCTAAATATAGGTGCCTGAGATCTTCCATATTATCGTCATCTATCTCACTGTTTATCTTTTTACATGCTACCGAATATCTGACGCCTTGGTTTGGGAGAAGTTGCTCATCCTCCTCCTGAATCTCTAGGAAGAATAGTACCTTCTTGATAGCATGCAATGCTTGTGTGTCTGGTTCAGTTTTTCCTTCAAACAAGAAGCATTGTGTACAGTTATCTGCAACGTCTTGTCACATACTGGTTCCCCTTTCTTCTCTTTCGTTAGGTACTAGGTTTGTGGAACCAAATCCAATGAGTGTATAAACCTGTGCACCCACAGTTCTTCTAGATATCTTGCGGTTTTCCATTGTTCCTCACATTCCTTCAGATGTTTTCTAGGGTCTGATTCCCCTTGGTATTTTCCATTAAAACGTGGTCCTTCCTCTTCCTTGAATCTAGCTTTCAATGATGCCACCACTTTGTCCCATCACGATAGTAAGTCACGATGATTACTCCACCATCTTGTAGATGTGGATTATATAGCCATGTCCATGAGTGGGACCCTATAGTCCCGTGGTAGGCTTATCTTCTATTTTGGTAATAAAAGTATTTATAGCATTCATATTGGACAAAGTTGGGTAATCCCTTACCTCAGTCCCAATCCAATTGATTCTTCCGATGTTGGCGCATCTTCTTGTATTGGTTTCATATCCCCCTTGCTTCCAATCATCCCAGGCTATCTCTGAGCCTAAGTTTGAGCTTTGAATGCTTCTCTAGCTCATAGAGCCCCCCGTTTTTGGGTTGATGTAATCTTCCCTTTTTCCTGCAGTCATTTGATAAAGATGGTTGAGAAGATGAGCATCTTCTCTGTTATCTATAGACTCTGTGTATTAGGGACCTTGATACGGGTCGAGTGGTTGAGTGACTCTGACCTCCCTGTCCTCAAAAATCATCAGTTCTTTCTTCAAATCTATTATTGTGTAATTTTCAAAAGCCCAGTCAATCCCTAACAATGCGGGGTAGGGATCCTTATCCCCCATGATGTTGATGACCTCAAAGTCTGTATGTGTCTTTATTCCTGCAACATCGACTTCGACCTCCTCCAGTCTGCCTATGGGCACAATGCAGTACTGGTTCGCCATACGGAGTTGAATTGGTGAGTATGTTAGCCTCGGTCTTCCCAATGCTTCCCATGTCTTTCTTGGCAAAATATTGACATCAAACCCCAAGTAAAGCATGGTGTCTGTAATTTGGAATCCTACAACTTGAATATTCACCTGGAACTCTTTTCCTGTCCTTCTCTTATTTCTCTTCACTCTTCGTATGTATTTATGGGTTGCGTCAGTTGATTCCCCTAGTCTTGTGGCCTTCTGCACTACCCCTTCCAGGTTCTATTTTAATTGTTCCAACATTGGTGCACTGTTAACAATCTTTAGGAATAGGCGGAACCATTCTTGAATCGTAGTACTTAAACTAGCATGGTTCTCATTGTCTTCCTCAGTCTGCTGCAATTCAATGCCTTTGCCTCCCCCAAGTTGGCCAAATGTTTCCACCGCTTCTTTAAAGAATTGCTTCTGTCTTTCCAATCTGAACAGTGGCTTTGGGGATGCTGGCTGTATCAATTTTATACAGTTCATTGTGTGTGCATCCTCCCCGGTTCTTTTTCCTCCTCGTGTCACTATGGCCACGTTCTGCATCGCTTGATTCTCCATTATCCTGGGCTCTGGATTTACCATATTTGTTCCTCTTTCTCTGGCCCTTTCTTCCCATATTATAATGAGCTTTGGGAAATCTTATGTTGCATGCGAGTTAAACCTGCACTGAGAACACCAGGGTCTTCTAGCAAGTGGATATTCCCTAGCCACATGACCTTCTTGGTCACAGTTGTAACATCGCACTGCACCTCTCCCTCCAGTTCGACCTCCTCTCATGCCTTCCCCCCGTCCGTGGGGAGTCTCATTCACTCTATATGAAGGCCTATCCAACTGTTCCGCTAATGCATCCAGAGCCCTACACTGCTCCATGCTGTGTGTTATAGAAGCACAAAACTCACAGTATATGTTATTCAGAACGTTGGAGTATTTCTGTAAGCTGGGGCATAGGCGGGGTGGGTGACCCATGCTTTTGCATATCTCACAATACTCAGTTGTGGATAGATTCTTTTGCGCAAGGAACCCCGTGTATTGGTTTTGTGGTGGATATATTCCCTGGGTGTTGATCTGCGAAACTCCCCCTAAGGGTGGAGCTCCCTGTGCTCCTGTTGCTAACGTTCCTACATTCTGACCCCACAACCTAGGACATTCGGTTGCCATGTGTCCCTCCACTAGACAATGCGTACACCATACATTTGGCCTCGCCGGCCACATTGGTTGAATTTCTTTCAGTTTCTCTGTTAGGCTATCTATTTGATGTTGTAGCCCCAGTATAGAGGGGTATTGAGCATATTCTCCTCCTTTAAATTCTTGCGGGTATCCCTCCATGGCCTCTATCTTCATCGCCTACTCCAGGGCGTCTTGCAATGTCTCAATCTTCTGTTGCGTTAATGGCATTCTTGTTAGTGGAAGTAGAGCCTTTATGAACCAATCTCTCTGATGGTTTGGATCGATTGGATATTTGAGTTTTCCAATCGCATCCTTGAATCTCCTCATTATATCCCATGTGTTTTCCCCTTCTTGATGCTTGATCTCCCACATCTCTGACGAACGCTGCTAGTCTGTTTGGGGTAGTTTGAATTCCTTAACGAAATCCCTCTTTACATCTGCTATTGCTGGGTTCTGATGGGCCTCAGACCATTTTATAAACCAGTGTAGAGCTCTCTCTTTGAGAGTAGTTTTAAATTCTATCAACTTACTTGCCTATAGAATTTTCCGAGCCATCCATATGGCCTCGCAAAGGTACCAGTGTTGTTTAACATCATCATTACCCCTCCTAGAGAACTCTGGGTGTCGGGTAAATGATCCTGCCATGCTTCCTTGTGCGGGGGTTACTAGAAGAAAACCCCTGACTCCTGGTTGTGAAACGGTATGGCTAGCACTGCTGCTAGCTTGTATTACTGTTGCAGGCTGAACATATTCAACTTACTTACTCCTCGTAACTTAAATTCTTGTAACTTAACAAATATTTAACCTAGTGGATGGTAGAGTACCAGGGGAAGGCCAGGACTAGAGCTACTTGAACCTTGGGGAATAGAGTTACCTGGTATTATGGGTGTTGGCCCCTCTCGGAATAGTTTCTCCATCGCAACATGAAACTCCACATTGGATGTCTCCTCGCGGCGCGTGTCATCTTCATTGTACTCCTTTCTCTTCTCTACTTAGGTTGGGCTCCTATACACCTACCGTACTTCCTTGATGGTCCCTCATGTATCTTGGGAACTCATCTAACCTTATATCTTCTTTGTCATCTGAGGTGCCTCCTCCTTGTATTTTCTATTCCTTTCCTACCTTTCCAACTCTTTCATCACCCTTTCTCGCCACTTCTCCGCAAGTTGCGCCCTTCGATGTGCTCGTCGTTCTCTCAACCTACTGGAGGTCTCGGCATCCATATCCCTATTCCCCTTTCAACATACTTGTAACATATTTCACTTAGCTCCTTCCCCTAGTACTAGAGGTTTAGGTCTCCATTTCATATTTTTTGAACTCCATTAATCCTTCATCTACCATCAAGGCCTTGATCCACAGAGGGATCTCCTTCAACAACTCTCCGGCCAGCCCTGATCTGAATATATCCTCTGCTTTCGAGAAATACTGGTAGCATTTAGCTGTGAACTCCACGATGTATCCTTCCAAGGTAGATTGCACCCAGAAATCTACAGCTTGGGTCAAATCGGTATCTGACTGATGGAGTGCTACCAGATCTAGGTGTAGCCACTTGCGACAGACCTTCCGTGAGCTTCTTTGTACTGTCTTGGCCTACAGTCTTTGCAACCAGTTATAGAGTTCCTCTAGAAATTTTCCCCAGAATATTTCGTAAATATCACTGGCGGATTCAGAGAATAGAACCCAATTCTTCACAACTTTCTCCCTTTTCTGTCTAAACTCTCCTTGCTGAGTGATGAACTAATCTAGGTGGTTATCCCACCAGTTTCATATTTCATTCTCGAAGATCTGTGATACCATGATCTAACTCCAAACAGGAATTTTAGGTCCCAGCAATAGAACCATTTTTTGGTGAGGGAAAGGTCTCTTGGGCAAGACCCAGGTTCAGGATGGAGGCCAACAAGGTTTTCTGCAGTAGTCTAGCACAACGCTAGCATTTTCATCTTGCTTCGAGGAGCAGAGAGTCTTACCTGAGGCATGTCACAACCTTAATAAGGTTAGGAGCAGATCTGGTATCGATCAAGCACAACAGATGCATAAAACAGGCATAATCAAGTGCTCTAAGTAAATGTAAACACTCCGTAGAAGACAAGACTTATGAACACATTCAGAATGATAATCAAAATTTTAAATAATCTACACTTTCAACTAAACCAGAACATAACACATAACCTTAGATCATGATATATTTCATTAATCAACAAAAGACCATTACAGTGCTCCTCAGAGCGATCCTGGAAGAACTGATTACAATAGCGTCACATCAAACAGAACAGAACTAAGAGAGAGAGAGAGAGAACAGAATGAACAGCATGAAAAAAGCTCTCTTGTGGCTCATGTTCTTTGATCCCTACTGTGCCAGCCTTCTTTCTCCGCTGGCCGGCTACCTGTTTGTTTCATCGCCAACGCGACTCATAGTTCTTCCTTTCTTTCAGCTTGGTTGTTTTCTGCTTCTCCCTGATCTTCGAGAGTTATACTACTTGTCTTATGTTGCTCCATTCTGCCATTTGTGCCTACTTCCGCAATGGCCACGCCACATGTTTGTTCGCCTTCTGCAAAAGTGATAGCTCTCTACCTACTGTGGTTGTGTTCCGCCACCTGTTATCCGCAACTCAAAACTATTTAATTTCAAAACAAGGGCCCCAACACACTACCTCTACCGATGGATAATCCTCTTTCCTCCAATTTCCTGGAAGAGGAGTATCCATGGGCTTGCAGTTCTCCATGTGAAACTTACCAAGTATCTCCCGAGCATACTGTTGAGTCCCGAATTTGCATCTTTTCCATACACTTTTCCATACCTTTTTCACTCACCTAAACCTCCAAAATTGTCAATATCATGTGCAAAAGGGTATCTAACATGGTTTTTAATTATGTTTTTGTGTTTTCTATTTGATCTAGATTTTGTTCATACAGCTGCGGAAATTTGCCACTTTCCGCAGCTGCTGCAACTTTCCGCAGCTATTTTGTGGAACTATATGCTACAGGTGTCTACAAGGGAAACGAGCCACATGGGCAGGCTAGGAATGACGTGGACATGGTTCGTGTCCTATTGGTTCAAGCAAAATCGTCCAAAGAAGCCGCGGTCAAAGCTGTCCACGTGGAAGTCAACTATGGAGTTTCATGTCGGCCACTGTTGAGTCCCGAATTTGCATCTTTTCCATACACTTTTCCATACCTTTTTCACTCACCTAAACCTCCAAAATTGTCAATATCATGTGCAAAAGGGTATCTAACATGGTTTTTAATTATGTTTTTGTGTTTTCTATTTGATCTAGATTTTGTTCATACAGCTGCGGAAACTTGCCAGTTTCCGCAGCTGCTGCAACTTTCCGCAGCTATTTTGTGGAACTATATGTTACAGGTGTCTACAAAGGAAACGAGCCACATGGGCAGGCTAGGAATGACGTGGACATGGTTCGTGTCCTACTGGTTCAAGAAAACTCGTCCAAAGAAGCCGCGGTCAAAGCCGTCCACGTGGAAGTCAACTATGGAGTTTCATGTCGGCCGGACTCTGTTTCGTGGCAAATAAACATCCATACGGCCGTTTCTAAGCTTGTGGAGGTTAAATCGACATCTGTGCAGAGCTCTGGAGTTGAATTCAAGCATCCACCTTCCGTAGATTCGCTTTCCAACACGGCCATACTTCTATATCCGTGGGCGTAGTGGTCTACGTGCTCTCTGCCATCATGAACTTTAGGAGACAGTTATAGTTTATTGTTATATATAGAGCGTTTGCATACGCACAGAAAGGGAGTTGACAGTTGTTAGTTGATAGTTGATGTTCGTGAATAAACTCTGTTATCTGTTAGTTTGCTTTGTAGTGATTACGCTGCCCTTGAGCCGTAACACTACCATTCTGTAATGAACTGCTTGTTAATATGAGAAGACTCTGCTTTTCAACTTAATTCGTGTTTGAGGATCGTTACCAAAGCTGTGTAGAGGGCCCCTGCTCAGCCAAGGTTTTGTGTATTAGTGTACATTTCTCATTTCATTTCTTTTAAAAGTCATTGTATCATAATCCATCATATGTTCATACTTTGTAGTTGTTTCATTTCTGTTTATACATTTCCATAATTTCCATTTCATTTCTGTCTTACATTTTTTATGATTGTTAATCACTGATCAGTTTTCTTGTGCAGGTTTTAGGTAGACAGCCCGGGCATTTTTATAGCATTTTGACTAATGACATGAAACTAACATTGTTCTGCTGCTAGTTTGCTTTTCATAGCTTTTGTTTAACTTCAGTCTTGCTTTGTACATTTCAGTTTTGCTTATCTGATTCAATAGTTAAATTTAGATATATTAAGCTGCTCATAGCGTCTTCAGTTGCCTCCGAAAGCCACAGCTGGACTGATGGTGAGGGACTGCATTATGAAATGTGTAGTTTAGTATTAGTTTCTTTTCTGCAAATTTAGATATATTAAATCATATATGACATCTTCAGTTGCCTCCGAAAGCCACAGCTGGATTGATGGCGAGGGATTGAATCATGAGTGTATGGTTTAGTATTAGTTTACTTTCTGCAAATTAAATATCAGTTACACAAGTTGTTTATGATTACTTCCGAAAGTCATAGCTGGTCTAATGATGAAGGGTCAGAAAATAAATTGATGTAATCTGATTTAGATTTATTTTGTTGCAATTTTGAATTTCCTTAAGCATAGTTTCTTTTGTGTTTAGTTGGCAGCAAGAATAGTTTGGTTTTCATGTTCACTAGTTTATTGTTTTGATTCATTAGATTAGCAACATCTTTTCATTTCAGCAGTACACTTTTACTTTCTTTCAAGTCTTGTCATTGTAATTTTCAATTTGCTTTTAAAGTTTCAAGTTGGTAAATCATTATAGGGAATATCACTTCCTTGAACAAATATAACCAAACTTGTTTTCATTTTAGAATTTCCATTTCACCTTAGAAAAACCAAAAACGACAAAAAGTTAAGAAATAGGTTATCTTGCACATATAGTGCGCCGCACTTCATCAGCTTACGATTCTCGGATTGACAAATTAAATGCAACAATTTAGGACACACTAAATTGACCAAACATTTTGGCGCCGTTGCCGGGGAAGTGTAACTAGGTAGCCAATTTCTTAAAAAAACACATAAAATCATAAAAGAAGGGAAAACTTGATAACTTCTTGAAGTATGCTCTCCTCTTGCACCTAGTGTGATCTGGAGGATCAGAAAAGAGAGTTATTGGTTTAGTAATTTCCTAAGTATGCTCTCTTCTTGCACCTAGTGTGATCTGGAAGATCAGAAAGAGAATTATTAGCCCAACTTTTTAAAAAATAAAAAAATGACATGCATAGAGCAAGAGATTCTAGGGGAAGGTTTATAGCTAAATCCAAGAGTTCGATTTTCATAACTCCATCTTCTTCAAGGCATAGACCAAATTCACCACCATCTACCCCTAGCCTTAAGATTTTTGGAAGTCAAGGAACAGTTGAATTAGAGGATTCTCCTATACCACCTACTAAAACCCACTTAGAAAACAAAGAGACTTTCTCTCATCCTTCCTTGGTAGAAGAACTAGAGGACTATAAGGACTCTAAAGAAACTATCATGGAAGAGGAAGTAATAAATAGAGGTGGAGGTAGAAGAGGAGGAGATAATGGAGATAACAATGGTGAAGGAAATGATGGTAGAAATAGGGACAATTTGCTTGGATTCCCTATAGTTGATGAGGAAACTCATGCAACAATGAAAATATTTCACCATCTGTTCTCCCTAACTTTTATGGATTGCGAAGTGAGGATCCTGAAACATTTCTGTTTGAGTTTGAAGTAGTGTGCCGAACTTATGACTATATGGAAGATTCTCAAAAACTCAAACTGTTTCCTTCAACATTGAAGGGATCTGCTTTGAAATGGTTCATGGGATTAGCCACTCAATCTATCAAGACTTGGAATGATATGAAACAAACATTTTTGGACAGATACTTGGACTATTGTATGCCCACCAATCACAAGGATGAGGTATTCAAAATGATGCAAAAAGAAGATGAAAATTTGGAAGACTTAATTGAAAGATTTCAATACAACTTGAAAAGAGCAAAGATGAGCAACTTAGATAATGAAACCTTGAAAGCCCTCCTATTAAAAGCCATTAGAGATGAATGGATAGACATTTTAAACATGATGGGGAAAGGAAACATTTCTCAACTTCCATTTCGTGATATAATAGAACTATGTATCCATCTCTCAAGGGGAAAATCTAAAACTGGAAAAGGGCCTAGGGATTCTTCTCTTATTAGGGCTAACAAATCTGCAACTGGATCAGTAAGTAGGGCAGAGATTGGTAATATGCTTGATGAGTTTAAAACTCATATCTTAGGGGGTCTTAGTGAACAACTAGACACCCTTAAAATCCAAAACAAGCAGAAAGCAGAAACAGATGCTTTAGCCATCTTTTGTCCGAAATGTAGAAAGAAACATGCTTTAAGGGAATGTCCCTTGGATGCAAAAGTTGTAGAAACATGTATGATTTGCTCATAAAATCATGAGATCAAGGATTGTCCTTCAATCCCTGGACTCAAAGCTATTTTTCAAGAAGATCCAAATTCAGTAGAATCTCTCTGTTTTGTCGCAAGGAGACCTTGGCAGGGACAACAATCTCAAGGGTTTAATAACCCTATGAATCTTCAAACCCCACCAAATTGGACTCCTTGGCAACAATCTTGGCCCCAACATCAAAATTCATATCAGCCATGGGTACAGGGGATGCAAAATCCTTATGGGAGATTTGCTCAATTTTATCAATATTCTCCATCTTTTCAAAATCAACAAGCTCCACAATTTCCAAGCCCAAATCCACAACTTTCATTGCCATTTCCACAACAACAACCTTCTCAACAAAATACAAATCCTCAACTCATGCTCCCATACCAATAGAAGACAAATCAACTTCCAGCTCAGCCATTGCCAAATCCTAACAATAAGAATCCTCAAACTACTTATATGGTAGAAGGACAACAATTTCCTACCTATATGATTGTTCCTCTCAACGATGTACAACTCAGATCTGGTAGAGTTTTAGAAAACCCTTCTATAGATATTCAAGAGCAAGATACCTCTGAGGAGGACTCTCTTCAAGTCAATAAGGGTTCTGAGGAAGAATCTCTTCAAAATTCAAAAATTCAAAAAGAAAAAGAAAAGCTAACATCCACAACTCCTATAGTCGAGCAACCTGTATCTTCATCTACACCTCCTTTTCCGGAAAGACTACAAATTGATAAGGGGGTGGAAAACAAATCTTGTTGCCTAACTATGACTTTCTAGATGAATTGAAGAATGTTTGTATCAAGATTCCATTGCTACAAGCCATTCGAGAAATTCCTATTCTAGCAAAAACCATAAAGGAGTTGAGTTTCAAAAGACCAGGAAGGAAGCTAAAAGACACAAGAAGAATCCACCGGGTAGGAAAGATTGCAGACATTATGATGGGAAAAATTACCATGCAGAAGTATGTAGATCCAGGAAGTCCAATTGTCAAGACACATATAAATGGGATAGAAATTCCAAACACATTGATTGACTTAGGGGCTGCCATCAACATTATGAGTAGACAGACTATGGAACAGTTAAAACTTCCTAACCTTCTTTTTACACCTACTTTATTGCAACTTGCAGATCGATCGGTTATTAAACCAGATGGTGTATTAGAAGATATTTCAATCTCCTTAGATTCTTGGGAATATCCAGTAGACTTTATGATTTTGACTCCCAAAAGTAATCTAGGAGGACATCCAATTATCTTAGGAAGACCTTGGCTGGCCACAGTTGATGCTTTTATTAGTTGTAGATCTGGAGACATGTACATTTCTAATGGTAATTCGACAAAGAAATTCAATTTGTATCCTCCTGCAAGAGAAATTACAGAAATAGGAGACAATGAATGGGTCAATGATGAGAACACTATACAACCTGTCTTTACCATTTCTGAAATTAGTGAGGATAGTCAAATTATGAACACATTAGAAAATTTTGAGATAACTTCAGAATATGACCCCACACAATTTCAGTTGGAATCTGACATAGAATATTTATCATCAAGACAAATGTGTCTCTACTCTATGGAAGAGTTTGGTAATTCTGCTTTTGAGATTTTTCCAGAAAAGACATTGAATATTAATAAACATCTGGAGAAGTCACAACAAGAAGAACTAACCAGAATCTTGCAAAAACATTCTAGTGCATTTGCATGGGAGTATACTGACATGAAGGGTATTGATCCTAAGACTTGCATCCATCATATCTATATTGAGGAAAACAGTAGACCAATCAGACAACCTCAAAGAAGGATGAATCCAAATCTTAGGGAGATAGTGAAAGAAGAGCTCCGAAAACTTCTCAATGTAAACTTCATTTATCCAATTTCAGATAGCCGATGGGTTTCTCCTTTGGTTATAGTACCTAAAAAGAATGGTAAATGGAGGGTATGCATTGATTACAGGGAATTGAACAAAGCAACTTTGAAGGATCACTTTCCCTTGCCTTTTATTGATCAGGTATTAGATACATTAGCAGGTAAAAAGTACTTTTCATTTTTGGATGGTTTTAGTGGCTATAATCAAATTCAGGTAGCACCTGAAGATCAAGATAAGACCACATTTACTTGTCCATGGGGAACTTTTGCCTACCGAGTGCTTCCTTTGGGTTATGTAATGCACCAGCAACATTCCAAAGAGCAGTACTAGGAATTTTTTCTGATCTAATCCATGATTGTGTAGAGGTTTATATGGATGATTTTACAGTTTATGGTAATTCATTTGAAGATGCATTAGAAAATTTGGAAAAAGTTCTCATAAGATGTAAAGAAACAAACCTTTCATTAAGCCATGAAAAATGCTTTATGATGTTTACTGAAGGGATTGTTTTAGGACATCATATTTCAGGAGATGTGATTAAGGTTGATAGATCAAAAGTTGAAGTCATCTCCAAGTTGCCTATTCCAAATTGTCAAAGAGATGTTAGAAGTTTTCTAGGATTTACTGGTTACTATAGAAGATTTATAGAAAACTTCACTAAAATAGCATCTCCACTCTTCAAGTTGCTTACAAAAGACTGTGAATTTAAATGGGATCCTGATTGTCAATCAACTTTTGAAACTTTGAAAATAAGAATATCTGAAGCACCTATCTTGAGAGGACCAAATTGGAAACTTCCTTTCCATATTTCTACAGATGCTTCAGATACAGCTCTTGGAGCTGTGTTGGGTCAAAAAGATTTAATTCCTTATGCCATTTATTACACCAGTAAAAATTTGACTCCCACAGAGTTGAACTATACTGTGACTGAAAAAGAGTTTTTAGCCGTTGTTCATGCAATTAATAAGTTTAGACATTACATAACAGGCTATGAAACTTTTATTCATACTGACCATTCTGCAATTAGATATTTAATGAACAAACCTGTTACTAATGGCAGAGTGACAAGATGGCTTTTACTTTTGCAAGAATTCAATATTACCGTGTTGGATAGACCAGGAAAACAGAATACAGTAGCTGATTTCTTGTCTAGGATTCAGAATACTAAAGAAGATTCTCCTGTAGAAGATAAGTTTCCCGATGAATACTTGTTTGCAGTAACTATTAAGACCCCTTGGTATGCAGATATTGCTAACTATTTGGTTACAGGGAAACTACCTTCACATTTATTTTCAAGAGAAAAACGAAAGATTATTCAGGAGAGTTCAAAATATTCATGGATTTCTAACGAATTGTTTAAAACAGGGCCAGATCTTGTAATCAGAAGATGTGTTAGGGAAGATGAAATGCCTGATATTCTTAAGGCATGTCATGATGAACCATGCAGCGGACACTTTACAGACAAAAGGACGGCCTATAAAATCCTCTCTTTAGGATATTATTGGCCTTCCCTCTTCAAAGATGCAAAACAATATGTCAAAAGGTGTGACAGCTGCCAAAGAGTAGGGAAACCTACCCTTTCAAATGAAATGCCATTGCAAACACAAGTACTCATTGAACCCCTTGAAAAATGGGCTTTAGATTTCATTGGACCCATTAATCCACCATCTAAGCAAAAGAAGTATATATTGGTTTGTACATATTATGTTACTAAATGGGCAGAAGCCAAAGCATTAGTATCTGCTACTGAAAATTCAGTTGTTCATTTTCTTTATGAGGATATTTTTACTCGCTTTGGTGTTCCAAGAGAAATTGTGACAGATTAAGGAAGCCAATTCACATCCAACTTGGTGGAGAAATTGATGGAAGAATACAAAATCAAGCACATAAGATCTACTCCTTACCATCCGCAAGCAAATGGTCAAGTGGAGTCTACAAACAAAGTTCTTGAAAGTATCATCACCAAAATTGTTCATCTACATAGAAGAGATTGGGCAGAAAGGCTTCCTGAAGCCTTGTGGGCCTACAGAACTACATGGAGAAATACAACAGGACATTCTCCCTATGAACTTGTTTATGGGAAAGAAGTCTTGCTCCCATTGAGTTCCAAGTCAAGACCTTCAAGATAGAAGTTCAGTTGGGGATGGACTTATCAGAAGCCCAAAAGCATAGAATGGAGCAGTTGAATGAGCTAGATGAGATCAGACAAGAAGCAATTTTAAGAACTGATCTAGTTCAATATCAAAGAACTAAATGGCATGACAAATATATCAAAAAGAAGAAGTTTCAAGAAGGAGATTGGGCATTGTTATTTGACTCCAAGTTTAAAGATTTTCAAGGGAAATTTCAGACTCATTGGCTTGGGCCATATGAGATTGACAAGATCTTTAGCAATGGAGCCGTAAGAATCAAGACCATTGATGAGTTTCAAACTCCTCTTATTGTGAATGGCCATAGATTGAAAGTTTATCATAAGCCACTCTCTAAAGAGGATTTTTTCAAGTTGTTTCAAGAAATTTCTGCAATCAGGCTGGTACAGAAGAATTCTTCTTCTCCACCAACCTAGCTTTTGTTTTTCAAGTTTAAAAAAAAAAAAAAAAAATGGTATAAGCCTGAAAACCAATCATTGATTGGCAGTCTTATACAGAAAATATGGGGTGAAAATCAGGGACACCTGACACTCTATATTTTCCAAAAAAAAATATGTCTTTCATTTCATTTCATTTCACCACCCACTCCATTTCATTCCACTTCATTTCATCTCATTTCATTTCATTTCACTTCACTCCACTTCATTTCATCCATTCCATCAATAAAAATCTTTTTTTTATGACCATTTCCACCTGGTCATCTGTCATTTGTTCATTTCTATTCAACTAAGTAATAGCTGTGTCAGTTTCCGCAGCTGACATCTGTTTCCGCAGCTGACTCCAGTTTCCGCAGCCAGAAGCAGATTCCGCAGCTACTACTCGTTTTCAAAGAGAATGTACAGTCAGTTGTTATTTCCATAATTATGAAATAAAATGCAGGAGAGAGGATCAATGGAACATTCAAGACACTAATGAAGATCAATCAGTTGAAGACCAAGGGCAAAAGCAAGGATTCCAAAGGTATGAATAAAGTTTATTTCAAATAGTATTGAAAAACACATTTTTATATAATTTTAAACTATGAGCTCTACCCATAACGTGCAATGATTATATTGACAGTCCCGTAACCTTCCACGATCTCCATGTTATCCTCTTGCATTTATTCACAAACGGTTTCATCATTGAAATTCCGATTCTCACCCATGTTCCAATATCCCACCGTAGATAATGAGACGTATTTGAGTTGACAAAGGACTCTTACAAGCCGCATAACTTCATAATCATTGATTGAAACGTGTTCATATTTATTACACACCCACCAAAATTCAAAACGCGGCCGAATGCATTATACTTTGTTAACCTCTTTGTCGTGTCTCTGTCGTGTTTACAAAACCCCGCTCTACTCATTCTCACTCCCTGTTTCACTCCATTTCGTTCCTTTTGCTCACTCTCACTCCCGTATACCTACCCACAGTCTTACTCCATTCTGTTTATGGTACTCATTCTCATTTTATGATAACATCCCCACAGTATTGTGCTCGATCCCGTGTATTCCATCGTTCCATTTCCACTTAAACCCTCACAGAGGCAAACTTGTGAAGCACAGAGAAGTGAAATGGGAAAATTATTAAGGGCAGAGCCGGAAGGACTGAAGTTTATAGAGGGATATCCGCAAGCAAAAGAGATGTTGAGGAAAGCTAAATGGCTGCGTTTTATTCAGAAATTCAGGGGTTACCACAGAGAAGTTACAAAAGCGTTTGCAAGATCATTTGATGGTTCGGAAGCAGAAGTTGGAGACCTCAAGTTTTTGGTCAATGAAGCATCAATAGCAACAGCCACAGAGCTTCTTCAGGAAGGAGAACGTTGGTTCAAAAATAAAAGTATCAGTGATGAAGCATGGAGAACAATCCTACGGAATCAAGGTATGGATATCACTGTTTTTAAAAGAGGAATCCCTGTGCATGCAATAAAAGATGAATGGGCCACTTTACTACTAATTGTTCAGAAATTTATTACATGTGAGGGCCGTTTTGGGTCTATGTACATGTACCATACTAGGCTATTGATGAATTTTCTTGAAAACCAAACTCTCAATCTTCCTTATTTTCTATTCAATAGCTTAAAGAAAATGGTTGTGACTGTTCAAAAACACTTGGGAGATGTAGAGCCTCATCTTTATCATCACGGCCTTATAAAAATTCTGATTGAAAAGGAGCTAAAGGAAAGAAAAGATACATGGGAACAATTCCTAGTTAGAAACTTCTTTGAAGAACCTCAGGAAATTCTTGAAGGTAGTTCAATTAGAAGGAGTAGAAGAAAGAGAATGAATGTTGAAACCCAAATTGCTCCTACTCAGGAAATTCCCACAGCTAGCACAGCAAAAAGAAGTAGAAGGAAAAGAACAATAGATGAAATCCAAAATACTTCTACTACTACTATGAAAAAAACTGATAGGGAAGAGAGATTGGTAAAAAGGAAGAAGAAGGAAATTGAAGCTAAGAAGCCAATAATACCAAAAGGGAAAGAAATTATTGAGGCTGTCCATAAAACTCCTTCTTCTGAAGAAGAAGATCACCAAATACTATCTGAAAGATTAGTTTTTCTTCAAAAACGGTCATCTATATCCAAGAAGGCAGAGACAAGAAAACAAGAACAAAAGGGTAGTGTACCACAGCATGTGAGGAGAAGCAGCAGGCTTAAGGGAAAATTGAGAAAAACACAAATTAAGGGTCCTCATTTCATTGATTTGGGTGAGGAGACATCTGAACAGTCTCCAACTGACCATAGTCCATTTCAATCAGTTAGTGAACCTGACTCCTTTCACTCCCAATCAGACAATGAGCGTACTCCATCTTATTCTCAGCAAAATATTGATGTAAGTTCTCCTCGGCCAGATTTTGAACATAATTCTCCCTTACAACACTTTGGGGACAGCCCAATGAAAAAGACACCGGAAGTAGACCCCAAGCAGCAAATGGTATATGACTATATAGAGTCCTTGGAGAAGGCAGCCACAGGTCCAAGTACCTCTTCCATCCAGCCTCATACATTGCAGGATGATTTAGTTCAGTCATTAAAACAGGAAATTTTTGAGCTTGAGCTTTTGAATCGGCATATCAAAAATGAAAATGAAACACTGAAAGAAAAAGGCAAACTGGACAAGATCATCCATGATAATACTATGTTACATTTGGGTATTTGGAAAAAGAAGAATAAGAAATTAAAAAGGAAATGCCAAAAATTGAGCAGAGCACTTGTGAATATCAAATTTAGGTGCTGAATGAAGAAACCCAGAATGATGGCAGTACCAAAGAAGAAGAGAAGGGGGTTGGATGTGCTGGCTGAAGTATCAAGGCACATGAACTGAACAAAGAGTATCAAAATTTTGGTTGCATGAGGACATGCAACACCTTCATAGTGGGGGTATGTTGAGTCCCGAATTTGCATCTTTTCCATACACTTTTCCATACCTTTTTCACTCACCTAAACCTCCAAAATTGTCAATATCATGTGCAAAAGGGTATCTAACATGGTTTTTAATTATGTTTTTGTGTTTTCTATTTGATCTAGATTTTGGTCATACAGCTGCGGAAACTTGCCACTTTCCGCAGCTGCTGCAACTTTCCGCAGCTATTTTGTGGAACTATATGCTACAGGTGTCTACAAGGGAAACGAGCCACATGGGCAGGCTAGGAATGACGTGGACATGGTTCGTGTCCTACTGGTTCAACCAAACTCGTCCAAAGAATCCGCGGTCAAAGCCGTCCACGTGGAAGTCAACTATGGAGTTTCATGTCGGCCGGACTCTGTTTCGTGGCAAATAAACATCCATACGGCCGTTTCTAAGCTTGCGGAGGTTAAATCGACATCTGTGCAGAGCTCTAGAGTTGAATTCAAGCATCCACCTTCCGTAGATTCACTTTCCAACACGGCCATACTCCTATATCCGTGGACGTAGTGGTCTACGTGCTCTCTGCCATCATGAAATTTAGGAGACAGTTACAGTTTGTTGTTATATATAGAGCGTTTGCATACGCACATAAAGTTAGTTGTTAGTTGATAGTTGATGTTCGTGAATAAACTCTGTTATCTTTTAGTCTGCTTTGTAGTGATTACGCTGCTCTTGAGCCGTAACACTACCATTCTGTAATGAACTGCTTTTTAATGTGAGAAGACTCTGTTTTTCAACTTAATTCGTGTTTGAGGATCATTACCAAGGCTGTGTAGAGGGCCCCTGCTCAGCTAAGGTTTTGTGTATTAGTGTACATTTTTCATTTCATTTCTTTTAAAAGTCATTGTATCATAATCCATCATATGTTCATACTTTGTAGTTGTTTCATTTCTGTTTATACATTTCCATAATTTCCATTTCATTTATGTCTTACATGTTTTATGATTGTTAATCACTGATCAGTTTTCTTGTGCAGGTTTTAGGTAGACAGCCCGGGCATTTTTATAGCATTTTGACTAATGACATGAAACTAACATTGTTCTGCTGCTAGTTTTCTTTTCATAGCTTTTGTTTAACTTCAGTCTTGCTTTGTACATTTCAGTTTTGCTTATCTGATTCAGTAGTTAAATTTAAATATATTAAGCTACTCATAGCGTCTTCAGTTGCCTCCGAAAGCCACAGCTGGACTGATGGTGAGGGACTGCATTATGAAATGTGTAGTTTAGTATTAGTTTCTTTTCTGCAAATTTAGATATATTAAATCATATATGACATCTTCAGTTGCCTTCGAAAGCCACAGCTGGACTGATGGCGAGGGATTGAATCATGAGTGTATGGTTTAGTATTAGTTTACTTTCTGCAAATTAAATATCAGTTACACAAGTTGTTTATGATTACTTCCGGAAATCATAGCTGGTCTAATGATGAAGGGTCAGAAAATGAATTGATGTAATCTGATTTAGATTTATTTTGTTGCAATTTTGAATTTCCTTAAGCATAGTTTCTTTTGTGTTTAGTTGGCAGCAAGAATAGTTTGGTTTTCATGTTCACTAGTTTACCGTTTTGATTCATTAGATTAGCAGCACCTTTTCATTTCAGCAGTACACTTTTACTTTCTTTCAAGTCTTGTCATTGTAATTTTCAATTTGTTTTTAAAGTTTCAAGTTGGTAAATCATTATAGGGGATATCACGTCCTTGAACAAATATAACCAAACTTGCTTTTCATTTTAGAATTTCTATTTCACCTTAGAAAAACCAAAAACGACAAAAGTTAAGAAATAGGTTATCTTGCACATATAGTGCGCCGCACTTCATCAGCTTACGATTCCCGGATTGACAAATTAAATGCAGCAATTTAGGACACACTAAATTGACCAAACACATACTTGCCTTGAGACACAAACAATTCACATTCTCGCTGCCATATTTCCAATCCAAGGAAATAATGAAGGAGGCCGAAATCCTTCATCTCAAACTCCTTTGCAAGATCTGCCTTGCATGAGTGTATCAACTACTCATCACCTGTTAATATTAAATCATAAACATAAAGAACAATGATTAAAAGCTTACCCTCCACCACAATTTGGTACAGGTTTGCATCCGCCTCACTCTTGGTGAAGCCAAGTCCAGTGAAGTAGCTATCGATCCGTGTGTACCAAGCACATGGTGCTTGCTTCAGCCCATACATCGCTCTTTTGAGTTTGCACACATGCGAATCACTGTTGAAGATCTCAAATCCTTCAAGCAGCTCAATGTACACCTCTTCCTCAATGATCCCATTAAGGAACACAGTCTTCACATCCATCTGATGAATGTGCCAACCCATCTACGCTGAGAGAGCAAGGATGGTCCTTATGGAAGAATATCGTGTGACGGGTGCAAAGGTTACTTCAAAATCAATCCCCTTGATCTGTGAGAAGCCCCGGGCAACAAATCTTGCCTTATAATTCTCGATGCTCCCATCAGCAGCTTGCTTTACCTTGTATATCCATCTTGAACCTACCACTTATTTATCCACTGGCCTTGGAACAATCTCCCAAGTATTGTTTCTGACAATGGAATCATACTCCTCCACCATGGCATCTACCCATGTGGGCTCCTGCGCTGCTTGTTCAAAAGAAGATGGCTCTGTCATGATACACTTGCTCAAAAGAGCCATGTAACTAGTAAATTGGTCAGGTGATTGTCTCTATCGGCACTGTGATGTAGGGACTCCTACATTCTGTGCTGCATCAAGCTTCAGTCTCTTAGCTTCTGTGGTATGCTTTCTACCTGTTTTGATGTTTGGTTCTGCATAAGTGGACTCCTGCACTCCATGAATCTCCTCATGTGGCTGATCCACATCTAGAGACTCACCTTTGGGAACAAGAAGTTCCTCCTCTGCATGCAAGTATATCTCCCTCTCAAGCATAGCTCGTGCAACACACACAATCATTTTGTTCTTCCTCTCCACGACTCCATTCTATTGTGGGTTATGAGGCACTATGAGTTCTCTTCGAATTCCTTCTTTGCTATGGAAGTCTTTGAATTCGTTCAAGATATACTCACCACCATTATCGATCCGCAGAGCCTTCTCTTGCTTCCCTAACTCCTTCTCCACCAATGCTTTAAACTCACAGAACTTTGAGAATGTTTTTCTCTTCTTCTGCATGAAGAAGATCCAGCATCTACGAGAATAGTAATCAACAAAAATAACATAATACATGTGTTTTTTTGTTGAAGCAATCAATAAAGGTCCACACAAGTCTGTGTGAATTCTCTCAAGGATCACCGAAGCACGGTTTTCCTTCTTATGAAAGATGGTCTTCACAAACTTACCCATAGTACATCCCTTGCACTGATCTTACTGCACAAGAGTACCCTTGGGAAGTCCAATAGAAATCTGTTGCAAAATATTGAAGGTGCCATGGTGAAGATGGCTCAATCTCCTATGGCATAATTCGCCCTCATCCCGGTTCACCACCTCTTCTGCTTTTCCCATCAATGATCCCATTAAGGAACATAGTCTTCACATCCATCTGATGAATGTGCGAACCCATCTGCGCTGAGAGAGCAAGGATGGTCCTTATGGAATAATATCATGCAACAGGTACAAATTTTTCTTCATAATCAATCCCCTCAATCTGTGAGAAGCCCCGAGCAACAAATCTTGCCTTATACTTCTCGACGCTCCCATCGGCAGCTTGATTTATCTTGTATATCCATCTTGAACCTACCACTTATTTACCCACTGGCCTTGGAACAATCTCCCAAGAATTATTTCTGGCAATGGATTCATACTCCTCCACCATGGCATCTACCCATGTGGGCTCAGAAATTAGCTGAATAAATCACTTATTCACTGAAGATTAACCTGGTCATATATCAATTTCGAATTGCATACATAACACATAACCTTCTTCTACAATTAATTGTCACAGGCGGAAATAACAGAAGCAATCTCACATCAATTCAATCACACATTAACTCAGTATGTATGGGGAAAGCCTATAGCTGAAAACCCCGCAGCTATTGTGTATATTATAATGGAGAAATCAAGTAACCAAACAAGTACAATAATCCTCACAAGTACTCAGTACTCTCTCATGAAGTTACTCACAATCTGACTCAGTTTTGAACAAGTCTGAGGTTCAAAACTCCCCGCCAATTGCCTTGCATCTATTGCGCAATAATGGCCTGTATATGAAGAGGTTCAAGGTTCGAATCCCCTTCCCTTGATTGCGTAATTGTCATGGACAATTCCTCCAAGTGTAATGCAAATCTCATGCAAAACAAATCTACCAACTGATAGCTTTACTCACTCTTTCATCTACCTCTTCCACTGGTCTCCACTGAACTGATCATGCACTGTAGTGAACTGAAGTGTTCTTGAGTTGACTAATGAGTTAATATTTAGTAAATTAAATATTATTTAATTTACTCCACTCATATCTAGTTGATTAGTTAGTTAACTAATCCCAACTAGTTCAACTAAAACAAACAGAACACAACTACACTACTTGTCCCGTTAACTCCTCCAAAACTCCTGCCACTGAAGTCTAACTGAAGCCAACCATGCAAGATGCCATCAAACCCTAGGAACCACGTGATTCCTTGTGTCAGTTGCATGAGCCACCTCCATGACTCAAACTGAAGTGCGCCAAGAGAGTAATCTGTTGTTTATAGTCAAAATATTATTAAGGGTAAATAATATTTGACTTCCATATTTTTAGGAGATCAGTCTAAAAATAGCCTGGGTCCTAAAAATTAGGGTCTCATCTATTTTTACCGACATGTCGCATACTCCAAGAATTTCCAAGTAGAATTCCCAA